>SJYF01000549.1:2287984-2307161 GCA_006410515.1 Procapra przewalskii | reverse complement strand
TGACTTCACATTCCAGGATGTCTGGCTCTAGGTGAATGATCACACCATCGTGATTATCTTGGTCGTGAAGCTTAGGGAGATGGAAAGAAAGACTGGCCAGAACATTCGTAACCTGTACAACAGTGTAAGGCAATTCAGCAAGGTGTCATCAAGAGTCCCGGATGGAGAGGAGACAGAATGGGACAGAAGAAAAATTTTTGAAGAGACAATGGCCAAGCTTTTTCTTATTTGTTAAAAAACTTGAACCCACAAATGCAATAAACTCTGTGACCCTGAAACAGAGTAAATATCAGAAAACCACCCTTGAACACATTTAATTAAACTTCTAAAAGCCAAATACAAAAAGAAAACTTTTAAAGCAGCTAAAGAAAAAAAGACTGATGACATAAAGAGAAATAATGTATTGTGCAGTTAATAACAAGGTATTAAATATATGACAACCATAGCAAAAAAGCAAAAAAAAAAGTTTGCTACCTTGGAGTAAATCAGTGCTGCTCAACTGGTGTCTGTTTCCACCCCCAAAGGAATTTCACAGTCACAGTGTCTGGAGACTTGTCTGAGCCTCATGGGTGGAGATGCTACTGTAGTCATCTAGCCAGGGATGCTGCTGGACATTTTATAGCCCTCCAAAGCATTGTATGGCCAAAAATGTCAATAATGTCATTGTGAAGAAACCTTTAATAAGACAGAGATGTTTTAGAACACAAACACAAACCATAAAAGAAGAAAGTGGAAAGTTTGTTGAAGTTTAGTCACTAAGATATGTCCGACTCTTTGCAACCCCATGGACTGCAGTGCGGCAGGCTTCCCTGTCTTTCACTGTCTCCTGGAATTTGCTCAAACTCATGTCCATTGAGTCAGTGATGCCATCCAGCCACCTCATCCTCTACAACCCCTTCTCCTTTTCCCCTACTCTTTCCCAGTATCGGGCTCTTTTCCAGTGAATCGACTCTTAGCATCAGGTGGCCAAAGTATTGAAGCTTCAGTTTCATCGTCAGTCCTTCCAGTGAGTATTCAGGGTTGAATTCCTTTAGGACTGACTGCTTTGATCTCCTTGTTGTCCAAGGAACTCCCAAGAGTCTTCTCCAGCACCAGTTTGAAAGCACCAATTTTTTGGTGCTCAACCTTCTTTATGGTCCAACTCCTACATCCATACATGACTACTGGAAAAACCATAGCTTTGACTATATGGACCTTTGTCAGCAAGGTGATGTCTCTGTCTTTAATATTCTCCCTAGGTTTATCATAGCTTTCCTTCCAAGGAGCAGTCTTTGAATTTCATGGCTGCAGCCTATGCCATACCTGTAGAATTACTGAAACTTAAGAACCAGCCAAGAGAAATATCAATAACCTCAGATATGCAGATGATACCACTCTTATGGCAGAAAGTGAAGAACTAAAGAGCCTCTTGATGAAAGTGAAAGTGGAGAGTGAAAAAGTTGGCTTAAAGCTCAACATTCAGAAAACGAAGATCATGGCATCTGGTCCCATCACTTCATGGGAAATAGATGGGGAAACAGTGGAAACAGTGGCTGACTTTATTTGGGGGGCTCCAAAATCACTGCAGATGGTGATTGCAGCCATGAAATTAAAAGATGCTTACTCCTGGGAAGAAAAGTTATGACCAACCTAGACAGCATATTAAAAAGCAGAGACATTACTTTGCCAACTAAGGTCCTTCTAGTCAAGGCTATGGTTTTTCCAGTAGTCATGTATAGATGTGAGAGTTGGACTATAAAGAAAGCTGAGTGCTGAAGAATTGATGCTTTTGAACTGTGGTATTGGAGAAGACTCTTGAGAGAGTCCCTTGGACTGCAAGGAGATCCAACCTGTCCATCGTAAAGGAGATTGTCGGGGTCTTATCCCAGTTGGTCACAGCGTCAGCAAACGAATGATTTAGAGAGAGAGATAAAGAAAGAATATTGTAGATAAGAAAATAGAGAAGAGAAAGAGCCTGATATTTCTTTGTTTACACAGAAAGCCAATAAAACCCCAAGACAAGGGACTTGTTCTGTTCATGTAGGCTGCAGGCGCCATCCCGGCCTCCCAAGGGAGTGAAGACACAGAGCACCTTTCCGTTCAGAAGCCCAGGCAGATAAGTGAACGCAGAGAGCCTCTATGCTCCAAGGGATCAGTCTGAAAAAGAGAGTAAGAGAGAGAAAGAAAGAAATACACAGGGTGAGCGAGGCCCGTAACTTTATTTTCAAAAGGGACTTTTATACCTCGACTTGTACATGAAAGATGCAAGTTCATGTAGAATCAGCCCAGACACTCCAGCAGTTTTGTCTTTATCAAAACCAGGATTTTTTCTGCAAACCTTTCCCATAAACAACGTTGTGTACATTATCTTCTGGCCTTGGAGGCCTGTGGACATTTTATGACCCTCTTTTGATAAAGGCTGTTCAACCAGAAAACTTACTTTCTCTCAAAGTGGTTTTTTTTTTTTAAATATATTTTCAATCTATGTCAGCCTCAGAAAGTATCAAACAGAGTTATATTTCTCACGGAGCAAAGATGTAGTGAGTTATAAGAAAGAACCAATTAGCTCAAAGGTCTGATGTGGTTAATTTCAAGGTTACTGCTTGTTTTTCTTAAATTCCAACTATGTTGACTAATGTACTCCCAGGTGCACAGTGGATAAGAGCTACGGGAACTTAGCAGCAAGCACTGGCTCAACAAGGAAATCCTATACCAGCACTATTTTAATAGCTTTTAACTCTTTGAAAGACTCTGTATTTTCAGAATGTTTAAGCTTTCCATGCCTCTCACAGTTGGGAGGCTGTGAACAATCATATGTGTAGCTGTAAGAGTCTGGATAAACCTGTCAGACAACCTAGAAAGCCATCAGAGGGGTTTGATTTGAAATACTCCTATCATGTCTAGGAGACTTATTAACTAGAGCCCTAAGCTGACTTTTTCCAGAGAAAGGTGGTCGGGGATAGCCCCCTGTTAATGTCAGAAGAGTTGGTGAAAGACATAAAATAGTAAGACAGACAGATTTTGGTTTGGGGGTAGATGCTTGGGCAGGTCCAGGGGGTCCATCGAGTCCTGAAGCCTTGCTTATCAGATCTCTTCCGCACGACCTTGTCATGGGTGGGATGGCCCAGGATCTCCCTCAAGTCCTGAAGCCTTGCTTATCAGATCTCTTTCACATGACCTTGTCACGGGTGGGATCTCCTGTGGTGGCTCCCGGCAGATCAGTCCTGGGTGTTCATCAGAAGGACTGATGTTGAAGCTGAAACTCCAGTACTTTGGCCACCTCATGCGAAGAGCTGACTCGTTTGAAAAGATCCTGATGCTGGGAAAGATTGAGGGCAGGAGGAGAAAGGGACAACAGAGGATGAGATGGTTGGATGGCATCACCAACTCAATGGACATGGGTTTGGGTGGACTCTGGGAGTTGGTGATGGACAGGGAGGCCTGACGTGCTGCAGTTCATGGGGTTGCAAAGAGTGGGACACGACTGAGCAACTGAACTGAACTGAAGAACCAGCAAACATGGACAAGATGTAGAGCAACTTGATCTCTTAATGCACTGCTGGTGGGAAGGTAAAAGGGTGGGATCACTTTGGAAAACCATTTGGCAATTTCTCAGTAAGTTAAATATACACTAATTTTTATGGTTAGCAAGTCTAAGTGTTTACCCAAAGGAAATGAAAGTATAGGTTCATAGGCAGACTGGTATCAGAATGTTGCTAGCAGCTTTATGATAGCCCTTGTGTTCATCATTAGTGGAACACTAGACCCCGTCATCCTCACACAGTGTAGTACTACTCAACAGTAAAAAGGGAAGGACAAGGCCTGCAGCCACATGGATGGACCTCAGAAGCATGTCGCTTCTAGCCAGGTCAGTTAGGCAAGAAAATGAAAGAAAGGTGTCCAGAGTGGAAAGGAAGAAGTAAAACTATGTATGTTCAGATAATATCATATATATAGAAATCCCAAAGGAATCCACTAAAGGACTACTAGAAGTAATAAATGAAGTCCAGCAAGTTTGTAGGATGCAAGGTCAATGTATAAAATTTTAATTGTATTTATATACATTTGTAACACACCATCCAAAATTGAAGTTGAAATTAAAACAATTCTATTTCCAGTATCATAAAAAGGAGTAAAATATCAGAAATAGAAGCACAAAACATACTCTGAATACGAGAAAACACTATTTCAGAAAATAAAAAATGATCAAAATAAATGGAAGGACATCCTATGTTTACGGATTGAAAGATTTAGTGTTGTTAAAATGGTAATAGAGAACCAGGGCTGGTAAAACTAACATTCAATTAGGAATTCGGTAATGAGTAAGAAAGACAAAAGTGGCTGTGTCCATAGAGCTTACCTTTGATGGGAAGTGGGGGGATCAGTCTTTAAGAGTTTAATTTCAGATAATTTTAAGCACTACGAGGAAAGGAACTTCTCTGGTAGTCCAGTGGTTAAGACTCCAAGCTTCCTATGCAGAGGGTGCAGGTTCAGTCCCTGGTCGGGGAACTAAGATCCCACATGCTGTGTGGGCGTGGCCAAAAAACAAAAAATAAATAAAAAAAAACACAGCAAAAAGAGTACTGTGAAGAGAACAAGATGATGTGGTAGTGTTCAGGGAAGCTTACTTAGGTCCAGTAGTCTGGAAATGCCTTTCTGAGAAAGTCTCATAAATCTCTCTTTTTACATTTGTTTCTCTGAGTTAGGATCAAGTCAGGTTCATTCACTGAGACTGGTTGATAGGCCTCTTCAGGGTCTTTGCTTGCCCTTCCATGTCTGTCCTCCTTTTCTTTTTCCTCAGAATACAGCTGTTGAACACAGCAGGATGTTGGTCCTGTTAAGATCGCCACACCTGTCTGATTGCATCCCTATGGTGTAGCTGCTGAGTAACTTGTTCCTCTGTCCCTTCCTGTGAAATGGTGCTTGGGTCTGGAGGCCGGATGAAATTCTCAGGGTTTTTGGCAATTTTTAAATTCTGGATCTTGAACCCTGACTCCCTCTTTAATGATGTAAATGTACTGTTTTTGGATGTGGTAAGGTTGTTACGGTTTCTGTTTTGGAGCTTTACACAGTGGATGGAATGATAAGATGTCTGCTTCATACTAATCAAGGATCAGGGGTAGGACATGGGGCTATGGGTGATGCTCAGCTGGCTGGGAGTCATAGGTGGTGAGTATGTGGGTTCATTTTGCCCCTCCATAGGTACTTTTGAGATTTTCCATAATTTAAAGTTCTTAAAACTATTATTATTTACTGTAATTAAAAAGAATGGGCTATTCTAACCCACTTCTGAGGATGTAGTTTAACTGTCAATTCACATTCACTTCAGTGAAGTGTTACCCACTTCTACTCATTTCTACAGATAGCCGTTATTTTTTAAATCATGTCTTTAAAAATAGAGTGAGCCATCTGAAGTTGCCGGGGTTTGTGGAGCTTTTCGTTGTGGGTTGGTTGGTTGGTTTGTTCCTTTCCTGAGGGCAAAAAAAGGTCCATCTATTGGCACTTCTCCTGCTTCATCTGGATCCGTGAAGGTCAGCTGAGAAACCTGGTATCTTCTGTTTTCCACACACACGCATGTTTGCCATGTCTTCGTTCCTTTGGAAGTCAGTTCCCTAGTTATCAAAGCCTGTGCTCTCATGATTGGATTTCATTCCAAGTTTTAAAAATCAGTCATCATTAAATAGGGTGCAGTAAACAGTTTCTGTTGTCTTTAAAGAAGCTTAAAGGGGCGGGGAGACAAGCAAGTACCTTAAGTAGGTTGCCCTCAGGTAGAAATGAGCCTGTCCTGTTCAAGGCACGGAAGAAGGCGGGGAATAAAGGGTGTTGCTGAGAGATGGGCAGGGCCGAAGCACGCAGTTTCTTTTCAGAGCTTGTAAGCAGGAGCGGAGCGACTTGACTGCTGTCTTCAAGTGGCGTCCCAGCTGCTGTGTGAGCAGGGTCACAGGGGAGCGGCACGGCCCCTGCCTGCCGTCCAGTCTTGGTCGGGCAGTTCAGACCGCGGGCAGCGACTGCATCCCCCCAGAGCAGGGGCCCGCTGGGAGCCCGCTAGAGGTTTGGCTTCTTTGGGGGGTTAAATGATTGCGTGTAAAGCCCTTAGAGAAGTGCCTGCACAGAGCAAGTGCTCCGTCGCTGGCTGGTGGTCATTGAAATACCAGCAACCATTTCTGAGCATGTCAGCTACATTTGAGGCACTTTTCTAAAGGGCACTACATTTCCAGCTGATTTATGTCACTCAGGGTTTGGAGGTGAGTAGTTTATTTTCCCCATCTTACAGAAGAGGGACTTCGGCACCTCTCCACCTACCCACCCCCCAGAAGGGGGCTCCTGTTAGGTTCCTGCGCACAGCAGCCCATCTCTACTGGCCCATTGTATTCTTCGTTATCAGCCAGCCAGTAGCATATCTAACTAGTATTAATGGCCCCTCAAATCTAATACCCGTCTTCCTTAAAGAACCAGTTCCTCAGCAGAAGTACATGTGGTGCTGGGTCCGGCTTTGTGTCAGCATGTGCCCTACATTAGCAGCACCCTCAGAGTGTGAGATTTGCAAATTTAGACAGAATTCAGCTGTGGTCATCATTTCAACAATGGAGCTAATTTAAGCTTATTTCTGCAGCACTGGGAAACTCATCATGAAATAAAAGTGCACAAATTGGGAGAAAAGACAGTGTAAATCACTGATAGTCGGTTGCTGATGAGTTCAGCCAAACACAGGATGAATGAAAATAAGTGATGCCCATCATAACCTAGAAATGTATTTAAACCTTCACATTTGGGGGAGCTCCCAAGGGCTGGGTTTCCCTGCCCCAGGAATCAGGGCAGGTGAACTGTTCGGGCTCCCACCTACCACGAGTGATGTTTTCGGAGAACTGGCAACGCAGAATAACTTGAGAACGTGTGATTGTAGGGAGTGTTCCATCCAGAGTTCAGCTTCCTCTCTGGTCATCAGAGTATCTGCACTGGCACTTATCAGCGTTCCCTCGCTCGTTCCATCTGCACAGCTGCGAGTGCCTGCTCTCTGTGGACGGGGCCTGCCGTTTTACCGTGACCTCTCATCCTCCCTGGCTTCCTGTCCCTTTTGTCTTCTAGCAGTCGTCCTCTTCCAGCGGCAGCGTGTTTGGGTCTGGAAATGCTGGAAGAGGGGGAGGCTTCTTCAGCGGCCTTGGAGGAAAACCCAGCCAGGACGCAGCCAACAAAAACCCGTTCAGCTCGGCCAGCGGGGGCTTTGGGTCCACAGCTGCCCCAAGTAAGTTCAGAAACTTTCCTGGTCTCCGGGTCCCCTGATGTCATTGCCATTCTCTTGGCAGTATCAGAGCTTCAGTGACAAGGGTAGCAAGGGAGGGAAGGTCTGGAAGGCCCATTTAAAATCTCTCCCCAGAGCAGTGCGGTCTGTTTTGATTTTGTTTTTTATTTTGGGGTTTTTAATGAGATGTCCTATATAACCATGAAAAGACATCAGAGCTGCAGGGAGAGAGGATCTTTGCACTCAGCTACTCCCATCGTCTCTCCAAGGCCCACATTGCTCTGTGTCTTAGGACTGAGATGACTTGAAATGAATGCAAGCAGACAAGCATAAAAGAGCAGCCGAACAGGCTGGGTGTGCTCGGAGGAGCATCTGGATTTTCATTTGTGTTGGACTCGCTTTGAATTTGCTTTAAAATGCAGCTACTGTAGAGAAATGTCACACAAAAGTTGAAGCCATCATTATTTCTCAGCTCTTACACTTTTGTCTTATTTTCAAATGAAGCTATATCTTTATGCTGGCACTTTCTTCTTCAGCTAATTCCTTGTTGATCTGTCTATTCATGATTGGAAATGAAAGAAATCTGTTTGTTTAAATCTTCTAAAAAAACAATATTGTGCCGCTGATGAAGACTGAGTTGGGAAGTCAGGCACCTGTCAATCTTCATCTTAGCTGCTCCCATTAAATATGCACTACCAGAAGCTTCTCTCGTCTGTGTGATCTTTACATGATCACTCACTGGGAAAGACCCCGACGCTGGGAAAGATTGAGGGCAAGAGGAGGAAGGGACGACAGAGGATGAGATGGTTAGATAGCATCACCGACTCAATGAACATGAGTTTGAACAAACTCAGGGAGATAGTGAAGGACAGGGGAGCCTGGTGTGCTGCAGTCCATGGGGTGGCAAAGAGCTGGACATGCCTGAGCCACTGAACAACAAGGCGTCAAGCGCTAACGTTCTCCAGACGGGACAGAGGTGTCCTTGATAATGAGGCTCATGTAGTTACAAGCAAAACTCTCTTTCCTGAGACTCATATATCAACAGATCAGTTATTCTGATGTCACTGTTTATCTAGTAATACGTAAGGAAAGATTGTAGTGAAGATACACACACATCTTTAAAGTTGCAAAATTATATAATCAGAAATTTTTGTTCTGCTAGTAGGAATTTAGAACCTAAAACAAAGGGATCTTAGAACTCGAGTACAGTAACAGTTTTTGAAAACTGTAGGGTTGATTTCCTTTAGGATTGACTGGTTTGATCTCCTTGCTGTGCAAGGAACTCTCAAGAGTCTTCTCCAGCACCACAGTTCGAAAGTATCAATTCTTCTGCACTCAGCCTTCTTTATGGTCCAACTCTCACATCTGTGCAGGACCTACTGCAAACACCATGGCTTTGACTATATGGACCTTTGTCAGTGAAATGAAATCTCTGCTTTTTAATAGGCTTTCTAGGTTTGCCATAGCTTTTCTTCCAAGGAGCAAGCATCTTTTAGTGTTAAAGTGTCTTTAATTTTATGGCTGTAGTCACCGTTCACAGTGATTTTGGAGCCCCAGAAAATAAAGTCTGTTACTGTTTCCGTTTTTTCCTCATTTCTTTGTCAGGAAGTGATGGGATCAGATGCCATGGTCTTAGTTTTTTGAATGTCGAATTTTAAGCCAGCTTTTTCACTCTCCTCTTTCACCTTCATCAAGAAGCTTTTTAGTTCTTCTTTGCTTTCTGCCATTCGGATGGTGTCATCAGTTTCAGATGTGGCTGTCCCCATTTTACCAATAAAGGTATAGATTCAGAGAGAGGGTGAGGGCTTCCAGAGGTAACAGCCATCAAGTAGTGTAAGGAGGGTTTCATCCAGGCATGTGTGCAGAGCTCTGATCCGCCATGTTGCCTCCTGAGATCTTCCAGCCCCGCCATGGAATGGAACCCCTCCCTGTGCACCCTGTCTGATGGCCCTCATGCTTGCTTTGCATGGCATTCATTGAACACGCTCCCCTGCAGATAGATATCAGAGCACAGATTGGGAGGCCAGCAGCTCCCCTGGTGACATTTAGACCCCGGGCTGCATAGTCCTGGAGCTGCCCTCCTCAGCCCTGAAAAATAACTGGAACTAACTATGCAGTGATCTCAAAAGACAAGCTAGGGATATGACTGGTGCTCGGTGCTGGAGTGTTCTGTATCCGGAAGCTCACACTGCAAAGGTTTCTTCTCTCTTTCTTCCCGGGAGACTCTACCAAAGACACAGTTAACCCCTGGGGCCATGTGAATTATGTGTGAGGAAACTGTGACTCAGGAAGGCTTAGTCCTTTCCCATCAGTTACTAGATTTTCTAAGCCAAGGCTGACTGCACCACTCATTTATCCCCCTGTAATGTCTTTGAACATCCTAAAGACCAAGGAGTCTTAAAGAGATAAAGGGATAAAGAAGCCCAAAGACTTGTAAATGTTCTCTGACCTCCCTGGCATTCAGGTCTTCCAACACAATCCCATTAAAATCATTTCACCTCTGTATTTCTGGTTTCTCCAAGAGGAGATCTAGTCTCTAATCTTACATTTGAATTCATTTGCTATTTGGAATTTTTGCCTTGTTAGCACTAACAAAGTCAGAAAATCGTCGCCCTCTCTTCTTGAAATACCAAATGAAAGGAATGGCTGGGAAGCCTGGTTTTTGTTTCCAGTATCAGACACACCGCCATTGAAGGGATCTAATGTAATCTTCAGTCACCTTGGATCAGGAAAGGATCAGACTGCTCAAGAGGGCATTTTGCAGGCTCCGCTAGGGGATATGTGCTCCCCTGAGACCATATATGATGGTGCTGGAAAGGAACTTGCTACCCATGCGTGCTGTCAGTGCCTGACATGCTCACGGCCAGGCTCTCAGACTGTCAGCAGTAGTTTTACAGAGCAGGTGGCCATGCCGTGGTCTGGGGCTCTGTGTTACTGGCGCATGGAAATTAGAGATGGTTGGGTCCCTGAGATGAGGCTCTGCACTTGCTGGATTGTGGATCAAGAGCACTGAACCCGGAAGTGTTAACAGAGTTGCATCTCACACTGGGGTTGGGTTGGCAGCAGAGCAAGAAGAGAGGCCCTGACCTTGACAGGTTAGTGGTGGACCCCCTCTTCAGACAGCTCGTCTTGGAGAGTCACCCTCCCTGTGAGCACCTGTCTGGCCCATGCAGGTGTCTGTACGTCTCTCTTGGTGCCATGCAGTCAGCTCTCCACACCCACCCAGAGCATGTCATTGCAGCCTTCTGTCCATGCCTGTGTCTGAGCAGTGATCCTCTTTAAAGAGAGCGGTTTGCTGCCTTACTCTGGGTGCAAGCTCATTATAATAAAACACCCATCACAGCAGGGTGGGGAAATGTGAGTCGCCCCTCCCCGCTCCTCCCAGTAAAGGGTTAAAGAAAAATTCCTGTTACATAGCGTGCTGTTTGTACTCCCCAGGAGCGTCCATGTTTTTGACTTTTGGCAGTTTATATGTTGCCTGTCAGATTTGCAGTACCTATAACAAAAAACTTGACCCCCATCTTGATTTTTAGGCGCTCAGTTCCTTTTTGCCTTTAATTCTTAGAGCCAATTCAGTGTGTAGCTGAGGGAGCAACCCACACCAGATAAGCATCTAAAGAGTCAAGGGCTTACTCTTGAACCTCTTAGAAGGAGGGAGTGAGACTGGAAGTCCTGCTGGCCTCTTAAGTTCTTCAGAACATCCCGAGCTTCCATCCAACCAGAAGGAGGAGCAGCGGGATCTTTCTTACTCTGCTTGCATTCTCTGTGCAGAGCTGGCAGTGGCAGGCATGTAAGAGTAGAATTGGAAGTCAGCATGCTCAGTTTGAATTCACTCTAACTTTGTTTCTCTAGTTTTGACAAAATTTGAAGTTGGTCTTCATGTGAGGAGATTCATGAACACCAACCCCATTCTTCAGAAGCCGAGTCTCATGTGGCCACGGGGTGGGCCCTCTGTTGGACACATCTGCTGCCTGTGGGCTCACAGGTGCATTTCTGCAGGAGAGCCCTTCCTGGGAACCTGTTGCCTCCCTTTGTTTTGTGCCTGTAACATCATATCAGGGAATCCTGAGCCTGGGCCCTGGAATGATCGCAAACTTGTCCTGAAGATACACACACATCAAAGGAGGTTTCTGTCTCACTGCCACCCAGCATGCTTGGACCCTAGACTTCTTTGTCACTCCCTTCTCCCTCTGACTTCCCTCATACATGTTCTTCATCTCTTCAGATACTTCTAACCTGTTTGGAAACAGTGGAGCCAAGACATTTGGCGGGTTTGCCAGCTCATCGTTTGGAGACCAGAAGCCTGCTGGCACTTTCAGCTCTGGAGGAGGAAGCGTGGCCTCCCAAGGCTTTGGGTTTTCCACTCCGAATAAAACAGGTAATACTCTGCCTGTTTGCTATGCTTATTGCTGCACGTGTATGGGATATGCATAGACTTCTGGAAGCAGAGCTGTCCAGGCTGGTTCTCAAGGGAGGTGACTGGAATGTGGATGAAGAGACTCTTCCGCCTGATTCGTCCTCTTCACTGAGCATCTGCTACATTCCTGACACTGTTCTCTGTCTCCTGAGCCTCACTAAGCACAGAATGCATGTCCTGCAGCCCTTGACAGAGTTTAGTGTCTTCACAGGGAAGAAAACATTGTAGATATTTACAGTTGCATTTAACAACCAAAGAAGGGAGCCTATAAGACTGTAACTTGACACATAAACAAGAAAGCATCCTGAGTCATATTTGCTTGGGTGCCCATTACCTGTGACGGGTAAGACAGATGGTCCATGTAATTTCTTATGTCTATATCATTTTGTCCTACCCAAGTCACTTTTTTTTTTTTAACTTTTTATCAGGTGTAATCACATAACTATATCACATGCTCTTGTATGTATACAGTTGTCATGGCATAATGATATAGCACAGTTAATTTTCACTTTTAGAATATACCTACCTAGGGATAAAGAACATTGCAGTACTACTTTTTATCCCAGCATCACTTGTCAAAATGTATATTTGTAAACTGTGTGGCTTTTTTTAATAATCGTGTATTATTATACTTGCAATTAAAGATTTTAAAGAGCAGTATATATTTACCTGCAAAAAAAAATCCTTCATCTCTGTCAGCTGCCCCATCTATCCTATTTCTGTGTCTGAGCTCTACAGAGGGGCTGCATACCTGCCCTTGTCTTGTGGAAAATTGTGTGAAAAGATTTTGGGGGGCAAGGAGCCTTAACCTGCTGAGCAAGCCGTTTGTTAAAGCAAATGCCTCACAGGTGAGCAGGCAGGATGCTTCCCCGGGCGTGTGTTGGGGACTCTGGTGGGGATTGCAGAGGAAGGACCCTCCCAAAGGAGCAGCTGCCTGGATGCCTCTGACAGGGGAGCGTGGCTGCCCCAAATTAGTACCTGGAATCCCACCTTTCAGAACTGAAGTTGCTGTGGTTTCCTAATGCACTGGGCACCTATACTCAGACCTGTGCCTGGCGTGGGTTAGTCTTTGCTAGCTTTTGATGCTCTCTCCTAGAATCTGAAGTGGAGTAGAAATGAGCACCACAGCTGCATTTTGCAGCTTTGAGTAATTTAAAAACACTTCCTGCAGAGAGTGATTTAAAAACAAAAGGGCTGCAAATCTTTTGGTCCCAGTTAACAAGGCAAATAGCACTTGGGGCTTCCCTGGTGGCTCAGAGGTTAAAGCATCTGCCTCTGATGCGGGAGACCCAGGTTCGATCCCTGGGTCAGGCCGGGGAGATCCCCTGGAGAAGGAAATGGTAACCCACTCCAGTATTCTTGCCTGGGGAATCCCATGGACAAGGAAGCCTGTTAGGCTACAGTCCATGGGGTCGCAAAGAGTCGGACACAACTGAGCAACTTCACTTTCACTATCACTTTCAAGATAGTTTAGCTTATTAATCTTCAAGACCTTTTAACTTATCTTTTGAGGAACTGGTGTCTTCTCTGTTGTTCCTTATCCTGGGGTCAAGCTCTAGTTGAGTTGAGGACTTGACCCTTTTATTTTTTCAGCCTGAGAGAAAATGCACCCACCCCCTTTTCACACTGGTTTTTCCTATTTGATGACTTGCCCCATGGAACCACCTCGACTGAGGACTCCAGGAATTTCAGATTGTGGGTTTGGGTGGGTCTCTAAAAAATTCCAGAAGCAGCCCTCCTCCCTTGAGTACAGTTGCAGTAAAAAATAACACCACTGGAGATGATTAGAACAGAGGACAGGAAGTGGGACAGACTGACAGTGACCTGCCCCCCAGTCCACTGGCTCACGCCACCTTCTGCCGCCGGAGTTACTGGCTTTGGTGGCAGTGGAGGGGGCAGCGTGGTGGTGAGGGGCTGGGTGGTCGTGTGGTAACCCTGCCTTTGTTCCCATCCAAGCTCTGCTGCTCACCAGTGGCTCAGCCTAGACATGGGGCATCTCCTCTGAGCCTCGGTGTCCTCGCCTGTGAAGTCAGGGTCCCAGGTTTACAGGGAGGATTGAAACTGGTGAACAGTACCTGGCACATGGAGGGCCCTCAGTAAATCGGATGTCTTATTGAGTACTAAACTTCTGTCTCTTCTGGAGAAGAAAATCATGAAAATGTAAGCATCTAATAAAATTGGAACCCTCAGCATCATGAGTGAGCTGTCCGTCTCCAACAGTGAAGCCCGGGTCACCGTTTATGCTCTTCTGTCAGTCTGGCTGTGACATGGATCCGTTGTTTTGGGGCATTGTGTGTACCCGTGTAATCTCCTCTCTGCCTCCAGTGGACTTTCTGTATCATTGTAACTTCTCACTTTTCACTCACCTTCCACCAGGAACTCTGAACAATATTGAGTACAAAGTAATAGGTGAAGGTCTGTCTGTGTGTCCAGGAAGAAAGTGTAACCAGATCCGTGATCAGTCTTAAATAATTCAACTGCAAGGGTTTTTTAGTGCTTTTTTTTTTTCCAGTCTGTTATATTTGTAACCCAGCAGTCTCCATTATCATGGCTTGGAATTTCACTCGAGGTTTTAAAATACAGACTGTAGACCCAAACGTGAGCCCGCACAGAAATCGCCTTCTCACTTGTGCTCCTGCTGTTCCTGGTGAATGAGCAAACGACCGAACCACAGAGCAGCAGCTAACTAAGGCGTTCAGCTGCCAGCTTTTCATATCCAGCGTTTGCTCCTGCCTGATGCAGGCGGCAGAAGCTTGTCGGTGATTACACTCATAATAAGAAGGCCTGGGTGTTCCCTCTGACACCGGGACTCGCTTTCCACTTGGGCGAGAATGAGGGCCCCATCTCCCTGGTCCAGCCGCCTCCTGGCTTGGCCTGGACCACCATTCCTCCCTTCATAGCACACCTCTTGTACCGTTTTGCTGTGTTCTGTTCAATAGACACTTGGCGAGTGTCTCTGCTAATGTCCTAGAACAATGTCAGCAGAGTCTTGGGGTTTGGGATTCCTCCTCGGGGGCAGGAAGAACAGTCAGGTAGGGGCCTTCTGTCTTGCCACTTGACAGGCATCTACCAGTCGGGGGAGGCAGCCCCGGGCACACCTGGCCCTTCGTGCGCGGCCACCTGTGTGGGTGCCGCCCCTGTGGGCCTGTGTCCACGTGAGCAGCAGCGCTGGGAGCCTACCCATGGGCTGGTAGACTCAGCTCGCCTTGCCCGCTGATGGAGGGTTTTGTCTCATTCATACAGCAGCCGTCCTCCAGACAAGAAACACAGTGTGCCTTTTTTTATTGAGGAGTAGTTCCTGACTGCAGAGAGAGAGCTTTTTGTTAATTCTTCTGTGCAGGGAGAGGGAGACTCCTGAGAGAGACGGAGAGGCATCAGGCTGTAAATAAGTAACGAGCTCCTGGCTGAGCGCCAGTGCCCCGTGGCGCTGCGTCTCCTCGGAAGCCAGCTCGCAGGTCCTCCCTGAGAGGGGACCTTGAGCCTCTAATTCGTGTTTCTGTGGAGCTAGAGACCTTGCCTATGTGATGATAAGTAATAAACTCTGACCGTTTTGACAACTGGGTAGGGATTGAATCTCTTGAGTGTGACTTTTCAGTGAAGAGTCTCAAAACATGGCAGGGGGGCCGGTTGGGGGTCTGATGTGGCCAAGCTGGTTCTTCATGGCAGTTGGATCTCACAAAACGTGGAGCTGATGAGTCCAGCTTGCCTCTGGGAAGGCCCGGGGCGCTCACAGACAAACATGAGGTCTCCTGGATCCTTAGAGCTCCAAGGTGTGCTCCTGCGTGGACCGCAGACCCTTCTGCTGGAAATGGAGGGGGTGGCGGTTTGGATGGGTTTGGGTTTATTATTTTGCTGATAGAAGGGGTGTTGCCCTTTGCTGTAATGTTTTGAATTTGAAGTTCTAACGTATTTTCCCCTTTCTCCTTCTTCCTCTTTTGATTTGGTTTCTCACTGCTCATTGTCTTCTCTTCCTGTCTCCTTTCTTTCTCCCTGTTTCTCTTTGTTTGCCTCTGTTTTGCTCAGGTGGCTTCGGTGCTGCTCCAGTGTTTGGCAGCCCTCCTACTTTTGGGGGATCCCCTGGGTTTGGAGGGGTGCCAGCATTCGGTTCAGCCCCAGCCTTTACAAGCCCTCTGGGCTCGACGGGAGGCAAAGTGTTCGGAGAGGGCACTGCTGCCGCCAGCGCGGGAGGATTCGGGTAAGCCCCCCGGGAGAGGCCAGAGGAAGCCCCCAGGCTCGGGTCAGCAGATGCACTGGGGCCCAGTACTCCTGTTTTGAAAAGAAAATTCTTGTTTCCCCTTTTCTTGACTAAGCTGAAATTCCCTTCCTCAAAATCCGCAAACCAGTCACTCCGGGATTCCTGTTCTCTGCAGAGATAAGGCCAGACTCTGTCCAGTTCTTGCTGGACATGAGCCATGTTCCTGTGCCCTGATAGGTGGCTGGCAGATCCCTGCTCTCCTAGCAGAGCTAAAGGATTGGTTAAAGGAAGAAAAGAAACCAGTCTCCCCTCACTGCAAGACTGCCCCTCGCGTGGTGACTTCTGTTAGGGAATTCCCGATGAACAGTTTCTACCAAATTCTTTTCTCTTGCGATTGTTGTCCCTGAGCAGACAGCTCCTTGAGTCCCCTGCCCCACTGCAGACCCCCAGAGTAGGACTTGAGTCCACAGTCCCCGGGCTAGCCGCCACAGGCCCTATCTGGGCCCTGGACAGTCTCCATGGCCGCTCTGCCTTCAAGACTGCTCGTACTGCTTGGCGTATGTCCTCACTTGAAAATGCCACAGTAGAGACTTGCTTCAGAGGGCCCCAGAAATTCAGTCTGGTTACCAAAACCCCAAGGAGAAAATAGCCTTCACCACATCACAAAATCCCAGTAAAATATTTGTGGTGATGACTACAAAGTGTCTCATTCGAAGGAAGTATGGATGTCTGAAGTTACTGTCTGCTGGGCCTTTCACAGCCCTCAACCCTGGCTTGGGACCCGTAACACAGAGCTGGTGGATGGGGCCGGGGCCTTTCGGGAGCACTGTCACGCACATGGGATGAGTGCTGGCAAAGCGGGAGCATCTTTGTCTTGAAAGTAAACTCAAATGGAGCCCTTACTCACTACCTCCTCACCTCTCCATGAAAGAGGCTGGTGCAGACATGCTGGCAAGTTTCAAGGAAAGTGAGCGAGTTGATACATTGCTTCTTGGATTTCATGTAGAGACTGATGGGTCTCTTAAGTTGCTCCCAGGAATTCAGGAAACCCGAAGTTAAGGAAAGCTTTGAAAGGAGAGTTGGGGTCAACTTAAACCAGTTTTATGGCAGGTTCTGACAGATACTGTTTTCTGCAGTGACCGCCCAGCACATGATAGTGCAAAGTTGCTGGAAGGTTTGTAGTTGACTGGGAATCTTGAGGTTTTTATTTATTTATTTGAAACCAGCTATTTTTTTCACTAGCGAAAAAAAAGAACCAGGTTCTGCCCTGGCCAGGGGCTCGCCCACATAAGTCCTGAGCGGCTGGTCAGTTCCGAGTTGTCCAGCGGAACCGAGCACCAGTTTTGTTGGGACGTCTCCCAAGAGCCCATCACCGCTCTTCAGGTCCCGTCGTGAGTCTGACCCTGGCTGACACCTGAGGGCTTCCCACAGCCGTGTGTGAGAGGCCCGAGGCATGGGTGAGATTAGCCCAGGACCAGTGACATGGAAGTTCCAGACAGCAGACCAGGAAAACCCAAACAGTGGACACGTGGGGTCTCATACTGCAGCCCTTTATTTTTCTTCACGAAGCTGAGGCAAAGGTTTGCTCTGGGCTCTAGCCTACTTTTTCTGAGAGGCTGCCAGTTTAAACCAAGCTCGTCACTTCGAATCATGTCTGTCGCGCATCCTGAGACTTGGGAGCGGGGGCCGAGGCTGTCGGGCAATCGAGGGACCGCGTGGCCGCACTAACCCGCGTCTCTATTCTCACCGGGACACAGGTTTGGGAGCAGCAGCAACACCACGTCGTTTGGCACCCTTGCCAGCCAGAACGCCCCGACTTTCGGATCGCTGTCCCAGCAGTCTGCTGGGTTTGGGAACCAGAGTGGGGGATTCTCAGGCTTCGGATCAGGCGGAGGAGGTGGGCAGCCTGACCTCTCCCTTCACTGTGGTCTCTCCTTTTGTTCCCTCAGTAAATGTCTGACAACCCTCACCCCTACCCTGACCCTCCAAAAGAATGAGTGATTTTACCTGGCTATTCAGTCTCGTACTTGAAAAGCTGAAAGTGCTGGAAAAACGCAGTGTTCTTTTTAGGTTTTAATTAGACTTGTAACTCTGTGCTGTTTCTTACCAAATAAAGAAATGGGTGACTTGACTTTTCTCTCAAGATTTGAGGACCCCAAAAAATAGCCATGCTAACTAGACCTTCACTTAAAAGTCTAAACCAGAAGACTCAAAAGATATAGAAGAAAGTAAGGATAAGAGGTAGAGGCTTTGCAAAATGTCTTTCATTTGTTTGACACCCTACTTCTTCAGATAGTAGAATATCTTTGCTGCACACTTATGAGATGCAAAAGCTAGGTATTGTTATTATTTTACAAATGACACAGAAACCACAAGGGGCCAGTTTGCTCAAAGGGCTAGACAGTGAGCGGCAGTGCTGGCCCTTGAACCGAGTGTTTTGCTGCTCTGGCCCCAAGGAGAAGAGAGAGCAAGTGGATGGGGAAAGTAGAAAAACCACGTTTTCTTGATGAAGTGAGTTTGTGTGGCACCAGCAATAGTGAGAGGAGGCCTGCCATGACCCTCTGCTGGCCACGGTGGAGGTGAGACAGACCCTGAAACAGCCAGCAGACCACGCCCCTTCCTGCCCCCCCCCCCGTCCCCACCTTGCAGGAGGAGGGCTTCCTGTGGAGACACAGGGAGGGGGCCAGGCGCCCTAGAGACCACCTTTGCCTTTCAGGCATCTGTGGGTTCTAACTGCAGCTTTTCCTCTTTTTCAGGGTTCACCTTTGGATCTTCTAACTCGTAAGTACCCCCTTCAGTTTTGAGTCATTAAATAAGGGTAGAGGCCTGTGCGGTATGTGAAAACGGTAGTTTTGGTCTCTTTGTACAGTTTGGTATCTATTTTTCCTGTTTAAAATCTTGTCCTGGAAACGGCATTTCAGCAGCAGGTTTTGGGCTGTGTGGACTTGCTGCTCTCAGTAGGCATGTGGCCGGAGGTTCCAGGCCTGGCCTTCACCCAGGCCACGTGTAAGAGAGAGGACAGTGCCTTCTGCTGAGCAGAGCCTGGAAGGCAGAACCCGAGAGATGCTTTTCCTTATTTCCCTGTTCATTCTCAGAAGTTCCCTGGGCTCCGAGCCCATCCCCAAGTCCTGTTTTTCTGTCCTCGCTTTCTGCGTCTGTGCAGAACTGCCTGACACTGGAAATTCCGAGTCCTGCTCTTTGAACACAGGCAGTTGCATGAGCTCCGGAACCCTTCCTAGAGCAGGAGCTGACCTGCCTCTCCCGGCACTTCCTTGCAGGTCTGTCCAGGGCTTTGGTGGCTGGAGAAGCTGAGTGGGTGTTGGCACTCCTTTCCATCCCTGTGACC
>SJYF01000549.1:2273746-2285024 GCA_006410515.1 Procapra przewalskii | reverse complement strand
AACCTTGGGGGCCCTTGTGAGAATGAAAGGAGGGTCCACCCCTGGAGCACCCAGCGCAGAGTAGGTTCTCATTAAACGGTGGCTCTTCAGCCACAGACCTCGCCCTACGTCCCAGGTAAACAATTTTAGATAGATCCCGTCAGCCTCATCTGGTTTGTGATGGGGGGGCACCTTCCACCTGGCTGTCCAGCCCTAGGCTAAGCAGATAGGGGACCACTCTGGGTGAGGGATCCCGCTTAACAAAGCTCTAACGCAGGTGGGTCCATTTCCACCTGAGGTGCTGGCCCAGCAGACCTGAGTTGGTCCCTTGAACCTCTGTTTCCAGCAAGCTTCACAGGTGATTCCCACGAAGGTCCGTGCTCCACGTTTAGAGACGGTAAACACTTTCTCCCGAGGGAGCATTCAAAAGAGACTCTCATTCTCGTGGCTGTGTTTATTTTGTCATGAGTCCAGGGTGAGAAATTGAGTACCGCGCAATGACGGGGAATAACAATAGCGTTGACAGATCTCAAATCAGGTGCAAATCTCCAACCCTTGCCATTAGGTTTTTTAACCGGCAGAATGGGAGCGTTATCAGGGCTAGTGCAAGGCACCATGGGCTCTTTCTTAACGGAAGCTGATATCAAGAGGTTTTTAGAAAGTTTGGATGAGACATTGGCTACTCTAACTAAAGGACATGATTTAGGGTGGTCTGTGTTACATACCATCTGAGCCACCACAAATGTCTTTGTCATGCTGGCAGACCAACTTTTCAAAACAAAAAGAAAGATAAGGACACCTCTATAAAAATTATGAACCTTCACTTGTGCCAATTAAGTACTCAAGGTCTGTCGGTGGTTAACAACTCTTGGTCCGATCCGTAGAACTCATAAAGAAATCTAGTGTTTCCTTTTACTGTTACCAGCTTGGTCACCTGAAAAGGGACTGCAGAAAAATTTTAAAAGTCGAGGACAGACTAGACTTCAAACTAGAATTTCAAGTTAAACAAGAATTAGGGGCAAAAAGGAATTAGGGCTGCTCTGAGGAAACCTGCAGAGCCTTCCCCTCCTCCTTCCTAACACCCTTGGGGAAGTAGAAATGAATATACAAGGAGAAACGATCAAAACCCTGGTAGATACAAGAGCCACCTTCTCAGTTTTAAAGCCTACCAAAATCAAAGGCTCCCTCCCCCGGAGTAATACCTCAGTGCAAATAGTGGGGATTTCCAGTGCACCCATTAAGGCTTTTAAATCATTACCTTTAGAGTTTAACTTAGCAGAACTTCAAAAACATTCCTTTTTCCTAGTAGAAATTACCCTTAGTCACCTGATAGGCAGAGATTCGTTAGAAATATATGGCGCCCAGATTTCTTTTACTCCTAAGGGAGAAATGTTTTGAGGTGTAAAAAATCAGTCGGATTTCTCTCTGCATATAATGCTTATAGCCCAGGATAAAGGTGATGTAGAGCAGGGGACTGCTAGGCATGCAACCCTGCCGACACAGGGAGAACCACCAGTAACATTCAGCTCAGCCCAGTCCAGCCGCTCAGTCGTGTCCTACTCTCTGCGGCCCCATGAATCGCAGCACGCCAGGCCTCCCTGTCCATCATCATCATCTCCCAGAGTTCACTCAGACTTATGTCCATCAAGTCTGTAATGCCATCCAGCCATCTCATCCTGGTCGTCCCCTTCTCCTCCTGCCCCCAATCCCTCCCAGCATCAGAGTCTTTTCCAATGAGTCAACTCTTCGCATGAGGTGGCCAAAGTACTGGAGTTTCAGCTTCAGCGTCATTCCTTCCCAAGAAATCCCAGGGTTGATCTCCTTCAGAATGGACTGGTTGGATCTCCTTGTAGTCCAAGGGACTCTCAAGAGTCTTCTCCAACACCACAGTTCAAAAGCATCAATTCTTCAGCACTCAGCCTTCTTCACAGTCCAACTCTCACATCCATACATGACCAGAGGAAAACCCATAGCCTTGACTAGACGGACCTTAGTCGGCAAACTAATGTCGCTTTTGAATATGCTATCTAGGTTGGTCATAACTTTCCTTCCAAGGAGTAAGTGTCTTTTAATTTCATGGCTGCAGTCACCATCTGCAGTGATTTTGGAGCCCAAAAAAATAAAGTCTGACACTGTTTCCACCGTTGCCCCATCTATTTCCCATGAAGTGATGGGACCAGCTGCCATGATCTTCGTTTTCTGAATGTTGAGCTTTAAGCCAACTTTTTTACTCTCCACTTTCCCTTTCATCAAGAGGCTTTTTAGTTCCTCTTCACTTTCTGCCATAAGGGTGGTGTCATCTGTATTGAGGTTATTGAGATTTCTCCCGGCAATCTTGATTCCAGCTTGTGCTTCTTCCAGTCCAGCGTTTCTCATGATGTAACTGCAAATAAGTTAAATAAGCAGGATGACAATATTCAGCCTTGACGTACTCCTTTTCCTATTTGGACCCAATCTGTTGTTCCATGTCCAGTTCTAACTGTTGCTTCCTGACCTGCATATAGGTTTCTCAAGAGGCAGATCAGGTGGTCTGGTATTCCCATCTCTTGAAGAATTTTCCACAGTTTATTGTGGTCCACACAGTCAAAGGCTTTGGCACAGCCAATAAAGCATTACCATAGACCACAGTAACACCTGCCCACGTCGTCAGTATCCGTCGAAGCAGGAAGCTGTAGCAGGAACCCCAGTGGTGGTGGGTTAGTCACCAAGCTGTGTCCAACTCTTCCCAATTCTCGGACTGTAGCCCACCAGGCTCCTCTGTCGATGAGATTTCCTAGGCAAGAATACTGGAATGGATGCCATTTCCTTCTCCAGGGGATCTTCCCAACCCAGGGATCGAGCCCACATCTGTACTGCCTGGTGGGTTCTTTACTGCTGGGCCACCAGGGAAGCCCATAGAGGAAGTAAGACTCTTGATTGTCAGCTTCTGTTAAGGGCTCACTCGCCTTGCACTAGCCCTGGCAACACTCCCATCCTGCCGGTTAGAAAACCTAATGGCAAAGGTTGGAGATTGACACAGGATTTGAGGTCTAGCGACGCTATTTTTATTCCTTGTCAGGCTGCGGTTCCTAACCCCATACCGTACTGTCCTGTATCCCTAAAAACAGTGACTTCTTTTCTGTGGTAGATCTCTACATACTGAAACGCATTCTTCAGTGTCCCTGTACATCCCGATGATCAGCATCTTTTTTGCCTTCACTTGGAATGAATGGCATTATGGGTGGACTGTGATGCCAGTGGGCTCCACTGAAAGCCCCACTTGGCTTTTTTCAGGTATTAAAAGCAGATTTAGATGATCTAGTTTTTCCTCATATATCAGTCTTGATACAATATGTAGATGACTTGCTATTGTGTTCAAATTCCTTAATAGTCAGCGAGACACCCTGTACTTGCTCCAGAAGTTAGCTTCAAAAGGACGTAAGGGGTCCAAAGAGAAACTGCAGCTGGGCTTCCCTGGTGGCTCAGACAGTAAAGGATCCATCTGCAATGCTGGAGACCCGGTTTGATCCCTGGGTCAGGATGATCCCCTGGATAAGGGAATGGCTACCCACTCCAGTATTCTTACCTGGAGAAGTCCATGGATAGAGGAGTCTAGCAGGATACAGTCCATGGGGTCTCAAAGAGTCAGACACAACTGAGTGACTAACACTTTCACGAGGCTAATGTAAAGAATTCAGGACATGTGATATCTAAGGGTGGCTTTTAATTGATCTAGACAGAGTAAAGGGCATGCTGGCCTTCCCTGCCCCGAGAACAGAAAGACAACTGAGAGGCTTTCTAGACCTTGCAGGCTACTACAGGAACTGGATTCCAAATTTTTCCACTAAATCATAAACATTATATGATTTAGTTAAACAAGACCAAACTGAAGCTCTTTGCTGGGAAACAGAACATTCTAAAGCTACGGAGACCCTTAAGGGCCTCCTGGTAAAGGCCCCAGCTTTAGGACATCCAAATTAGGATTTACCCTTTTTCCTTTGTCCATGGAAACCAGAGTGCTGCGCTAGGTATTATCCCTACGGCACCGCGGCTCCTTCCAGCCAGTAGATATTAGAGCCTGCAGCTGGATGCGGTAGCTGGTGGTCTTCCTCCATGTCTCCGAGCTATCAGGGCAACAGCTGAGATGTGTTGGACCACAGGAGAGAGAGTTCTGAGTCACCCTCTCACTATCTTTGCTCCACGCTTTGTAGAAGCCTTACTAAACTCTCCTCATGCACAGCATTATTCAGCAAGTCGATTAACTTCTCATAAGATTGTCCTGCTCTCACCAAACATAACTCTCCACAGGTATAACAAGCTTAATCCAACAGCCTTGCTCCCAGAAAAACTGGATGAGGAAAAGCACTGTTGCATTGTTGCAACTAACAGTCTTGTATTTCCTAGGATTGACCTTGGAGAGAGTCCAATGAATAATCCTAATCTTATTTTATTCACTGATGGTTCATATTTACGAGGACCTCAGGGAGGATACCAGGCTGGCTACGCTGTTGTGTCTCCAGTGTCCATCCTCGAAAATGGTCCTTTGCCTAATGTCTCTTCCACCCAACAGGCTGAGTTAATAGCAATGACCAGGGTGTGTCCATCGGCAAGAGGAAAGTCTGCCGGTATCTGCACGGACCGCCGCTGTGGTTTGGGAGCGGCACGTGATTTTAGTATGCTTTGGAAATGCAGAGGATTTCTGACACCCTCAGGATGGCCCGTCACACACGGGAAGCAGGTCGCAGAGTGGGAGATGCCCTCCTGCTGCCGTGCGCCCTTGCTCTCATCAAGACCCCGGGTCACTGAGAGGCTGACGCTGCACAGGCCAAAGGAAACCCTTCAGCTGATGGTGCCACCAAGACGGCAGCCTCTCTCGCAGTCAACAACCAACTAACCACTGCCTTTTCCCTTTCAGTCTCCAATAACCCCACTAACATGTTGTCAAAGTTTCAGAGAACAGTAGCAGGCAGAAAAAGACACCTGTGTACAGAAGGGAGGGAGGTTTCAACTGCAGCAGAGAGGTGGCCCAAATGGGAAACCTGTCCTTCTGTTTCCAGCCCAGTGTCCTGTTTGACAGTACATTCATGAGTAAACTCCTTGGAACCCAGATAAGATGGTGGTGTGGGATAAACAATATTTTTGGACGCCTTTCTTTACCATAGCTCGGAAGGTCTATTCAGGATGCGCTTCGTGTCCAAAGTATCACCCAGGAAAGGCCCTGCGTGGTTCTCAGGGAGGTTTGCTGTGACCTGCAAGTCCTTCTGAAGTATGGCAGATTGATTGTAGAGCAGAAGCCTTCCTCGCAAGGTTATCAGTATGTTCTTGTTACGATGTGTGTGTTCTTGTCATGATCTGTGTGTTTTCACACTGGGTTGAGGCATTCCCCTGCAGAAGGGCCACGGCAATCAGTCAGGAAGCTGCTTTTAGAAAGAGTGGTTCCCATCTGGGGAATCCCCCCAGAACTACACAGCAACAGAGGGACTCATTTTACTGGACAGATTGTTAAGGAAATTTGTAAAATTTGGCCTATTATGCAACATAGCCACTGTGCCTATCGCCCCCGGTCTTCTGGGTTAGTAGAAAGGGCAGATCGAACAAATGAAAACTCAGTTGGCTAAAATAATGGTTGCTAATTCCTTTCCCTATCCTGAAACCCTTCCATTGGCTCTCCCCAGCCTCAGCTCCACTGCTTGTAGCTAACATCATTTCTGTCCCTTCGAGATGATCACAGGGAGACCAGTGAGAATGGGTGAAGGGTTATGTGATCCTGTGCGGCTAAAGGGAGATCTATTACATAATTGCTACGTTTTAAATCATTAGCAGGACGTCCTAAGCTTGTTTCTGAAGCTTATCACAGTAATCTGTCCTCATATGAAGATCAGATATCCTGTGACTTACAGCCAGGAGATTGTGCATACTGGAAAAGACAAATCTAAAGGATTCCCTCCAATCTAAATGGAAGGGCCCTTGTCAGGGTCTTTTAACTAGCTCATATGCCGCGAAACTGAAGGGCATTGATTCTTGAATTCCTATTTCCCACCTAAAAAGGGCTCCTGAACCAGAATGGTATGTAGCGAGAACTGCTGGCCTCAAACTCACTTTAAGGCGTCGCCCTAATGAGGTAGAAATACCAGCGCCAGGACCGGACAAAAAGAGACTGCTACCCCAAGATGCTGGACCTGACCTGCATGATTATTCGTAATGTTTTCTTCTCAGTTTCTTGGACTCTTACAGATGAATCAAATGGGCATGATCTTGTGCAGACTTTAAATCAGATTGTTGGGTTTGTGGTCAAATGCCTGCATCCCGTACTTCTGGTTTACCATGGTGGGTTTCTCCCCTCCGAGGCTCTGATTAGATGGCTTTTAGAGAGTTTATTGTAGAAGAAAGGAATTACAGTTCTCTCTGGGCCACCATTGATATCACTAGATGGGACCCACTCACTTGGCCAATCAAACATGCCTATTCTGACCTGGCCATAAATATGAAATTTCGCTTTAGGTTACTCAAGCTAAATCAGAACAACAAGCTAAATTTCAGTCAAAAAATGTAAATTCTGTGCTCTCAGGAGGGACCCTTCCCCAGTTGTGGGATGGATTTGTCTGGCTAAAACACTAGGCTATTGTTGAAAGTTCTCTAAAGGCCTCCCTATGCTGGGAACAGTCAAATCGTACTAACTAGCCTAATGACACTAGAAAATTAGACTGGGTGCCTTATGAAAAATGCCAGTATATCATTTCCCTTAAAGATGGTGATCAGGACAGAACAGGTTGAGTCAGACAGCCAGAAACGTCCTGGCTGGCACCTGACAGGACTCAGTGGCTCTGTGGGTCCAATCAGCAGCCCTGGGGGGCTGGGAAGGTGTACTTTAGGGTCCCCTTGGGCTCAGGGCCCCTTGTGTACAAATTTAGATGTAACTCCAGCAAATTTACCATCCATCCGAGCCTGACGAACTGAGGGATCTGTGTTCCACTGGTATGATCATTTGGCAGCTATTTTTGTGCCTTCGCTAGGATTGGAAGATGTAATTTCCCACACTGAAACCTTAACAAAATTCACTCAGAAGCCTTTAAATGATAGCAACCAGGCTATTAGCCTGCTAAATTCTGAGGTCTCTATGATGAGGAAGGCTGTCTTACAAAATCGAATGGCCCTTGATATCCTCACAGCATCTCAAGGGGGCACCTATGCCATAATTCAGACTGAATGTTGTGTTTACACACCAGACAAATCCTCTAATGGAACACGTTTAATAACTCATCTGAAAAATCAGAGGGCTGCCTGAGACGATCCATTTCCTAACCTTGGTGATCTTTTGGGAAGATGGTTTGGCTCTGGAAACCCATGGCTTAAATCCCTGCTTGTAACTTCAGTAACATTACTAGCTGTATTACTCACAATTTTGTTGCAGCAAAAATAGAAGTGGAATTTTTCCTGAGAACAAGGAAAGTAAAGAGAACTGTGAGCAGACTAGAGAAGAAACAAATGGGCCTGAAAGAGCTGATCACTCCTGGCTTTACTTTAACTGTTACTAATCTGTGCTCTGTATTTCTCAGAACTAACCTGCACCCACTGCCCCTAACTCCGCATGAGTTACACCCTGCACCGACCTCCCCCAGCTCTGCATGTTGCATCCTGCACCGACCTCCCCTAACTCTAGGCAGATACATCCTGCACCTGATACTTACCTTCCCCACGCTTCTTTGCAGATCACCCCTGTAGCTTTTTGCATTTTAGAAAGAAGGACGCAACACCACAAACCAGAGACAGACCCACGTACCGGCCTACCTGATGCTAGCTCTGACCGCTTTGAAACAATGCAAGAAGAATGAAGACTCACTGCTTTGCGCTTATCACTTACCCCAGACCGCGAGCCCCATCTATGTGATCCCCTCAGATTCCCCGTGGTAGGGGCACGGTTCTCCCTTCAGCCAGCTGAGAACTAAAGCCATCTTTCTATTTCCTCCAGACCCTGTCTCCATAACTTTTTATTTGGTGGACAGAGAAAGCCAAGATTTTGGCCGGAACTATTTTATAAGATTGTTGTCTGGTTTCCCTGGTGGTTCATTGGTAAAGAATCTGCCTGCCGATGCAGGAGACACGGGATTGATCCCTGATCCGGGAGGATCCCACGTGCCCCAGAGCAGCTGAGCCCGTGGACCACAGCTACCGAGCCTGTGCTCTAGAGCCCAGGGATCACAGCTGCTGAAGCCCACATGCCCGAGATGCTGTGCTCTGCGGCAAGAGGAGGCCCTGCAGCGGAAAGCTCCTGCACCACAGCCAGCAAGCAGCCCCCACTCCACAAGCAGAGGAAAGCCCGCACAAGCGGTGAAGATCCAGCACGCCAAAGATAAATTATTAAAAAAAAAAAAAGATTGCTGTCTCTTGCATTACACGATGTGTAACCAGGCCCCTGGCCAGATTAATGATGGGGCCAAACTAATGATGGCTAAACATCTGGAAGAAATATATCACGTGTATAACATAGAATAATTATAACAGTGTGATTCTAGATGTGGGAAGAAGCAACAAGGGAAATATCTCCTGGATCATAATAGGTTAGTAGATAGAGGATCCAGAGAAGCTTCAATATGAGGAAGTGAAAGTGTTAGTCGCTCAGTCGCGTCTGACGCTGTGACCTCATGGACTGTAGACCGCCAAGCTCCTCTGTCCATGGGATTCTCCAGGCAACAGTACTGGAGTGGGCTGCCACTTTCTTCTCCAAGGGATCTTCCCAACTCGGATCAAACCCAGGTCTCTTGCATGACAGGCGGATTCTTTACCATCTGAGCCACCAGGGAAGCCCTTTGATTATCTCCCACTGAGCCTAATCCAAAAATTAACACCTGGAGTGACGCATCAGTGAGAATTTTGCCTGATCTAGGGTGAGCCTCCCAGCACCACGGGGGACAAGAATTGGTTATGAGATGTCTCCCAAATATTGATCGAATTCTGGACCGAGAGGAGGAACTGAGCAGTGGAGTATTTCCCGCCGTATCAGTTGACAGCGAACACCACAGTCGCTGGCAGTTGCAGCCTCCAGGGAAGGTAAGCTGGTGAGCCCTGAGGCAACGCAGGGAGGAACGCACACCTGCCATCCAGCAGCCGTCACAGACCGCAGCCACTCCCTCCAGCCAGCCCCGAGGAAGCTCAGAAAGTGCAAAACACAGGAAACCGGCCCCAGATGGCTGAGGTGCATACGAAAGGGATGATTTCAGGGAGCCCAGACTCTGGCCTCCTCCCATACAGAGAAAAGCACTAAATTCCTTAACCTAGGATGTCTGGTTTTCTTTCATTCACAAAAATACGCTTGACATTCAGACTCCCTCCCGGCCTTAAGTCCTAAAAATTTCCACCAAGTAAAGCAGAACCCTCAACTTTTAGGTTGCATGTTATTTTTTGAGTCGACAGGGCTAAAGGATCTTTCTGAAATCACTGATGAGAAGCACCGAGTTTTAAGTTTCCGTTGCGTTTTGGGCACCTGTTCAGAAGAGAAGGCGCAGGTGGGCCGTCACCTCCTTCCCCTGGAGGCAGTGTCTGACCGCCGCTTCGGTGGGGTGTCCCTGGTTAATGGGCGCAAGGAGGCCCCCTCCCCGACTCCATCCTGTCTCCCACACCGCTCACTCCCGCTGTCTCCTGTCTCCACGTCATCCTTTTAGACAAAGTACTGGAGGAGGAGAGGCCGCTCCGTCATGCTTCCCTCTCCAGTTCCATCAGCCCCGGGTTCCCACTCAGTCTCGTGAAGCCCCTGCCCAGCGCTTCAGGCACCGGCCGGCTCTCCCACTCCGGATCCTTCTGTTAGGAGGAGTTGTCTGCTGAGAGGAGAGCAGGGCGGGTGTGCCTCCTGGCCCCAGCTTCCACCATCAGTCCCTTCCTCCTCCTACCCTGGTTCGCTCTGATTTGTCTGTTCCTTACTCACATGGTGGGGCGAGGGGAGCAATCAGACTGAGATGGTTTTAGCCCCCAAACCTCCCCTATCTTCAGAATGTTTCCTCTGGGAAGATTGTGCTTGCGGGCTGTCACTTCAGTCGTGTCCGACTCTTTGTGACCCCACAGGCTGTAGCCCTCCAGGCTCCTCTGTCCAGCAGATTCTCCAGGCATGCATATTGGAGTGGGTTGCCATTCCCTGGATCTTCCCAACGCAGGGATTGAACCTGTGTCTCTTATCTCTCCTGCATTAGGCAGGCGGGTTCTTTACCACTAGTGCCACCCAGGAAACCCGGAAAGTTTGTATATTCATCCAAAACATAAAGGGTTCCATGGGTCAGATAAGTTGGGGGAAAGAGTGAACAGAACAAGATTTAACAGATCTTTATATTGAAGGACTCTGTGTGTGTCTTTAATATGCACATCTGTTTTGTAAATAAGATGAAATAGTCTTCCGTTTCCCAAAGATTATGACCATGGAACCTTCCTTCTGGAGCCAGGTTCCTTGGAACTCATCTTTGCTTCGTCGTGGGTGTCTCTGGACAAAAGCACAGCTTATTTACTTCCCGAGGGTTGTGTTTCCAAGACATTCCTCTCTCATATTTGATGATAACAGGAGTGAGAACTCATTCAGCGATTACCAGCTGCCAGGCACTGCCTGTCCTGAGTGCTTCACAGACATTTTCAGGTGTAACTTACGTCTTTCAGATAAGAATGAGGGCAAGTGAAGAAGCAGTCTGCTGAGTCCCAAGCATGGGTAGCGGTGGAGCCAGAAAGGAACCCCGGGCGGTGCTTCCTGCCTGCCCCACCCCACAGCCCCCTGCCCTCAGCTAGGCCAGGCCATCATCACTGGCTCTCACAATCATTCTTCCTAAAGCTGGTCACTCCTTTTAGAAGAAATACCTGCCCAGTTGTGCCAAGGACCCTGCCAAGCCCCTTGCACGCCTATCACGGCCACCCCACGGAACGACGCTGGCTGTGGACTCCGGTAAACACCTTGTACGTGATCGCCTGTCTAAGCCGCAGCCCCTGGGTAGGCGGGGTGGGGGCAGGGGCCGAGTCCGTTGAGCCCGTGTTGGCACACGCTGTCCACAGATGGGAACTTGCCAGCCGCTTTCGGAGGAAGGTGATCAGACCCTGGAGGAAGCAGCTGGCCCCACGCCCTCTGGCCGGCTAATCCCCTCCTTCCTGCACTGCCTCTTGGGGCGGCGGAGGGTGGGGGGCTCTGTCTCTGAGGCTTTCCAGAGCCCCCCAGGAGGTCAGCCGCAGACCCACCGCGGCAGCAGTGGCCCCATTGTTCAGCCCCTCCCTCTGTGCTTATAAATAGAGCCCATCCATCCCACAGCCCCAGCCGGGGATTCTCCACATTGTTTGTGGCCCTGGATCGGCAGCT
>SJYF01000549.1:2248980-2259058 GCA_006410515.1 Procapra przewalskii | reverse complement strand
GGACAGCATGAGTCCTTCTGGCTGCTGAGTGTGGTCCGGTGGGCGTGGCTGGCCCCCAGGCTGCGGCATCCCAGGAGGGCGGGGGTCCTGGTGTTGGCGCTGGCTCGCTAATGGGCAGAACCAGGCTCTGAGGTGGGTGGTCCTGGGGCCAGGGTTCCTGGAGGTACTGGCACCCCTGCTGGTGGGCGGGGCTGATCCCTGAAAGGGCTGGACGCAGGTTCTAGGTGCCCCAAAGCGAGTGCTGGCCCCCAAGTGAGGGGGGCTGGGTCCCAAGGTGGCTTGCTGAGGGCTCCAAGGTGTCTCAGAAGTGGTGTGGGCCTGCTGGTGAGGGGGGCCCAGGCCTGGAGCGGCGAGCTGCAGGCTGCCGTGGTCTTGGGGCTGGTGAAGACTGACCGTGGGTGCGATCAGGGCCCAGGAGATCCCAGGGCTAGTGCAGGCTACTGGTGGACAGGCCCTGGTCCTGGGGTCTCTGGCTGCAGGGCCCAGGGGTCCCAGAGCTTATATCAGCCCACCGCTGAGTGGGGCCCAATCCCAGGGCAGCTGATTGAGAGGCCCAAGGTGTCTCAGCGCTGGTGGTGGCCTGCCCAGTGGGGAGGGCCGAGGCCTGACCCCTTTCAAATGACCGCCTGTACCCTGGGTCTCCGTGTGTGGGAATCCTGTGTGCGCCCTTTAGGAGCAGAGTCTCCATTTCCCAGAGTCCTCTGGGCCTCCCGAATGTACGACGCCCTGCTGGCCTTCAAGGACAGAGGTTCTGGGGGCTCCTCTTCCCATGGCAAACCCCAGGGCTGTGGAGCCTGCTGTGGAACTCAGACCCCGTCACTCCTCGGGGAATCCCTGCAGCTGCAATAATTTTCTCATTTGCGGGTCACCCACCCAGAGGTGTGTGTCTTTCCTACACCCCAACTGTGTCTCTCCTTCCCTTCGCGTCCCAGGGCTGGTGCCGGGCTGCCAGTGGGTAGACTGGGTCCTACTGTAGCAAGTTGCAGGACTGTAGTAGTCTTGGGACTGGGGTTGGGGCTGCCACTGGTGGGCAGGCCAGGGCCCAGGGTTACCTGAGTTGAGTACTTGCCCACTCGTCTGTGAGGCTGGTCCCCAGGCTAGATCTGGCTGGCTGATGGGCAGAGCCAGGGCCTCAGGGACTCTGGGACTGGTTCCTGCCCCCTGCTAGGTGGAGCCTGGTCTTGGAATCCCCGGCTGCCAGGCCCCTACAAGTTCTGAGTCTAGTGCCTGTCCCTTGAGCCCATCCCTTGAGCCTGTCCACCCTGGTGGACAAGGCCTTGTCCAGGCACGCTGTAGGCTTGAGGATTTTTTTTCTTACTCTGTTTATCTCACTGCACCAGATCTTAGTTGCAGCTCTCAGGATACCTTCAGTTGCAGCAGGTGGGATCTCATGTCTCGACCCAGGATCGAACCCAGGTCCTCTGCATGGGGAGCGTGGGGTCTCAGCCACTGGACCACTGGGGAGGTCCTGGCTCAGGAGATCTTAAGGCAGCCTGCCCGCTGGTGGGCGGGGCTTTGTCCCCACGCAGCTCGCAGCTTGGCCTGAGATGTCCCAGGCCTAGGGCCGACAGACTGGCGGGCAGGAACAGGTCCTGGCGCTAATGACCTCGGGGAGGGTTCCACAATGGCACTCGCCAGTGCCATGTCCACACGGCAGAAGCAGCCCCTGGATCTGCAGCCAGCACCTGTGTCCGCAGGGTGTGCTCCAGTCGCCTCCTGCCTCTCTGGGAGGCTCTCCAAGGTCAGCAGGTGGTCTGATCCGGGCTCGTTTCAAATGACTGCCTCCGCCCAGGGTTTCCACGTGTGTGAATCCTGCGTGTGCCTCCACTTCCCAGAGTCCTCTGGGCTTCCCGAATGCACAGTGCCCTGCTGGCCTTCAAGGACAGAGGTTCTGGGGGCTCCTCCTCCCATTGCAGACCCCAGGGCTGTGGCGCCTGCTGTGGAACTTGGACCCCCTCACTCCCCAGGGGAACCTCTGCCACTGCAATTATTTTCTCATTTGGAGGTCGCCCCCCTGGGGTACGCGTCTTTCCTGCTGCACCCCAGCTCTGTCTCCTTCCCACCTCTTCGTGATTCTTTCCTTGTATCTTCAGCCGTAGGTCCTTTCAGGCAGCTTCTGGTCCCTCTGCGGAATGGTTGTTCTGGGATTTTCAGTGTTTCCTTTGTAGGAGGGGCTTCCCTCGTGGCTCAGTCAGTAAGGAAGCTGCCTGCAATGCAGGAGACCCGGGTTCGATCCCTGGGTCAGGAAGATCCCCTGGAGAAGGAAATGGCAAGCTACTCCAATATTCTTGCTTGGAGAATCCCATGGGCGGAGGAGCCTGGAGGGCTAAGTCCGCGGGGCCACAGAGGGTCAGACGCGACCTGGCAAGTAAGCACCACCTGGTGGGAGACGAGCTCAGGGTCCCCCTACTCTGCCATCTTGGACCAGAATTTCGTTAAGCAGCCATGTCTATCCCCATTCTCCAGACCCACGCCCATATATCCTGCTCAAGGTCTTGTGGCCCCGCTGAGCTCACCGTGACCCTCTCTGCCTCAGTGGCCAGGATGGAACAGGAGCTGCTGCCATCTGCAGAGACCCGAGAGCTCCTCCCGACACGCAGGGGGTCCGGCACGTGGCCTCCACCACTGTCCTTCCCGGAATCATCTCCAGGTTGTTCCCGAGTGATGGCACCTTCCAGAGAGCCGCTGCCGCCCCCGCACAATTAACCCCAGGCACAGCCAAGCACCCCCTGTCCTCTCTGCTCCTAAAATAACGAGCGCTCCTTTCCCAGGCTCGGCTTCAGCCACCATCTCTCCAAAGGGCTCCTCACCAACCCCAGCCCGGGGCGCTCTCCCAGTTCTGACTGTGCTGCTTCCCCACCCCACTCTCACGAGGCTCAGACTTTCCAGTTCATCCTCCAGGTCTCCCTGACAAAGCCTGCTCCTCTGGGAAGATTTGCCCACTCCCTGCTCATCCTCAGAAGCCTTTTACTTGTCTTCTTGGGGCTGTGAGCTCCAGGCTGCTGCCTCTCAGGCACAGAACAAACGACCTCATACACAGGAGATGACCAAAAGTGCATGTGTTGGGACAACCCTGGGGCCCCGGTGGCTAAGACTCCATGTTCCCAATGCAGGGGTCCTGGGTTTGTTTCCTGGTCCGGGAACTAGATCCCACAGGCCACAACTAACAGTTCACATGCTGCAGCTAAATAAGATTTTGCAGCCTGAAACGAAGATCAAAGATCCCACATGCTGCAATTAAAACCCAGTATAGCCAAATAAGTGGGCTTCCCCGGAGGCTCAGGTGGTAAAGAATCTGCCTGCCAATGCAGGAGACACAGGAGACATGGTCTGATCCCTGGGTTGGAAAGATCCCCTGGAGGAGAAAATGGCAACCCACTCCGTATTCATGACTGGGAAATCCCATGGACAAAGGAGCCTGATGGGCTACAGTCCAGGGAGTCAGTTACAAAGAATCGGACTTGACTAAGCGACTGAGGACACACAGCCGAATAGATAAGTAAATAAATGTTTTCTAAGTGTGTTTCTCAAAAAGGGAGCGCTGGTGTGTGCTATCGGATGGGGAACCTGAAAGCATGTTCAATGAGGAAGCTAGGCAGAGAAGGCCACCTTTCTCAGGATTCCATCCACACAAAATGTCCAGAATAGGGGCATCTATAGAGACAGGACACGGATGAGTGATTGCCAGGGCTGGGTTGTTGGGGAGGGGGTGGGCAGGCGATAGTTAATGGGCGCAGGATTTCCTTTTGACATGAAAATATCCCCGAATTCACTGGTGATGGGTTCACAACTCTGTAAAGATACCAAAAACCATAGAATTGGACACTTTAAATGGGTGACTCTTATAGTATGTGAACTGTATCTCAATAAATCTATGGGAAAAAAAAGTTTAAGACACCCGTCTGGAAGACCAGCTAGCCCTCATTATATATTTGTGGAGGATGTGTGTGTGCTGAGTCACTCAGTCGTGTCCAACTCTTTCGTGACCCCATGGGATGTAGACTGCCAGGCGCTGTAGACCGCCAGGCGCTTCTGTCCATGGGATTTCCAAGGCAAAAATACTGGAGTGGGTGCCAATTCCTCCTCCAGGGGACCTTCCCAATCCAGGGACCAAGCCCGCATCTCCTGCGTTGCAGGTGGGTTTTTTTTTTTTTTACCACTGAGTCATCAGGAAAGCCTCTATTTGTTGAGGATGCTGAGTCCTAAATAACCAACTCCTGTCATCTGGATGTTGTCAAGACTTTTAGCCACATTGAAAGAAGGAATCTCTGGTCTCTCATGTAAACCAGGGTCCAGGGTAATCCTTCTCAGGCAGCCCCCTCTGCACATTTAACAGTGAGCACCACCCTCAGGGGAGGGCGGGAGAGCGGGGAGTGCATGTCCCAGCTTGCAGATTAGGAGACGGGCATGGGCGAGCAGCCCGACCTCTCTCAGCAAGACAAGTGGCAGCCAGGAATAGCGCAAGGCGTCTAACTGCGTCCCGCCTGCTGTAAACACCCAGCCGCGCCACCCTTCATCTGTCTGATTTTAAAAAGGACCATAAAATACGAACCAGGTCAGCGGCGCTGAAACCTGAGCTGGGCTCAAGCTGATGGAGAATTTCGGCGTTTCCCAGTCTGCAGGGACATATGGGGAAGGCACGGCGGCTCGGAGCTGGGCTGGCTTCTGCCAGGACCGATGTCAACCGTGTGGCCCTGCCTCTCTGGTCACAGGCACAGAGGCCGAGCTCATCGCAAAGATGTACTTTTCTTTTTTTTTTTTTTTGCATTGGATAATTTCTGTCTTCCAGCGCCAGGGGGGCTGCTGATGCCGCCTACTAAGCCTCATACTTGGGGACTTTGTGTGCCAGTTAATGAAGGAACAATTAAGGGCAGTGTGGTAGAATTGGGGTGTGGTGGAAAATGGGGGGTGGGGGTAGCCCCAAATGCCAAGTCAAAAGACAGCTGTTTGGCTGCAGTAGCTGACCCCCTGTGCTGAAGCTACTGAAGCCCGTGCGCCCAAGAGCCTGTGCCCTGTAACCAGCGAGGCCGCCGCTGGGAGAAGCCGTGCACCGCAACTAGAAAGCGGCCCCCACCCTCTGCAGCCACAAAGACCCAGTGCAACCAAAAATAAATAAGTAAACAAATAAATTATTTTTTTTTTAAAAGCCATTTGAAAGCAGCCCAGCTCTGGGCCTTCCCAGCTGAGGGACCTTCAGCAAGGCCCTCAGCCCTTTTGGAGAGTCAGTTTCCTCGTCCACAGAAGAAGAACACCATTCATGATGTATAGGGACAGGAAGGGGCTTCCCAGGTAAAGAATCTGCCTGCCAATTCAGGAGACACGGATTCCATCCCTGGGTGGGGAAGGTCCCCTGGAGAAGGCATGGCAAGCCACTGCAGTGCTCTTGCCTGGAGAATCCTATGGATAGGGGAGTCTGGCGGTCTCACAGTCGAACACGACTTAGCGACCAGACAACGACAGGGATAGGAAGGGGCGGTGGCAGACCAAGCGTTCGCTCTTTAGATGCCCGTTTTGGTGGGATTTCGTTCTACTGATGATTCGGATGGATCCTCGGTGGACAGTGTGTGCACACTACGGTCCATACCTACGACGTTTGCCTTAATGGAGGGCCCAGATCCCAACCAGGAGAGAAACGGTCTCCTTGGGGCCATTCAGGCAGGATAGATAAGGACCAAGAGACCACTCAAGCCCTAGGGGAGAGCAAGTACATGAGCCGTTAGAAACGTCCAGGGGCCTGAGAGTATCACCAGCCTCCAGCTTTCTGCAGTTGACAAAAAGCTGTCTCCCTCTTGGACCCACATGGGGTTTCCTCTAGGCCTCAGCTGAGCCACAAGGGGACCCTGGTGGCTCTGACGGTGAAGCATCTGCTTGCAACACGGGCGACCTGGGTTCGATCCCTGGGTCGGGAAGATTCCCTGGAGAAGACAATGGCACCCCACTCCAGTACTCTTGCCTGGAAAATCCCATGGATGGAGGAGCCTGGTAGGCTACAGTCCCTGGGGTCGCAAAGAGTCAGACACAACTGAGCGACTTCTCTTTCTTTTTTCCATGCCTCAGGGCCCAAACTAGAGGGACTCTGTCCGGAACAGAGGCTGGGCTGTACCCAGAAGTGGCATTAGAAGGGGGAGGCAGGCTGGGTGTCGGGGCCTGGAGCACCTGCTCCTCCCTGGTGTCTTGGGGCAGGTGGGCCTGGCCCGGTCCAGACAGCCGACTCCTCACACCCTGGCTCCTGGGGGGTGGGGCGCTGCAACAGCCGGTGGGAGCCTGATGTGTGTCTCACCCCAGTCTGGGGGTTCTAAATTTAACCTGCTATCAGCCTGAGAGGCCGGAGGCTTCCACCGAGTGGCGAAATGCCACTTGGAATCCAGTATGCTCGCTCATAAGCGCTGCCCCTGCACAATCCCTTCCCAAATGTCACCCCCAAACGCAGGCAGCCATCTGAGCATCCTCGCATGTCAGCATGAAGATTCGAATGTCCGAGCAACTGAGGACCCTAATGGGGTCCAGCCCGGCTTCCTCCTGCCGTGAGCCAGGGCCGCACCCCACTGCCTGTTGATACGTGCGCACACATACATTCACACACATCCAAGCACACACACACGCACGCCACGGTCTCATGGGCAGAGCGCAGGAGCTGACTCTGAGGTCGAAAGCCAAACCACGACAGCGAGCTGCACCACCCATAAGCCATCTGGGTGGAGGGCGGCCAGGCCTATTATGCAATTTCCTGCTCTGGTGTTTCAGACCCCGGAGACAGGATGCAGAGTGCCGTTGGGATGCTGCAATGCGAGAAGCCCAGGAAGACACCAAACCAATGACCGCAGTGAATGGGCCCCAGGATCTCTGCAGCCCGCTGACTGGGCGGCCCCTCCCAGGCCGGGACCCAGCGGACTCACCGTGGGCCCAGGCTCACCGTGGGCCAGGGCCCGGAGAACTGACCACACAGGGACTTCCTGTTGGGGGAGGAAGGCATTTCCTGCCTGGGGAGCCCAGGATGGACTGAGCCACAAGCAGGGGCCCTTCTTATTGTTTCCTTTGTTTCTGGTTTAATTTTTGGCCGCCCAGCGCGGCCAGCAGGACTTTAGTTCCCTGATGAGAGATCAAGCCTGCGGCCCATGCCGTGGAAGGGCAGAGTCCCAACCACTGGGCCGCCAGGGAAGGCCTTTGGCAGAGCCTTGTTATTAATAGGTGCCATTATCGGGCACCAAATGTGTGCCCCACAGTGACGCACTGAGGTTGAGAGCACACAGCGGAAGGTTTGGGGTGGGGTTCAAACTCTGGCTCTGCTTCTCCCCAGATGCGTGGTCTTGGGCAGCTTATCCACTTGCATTCTCCCTCAGTTTCCCCATCTGTGAAATGAGGGCCAAGATAACACCTGGGATGTAGAGAGGGTTCAGTGAGTTAACACCCAGAACCCAAGTGGAATGGGGTGTTCGACAATGACCTTGAGTCCATGGCCCACGGGTAGAGCCCACACCCACTCCAGGACCTCTGGGCTGTCCCAGCTCCCATCCTTCCATAGAAAGTTCCAAGAAGATGGTATTTAGGATCAGTACTCTGGCCCCACACAGCCCCTCTCAACAGCTTAAGTGTGGGCAGGGTGCAGGGCCCCTTGGTTGACCTTGACTTAGCAGCTGTGTCTCCACGTGAAGATGGGTTTGCAAATCTGTGGGTAAGGACCCAGTCCACACACCAACCCTCCTCCTGCTCACACACTTTCTACGGTTTGCCAGAAAACCAAGCTGCCCCCAAGTCCTAGCTCTATATCCGGTTCCTGCCCCAAGCCGGGGGCGCTGTGGGTGAGGAACCAAGGTTCCCGGGCTGCGGGCTGCAGAAGAGGCGTCGGCAAAGTGACCCGCCTCCTCCCGGGTTCTTGTCCCAGGCCCTTAGCGCCAGAACTCCCAGGCTCCAGCCATACACCTACCCCCGAATACATTCACGCCCGAGGCTGGAAGTACAGAGCCATCAACACCATCCCACCCCCTTGCCAATGAACCCACCTCTTCAGAAACATCCAGATCCTAGCCAGGCCTCCTTTAAAATTCCATTTTATTTCTCTTTGTGAGTATTTGTTGCTATTGTTTTAAAAAGGTTCACGGTACATTTTTTTTTCAAGAGTCTTGTGCCTCCTGGTAAGTGCACTGCTTTGCTCTCACAGTACTCTCCACGACCGCGGACGGCCCTTATTGCTGAAGGAGTGTGTCCACGCCGGGGAGTGGGGACACCGGAGGGATGGGGGCGGGGAGCCCAGCTGAGAAGCCTGGGTCTGTGCTCCTGACCCGAGAGGCTGAAGGACCAGGCCCAGGCTAAGCTGAGCATCCTTAGCCGGACCTCCAGGCTCCCCAGGGTCTTCCCAGCCCTGTCTTTAGAAAGGCCAGGAGGGGTAGAGGATGCGGGTTGGGGGTGAGCCAGGCAGCAAGCTGACTGGGAGCCCAGGCATGCGGTAGGCATGGAGGCAGGGTGGAGGCAGCCGGAGCAGTGATGGCCTCCGAGAAGGCCCTGCTCCCTCTCAGGGCCTGGGAGACTCTGCCCCCGAACAGCTCAGGACTACCCCTCCCCCAGTAAGAACTCCTCAGCGAGGGCCCAGCCCAGAAACAGCGCTGTGGTTCCTGACCCCTCGCCCAGAGCCCTCTCTCCTTTTTAGTGCAAGAAAGACCTGAGTGCAGAAAAGAGCCTAGCCACCTAGAGGCCAGGTCCCATCCACGGCAGCCGGACTTTGCCACCCCAGCGCCTCCACAGCTTGTCCCCAGAGCAGGGGGGCCTCGTATCCCCCTTGCTGGAGGCTGTGGCCTCTGGGTGGCAGGCCTCCCTCTAAACACACCAAGGGAAGCTGGCCATTTCCCCCCACCACCCCCCAACCCCGGGGCCGGACAGGGGTCCCCAAGCACCAGGTGGGCCGCCAGCCACACCAAGCTCTCCCCCGTCCAGTGGTTCCAGGAGAGCTGCTGGCCTCCCATTGGCAGCGGGCTCGGGAGGTGGCTGGACGGTAAAGCACCCCTTGAATAAACGCAGTATCCCACGGATAAAGGAGCAGAAGGAGGACTCAGTGACCCATGCCCTCCCAGTCACTGGGGCTCCTCCAAGTGGCTCATCTGTAGCAGAAATGCCTTACTTCCCTCATCTGACAGTTTTCTGTGCTTGATTACTATCCCTTAGAATGAGGGACCCAGGTGACGTCGCTGTGGGTCTGGCAAGCTTGGAGGAAGGGGGCTTCAGCTGGGTGTCCCCTCAGTTTCTGCAAGCAGCAAACGTTGCTAAAAAAAGCTTGGCGTCCCTCAGGACCAGGTCCTGGGGCTCCAGAGGGCCCAGGCCCACTTCCATCCCCCAGCTACAGGGGCCCTCATTCCCTTCTGTGAGGACAGGCAGCAGGGGCGGTGGGAGGTCTGCCTTCTGCCTTCCCAGATCCAGGAATGCCCATCTGTGGGTGCTCCCACCTCCAGCACTGCAGTGCCCAGAACCTGTCTGCAGCCCTCCCCCAGAGTACTTGGGAGGGGTGTGTCCCCTGAGAAGATGCTGCAGAGAGGTGCAGGCCCTCTTATCTCTGAACTACAGCTGGGTAGGGTGGCTGGCCCCCTCCAGGCATTGGGGACCAGTGTGGATGGGAAGAGAAAAGCTGAGATGTGCCAACAGACCCATCCAAGGACCAAGATGCTGGACATTCCCCAGGTTCTTACCTGCAACTCACAGGACCCGCCCTCATTCCTCCTAGCCCCACCCAAGGCCAAGTTCTGGCTGCAGAGGAGAGAGGTGAGATGCCCCCAGCTCAGAGCTCAGAGCCCTCTGTGCAGGCAGGGGGTCAGGGATGGGGTTCTACCTGGGGCAGAGAGAAGGGACTTTGGGGGCAGAATCGGTCTGTGGTTTCGGCTCAGCTAAAACGAAAGAATGAGCAGCTGGTTTTAGATCTACCTCGGCACCCCCGACCACCTGGGCAATACCCAGGAGGAAGGGCTCAGGGGCGTCTCTCCCTTTCCCCATCCCCTCCTCCCTCGCCTCTGGTAGAAGATACAAAGTCCAATAGAAAAGAGATCCTGCTTTCTTTGTTCCGGTTTTTTTTTTTTTCCTTTAAAATCAGCTTAAG
>SJYF01000549.1:2220300-2236991 GCA_006410515.1 Procapra przewalskii | reverse complement strand
TGATCCTCTCCCCCCACCCCTCGCCCCCCTCTCGCTCCCTCGCTGTCTCTGCAGCTGCTGGGGGAGCCGAGCCTCTCCTTGCAGAAACGACATTTCCTTTTTGGCTAGCTCTGGGAATTCTGGGTAGTGTAGTTCGGCTTGTCTCCAGTCCAGGTGGGCTGCTCCTCGTGCCCTTTGAACTCGGCGGGCTTTCCCCCGTCAGGGCAGGCGGAGAGGTGGGAGGAGGGCGTCGCCCTGGCCTGGCTGGTTGGAGACAGTGCGGGACTTTGGGGGAGGGCTCCACGGCTGGGAGGTTGGGGGTGAGGGGAGAAGGGATAAAGGTCCCTGTGCTGTTCTCTGTGCTGGGCCTCTAGGCACCCCGACAGGTGGTCAGGGCCTGTTGGGCCCCAGCTGTGATCAACGCTGGACAAGCCTAGTCATTTCATTTACCATCAGCCAGCGCCCCCATGGGAGGCTTATCGTGTGTATTTCACAGAGCAGAGGGAATCCAAAGCTGGGAGATTTCCGAGACTTGCCTGCCAGTCCCACCCAGGTGGGTGTTCCGGCTGAGACCAGGAGGTCTATGTGCAGAAGAGGTCCTAGAGGGGTCTGACCCTGGACAGGGGGGATCCCTGTTAACCTCTCTAAGCATCTTGGAACCAGGACCCACCCACCCCCAGCCCCCACCTTGGAACGGCAGCCAGGGAAAGGGGGATTGGCCAGGTGGTTTGTGACATCAGAAAACCTGGGAGCCATGCCCTTCTCCCGTGATTCTGCCCACCTCCAGGCACAGGGCAGGTGGTTCCAGCCAGAGCATCCCGACAGCCAGTGAGGGCAGGATGTGGAGGAGTGGAGGGCTCCCACCACTCTCAGGTCCTCTTTGAGGGGTGATAATCCAGCCAAATGATCCATCTCATACCAGCAACCGGCTCGGACCACAGGCAGGAAATGGCCACTGCGTCGTGCCCAGCTGCACCCCTGCCCTTGTCCTGATGACTGCCATGGGCAGTCATCCCTTTCCAGATCAGCTAGTAAGTGGTTTATTCCTGGTCCTGCTGACTGAGACCAAGGTGTGGTGGCCCTTGGGATCTGCCTACTGCCAGAAGGGAGGAACCCCATAGGACTCTGAGGGACCCCGTGTAAATTTCCACTTCTGGGAAGAAGCTTTCCCTGGCCTCAACCCGCAGTGTCCTCTCCCTGCTTTGAACTCGTGGCCTCCACAAATCATCCTGCCCTTCTTGGATTGTACTTCAGCCTTCACCCACTTCAGCTGGTGGGTGACTTATTATGCTGTTCACTTTATATAGAGATATTAACTTTGGGGGTGTCCATCTCATCTGCCCACACCATCAGCCCCAGAGCTTGGAATACTGGAGTGGATAGCCAGTCCCTTTCTCCAGGGGATCTTCCCAACCCAGGGAAGGAACCTGGGTCTCCTGCATTGCAGGCGGATTCTTTACCAGCTGAGCCACAGGGGAAGCCTGCACTTCTTGCTCATCTGATGTGAAAGAACAGAAGTCAGAACCCTAAAGTGCCTACTAAGCAGCCAGGCCCCTGGAGATGATTTCCAAGAGCTGAGTGTCCTCGATGCCTCTTAGAAGTGATGTCACACCCTGTAGTTCAGGCTTGGTTGGCCTGGGTTCGTGACGATGATACGGTGTCCATCATGTGTCCATATGCACGCGTGCTAAGTCACTTCAGTCGTGTCCAACACTTTGCGACCCTCTGGACTGTAGCCCGCCAGGCTCCTCTGTCCATGGGATTCTTCTGGCAAGAATACTGACTGGAGTGGGTTGCCGTTTGCTTCTCCAGGGGTTCGTCCCAATCCAGGGATTAAACCCACATCTCTTATGTCTCCTGCATTGGCAGGCGGGTACTTTACCACTAACATCACCCAGGAAGCCCACCACACCACTGAGCAGATAGTGTCTCTTCCGACCCACTTGGCCCCAGGAGGTGGGCTGGACAGAGAGACCCATGGGTCAGGTGACTGTGGTTTTCCAGAGTCTGCATGCCCACCTAGGGCTGGCCAAGTTCAAAGCCCACCTATCTCCTCCTCTAGACATGCCCCGCTTGCCTGGGGGCCAGTCCGCTCTGAGGTGGGTGGAAGTGACACTAGAAAACCCTGTGTCTAGTAAGTCTCACCAGAAGACTGCTTGGGTGTCTGTGGGGTGAGCAAAAAATAGAAAACCCCAGACCCTCAATCCCAGAGATGCCGCCTCTTCCACGTCACCTCCTAGGCTGTATTTTGTCTTGAGCTAGTTCTAGGGCCAGTTCTGCAGAGGGAGAGCACAGGCGGTGTCTCGGGGCCTTTTTCCCAGGCTCTGAGCTAAGGACGGGCACCCCTGGGGCCTGCCTTCAGTGATGGAGGGTCTGAAAGGGCCAGCCCACACCTGCCTCCCCTGCCCTGGCTCCCCACGGGCCCTCCGAGGTCCAGCGGCTTCTGTAGCTCTCGAGCCCTCCAGCCCTCCTGCCTCTCCGCTCAGCCCTGCTTGCTGCTCAGCGTTTTCTGGAGTCTGTGGGTGTTGGGCACAGACCCACGGCTGTCTCAGCATATGTGAGGCCCCCTGAGGCCTCCACACGAGACTGAAAAGCTGGCGTCTGCAGAAAAGAGGGAGGGGGGTCATCTGCTTGCGATATGCCCAGCACCACGGGGACACTCACATGCCCCCCCGCCCGGACCTGTCTCCCCAGACTCCTCTGCGTTGATGTCACCGGTGAAGGGGAAAGAGCAGAGGTCAGGAGGCATGACCCCAAGCCCTCCTCGGGGATGGTGAACTCCCCAATGTGGCAACTTGGGAGCTCTTAGTGCCGTTGGTGGGAGGACAAGATCCCTCAGTTCGCAGCACGCTGGCCCAGAGAGGTTGTGAAAACCCAAAATCACACGGCAAGCCAGAGGGAGAAACAGCCTGACCCCACCTAGCTAGGTTTATATATATAAACACACACACACACACATATTCATTGGCTGTGCCAGGTCACAGCTGCGGCACTCAGGATCCTTAGTTTCGGCATGTGGGAGCCAGTTCCCTGACCAGGAATCAAACCCAGGCCCCCTGCTTGGGGAGCTCAGAGTCCTAGCCTCTGAACCACCAGGGAACTCCCTGAGATGGGTTTTAACACACAGTGTCAACTAGTCCAAAGCCCTCCCAGGTCTGCAGGAAAGCTGAATGCAGGGTCTCCCCACTGAACATCACTGGAGCCAGGGCCTCTGCATGCATCAGCTTCATGGCTCTCCATGACAACCCCATAAGCCAGTCCCATCACCAGCCCATTCCACATATGAGGATACTGAGGCCTGATGGAGGAGGAGTGGATGGAAACCAGCCACCTGGCTCGCGGTGGCGGGGATTCGATGTAGCCAGCGTTCTCACCAGCATTCCCTGCAGCTGTTGGCGTCCAGCTGCTAAGTCACCCAACTCTGTGACCCCATGGACTGCAGCACACCAGCCTTCCCTGTCCTCCACTATCTCCCAGAGTTTGCTCAAACTCATGTCCATTGAGTCAGTGATGCCGTCCAACCATCTCATCCTCTGTCATCCCCTTCACCTCCTCCTGCCTTCAATCTTTCCCAGCATCAGGGTCTTTTCCAGTGAGTCAGCTCTTCGTATCAGGTGGCCAAAGTATTGGAGCTTCGGCTTCAGCATCAGTCCTTCCAATGAATATTCAGGGTTGATTTCCTTTAGGATTGACTGGTTTGATCTCACTGCAGTCCAAGGGACTCTCAAGAGTCTTCTCCAGCACCACAGTTTGAAAGCATCAGTTCTTCAGTGCTCAGCCTTCTTGATGGTCCAACTCTCACATCCATACATGACTACTTGGAAAACCATAGCATTGACTACTTTTGAATACGCTGTCTAGGTTTGTCATAGATTTCCTTCCAAGGAGCAAAGGTCTTTTAATTTCATGGCTGCAGTCACCATTCGCAAGGCCACAGCTGGTCCTCCAAGAGCTCTCAGCCTCAAGGGTGCAGTCATCATGAGACCCAGAAAGGCATTTCACAGGTGGGAAAGCCCTTGTTTTGCAGATGGAAATGTTAAGTGCTGGAATTCTGTTGCCCTGGGAGACAGGGTTCTATCCTTAACTGTTCAGGACCAGACAGGAAGCCGATGGTGAGGCTTGAAATGTCCACCTGGGAGACAGGCGGGCAGGGTTGGTGGGCCAGGCAGGTGGCTGGAGGGGGACATGTCAAGAGGTGAGGAGGCTACAGGGCCCACCTGGCATGACTGAGACACCTCACCTCTGCAGGCAGTGAGCTCAGACTGGCCAAGCCGGCACAGCCAGGATCTCAGAGCAGGCTCTGAGCTAGCCTCCCCTACAGAGGGAGACACGGGCCCAGCAAGGTCACACAGGGAGGCCTCTAGGACTAGAAGCCAGGCCTCCTGACCCCCAGGTCCGTAATAACCTCACTCTTTCTGCAGGGGCAAATATGCGTCATGGGGCCTTGCATAAAACCAGGTGCCTGGGGGGGCCGCTCCAGCCGAAGGCTCAGGCACACATTTCTTCTAGGTCTGATCAGCTGGCCTCCCCACCATCTCAGGCCTGTGTATTCCCTCCTCCACACTGACTGGACCCCTGGGCTGGGCGCTCAGAAGGAACACAGCCAGGGCCCAGAAAGATAACAGACCTGCTCCCCTCAGCACTCACATCCCCGTGGGCCCTAGAGATGCCAAGAATGATGAATGGAGGTATTAATTAACATGAATAATAAATAGGTACAAATTCATACTCTTAACAGTTATGAGTAACTATTGATTGCTATAAATTAGGATGTGTATGAGTAAGTTGCTTTGATGTACATGTCCATTAGCGAGCTTGGGGAGGGGAGGGTGAAGGATGCATGTTCCAGGAGTGTGAGGGGTGTGATGGTGTGTGGTGCAGTTAGAGTGTGTGGGTGACTGTGTGTGTAAATGAGTGTGTGTGACAGTGTGAGTTTGTATATGTGACAGTTGTATGTAACTGTGGGGTGCGTTTGTGTGTCTGGGAGGGGTATGTATGTCATGTGTTCATGTGGGTGCGTGTATGAGTTGTGTAGTCATGTGAGTGACCACAAGTGTGGGTGTAGATGAGATTGTGTGTATATTGTGTATGGAGGTGTGTGCCTTGTGTGATGATGTATTGTGTGAGTGCAGAGGGCAGTTTGCTGGTTGTGCGAGTGTATGTCTGTGTGAGTGTGCACGATGGTGAGCGTTCATGCGTGTCTGTGGGGGTGGATGTGAGCCCGTGTGTCCCTGCGGATGTGTGTGTGACGGTGAGTGTAGGGGGCAGCACGTTTGGGGTGTGAGTGGGTGGGCCGTAGGGGCGTGTGTGAGTGTGCCTGTCTGCACGTGTGCGTGCTGGATGTTATTTTGGGGCTGGAGAGGATCCTTAATGAGCCTGTGGGATGAGCAGGGAGGGAGGGGGAGGGCTTGCTTCTCCCAGCCTGGAGCGCAAAGGCCAGTCCGCGACCCCATCGGAGCCGCAGTTCGGAGCGACAAACGCCTTCTCAGGTCTCTCGAACGCACCCCGTCCCGGCAGGAGGGAGCAGCGACGTCCGGGTCCTGGCAGCTGCCCGGGCAGCGAGCACGGGTGCCCCGCCTCCCACTCGGTCACCTGGCCCCGCCCCCCGGCGGCCCCGCCCCGCCCGGGCATCCTCGAGGCGGCGGGGGTGGGCATCACCGTCCCGCGCGCCGCAGGTGCGGGAGGACGCGGTCGCCGCGCCTCCGAGGCTTGCTCGGCCCGGCCCCCCGCGCGCGCCCCGCCGCCGCGAGCGACGGGGACGGAGGCGCGGTCAGCAGGCTGGGTGCGGCCTCGGATCGGGTGCGGCACTGGGAGTTCTCCAAGGTGCTAAAATAAACCCAGCGAAGGATCAGGTTTCCCGACCGAAATAACCCAAGAGCGGCCTTGGAAATGCGAACTGAGAAAGCGATCGGGGCGGGAGCTGGAGGGATTGGGGGAGGCGGTGATGAAAGATGCTTTTCGCAAGGCTGCCCCTCCCTCTTCTCCCCTCCAGCTCTGCCTCTCCCCAGAGTGGAGCTTCTCACCCCTCCCGTCCTCTTTTTGGGGCCATCACCCCCAAATAGCCCACCTCCGCTTGGCCATCCATCTTTGTAGATCACAGCCCAGCCAGCCAGTCATTCCATATACGTTTATTGAGCTCCTACTAGGGGCCAGATGGGCTTTCCAGGTGGCTCAGTGGCAAAGAATCTGCCTGCCAATTCAGGAGACATGGGTTTGATCCCTGGGTCGGGAAGATCCTTGGAGAGGGAAATGGCAACCCACTGCAGTATTCTTGCCTGGAAAATCCCATGGACAGAGGAGCCTGGTGAGCTACAATCCATGGGGTCACAAAGCTGGACACGACTGAGTGACTGAGCAATAACATCACTTAGATTCCAGGGTCCCTGGATAACTTGTGCCCCCAAAGGAACAAACAGACAACAGGCCCTGCCTCATGGGCTCTCACTCTGCAAGGAGGACACGGGTGCTAAACCCTTGCAGAGTAAGTAAGTGTATGATGAGTTAGAAAGGAAACTGACCAAGGAGAGAATTAAAGGGCAGGAGAGGGTAAGGGGTATTGGGGTGATGTTTGAACCCCGAGGTATCCCGCTGGCTTGCGCCATGATTCAGAGAGAACCCCCTCACCTCTGAGCTCTGGTGTTCTCGTTTGTGCCTCGGGGACCAAAAGCCTATGAAGTGACAGTTGAGACAGATTGAGCTCCGAGTCTGCCGAGGAGCAATGTTGAGGACAAGTTACTGATAAATACGCTCAGTAGTGGTAGCTGGTCTATCTCAAACATTTAAAGACAATGAATAGCAAGTGTCTATGATGTGGCTCAGAGGTTAAAGCATCTGCCTGGAATGTAGGAGACCCTGGTTCGATCCCTGGGTCGGGAAGATCCCCTGGAGAAGGAGATGGCAACCCACTCCAGTACTCTTGCCTGGAGAATCCCACGGAGGGAAGAGCCTGGTAGGCTACAGTCCATGGGGTCACAAAGAGTCAGACACGACTGAGTGACTTCACTTTTCACTCATGATGTATAAACAGCTCTAGGCCCCAGGATGTTGCCAGAAAACCTCTCCTGCCTTCAAGTCACAGGCAGTGTAGCCAAGTGGTTGGGGCAAGGACTTCAGGCTGAGTCCTGAGTCACTTCCTTGCACACCACACATTCCTCTCTCAGTAACGGACAGTGCTACAGGAGAGAAGTTATATGGACCAAGGGCCGGGTGAGGCGATGGTTCAGAGAGGCCAGGTGGTCTGCAGGCATGCGGCCACCTATGTCCTGCCCATTGGTCTTGCATGGGGAGGGGGGCCTGGCACACAGCAGACCCCAAAAAGTGTTCTGGGGGCTCCCCTGGTGGGCCAGTGGTTAAGACGCCGTGCTTCCAGAGAAGGGGGCACGGTCCAAGCCCTAGTCGGGGAACTAAGAGCCCTCCTGCCACAAAGTCAGAAAAAAAAAATGAAGTGTTGCAAGAGTGAGCGAATGAGTGAGTGACAAATGAGGCCAACTGGGTAGGGAACAGAAAAACTGCGGGAAACGGAAAAACTCACGGCTGGGAAGACAGCCTTCTGGCTCAGAGTTATAGGGATCAGCCAGCCCACATCTTAACTCTGGTCTTGCTCGATCAGCTCTGTGGCCTTGTAGGTGATGTCACCACTCTAGCCGTTTCTTCCTCGGCTCTAACACAAGAAGAGTGTGGTTAGACGTGGCTAGAAGTGTCTCTGACCTTGTCCTGGTTTTCTGGGTCTGGGCACTGCAGGAGGTGGCTTAGGCTGACCCATCAGATCTCTCAGGGTTGCATCCAAGTTTTATCTGGTACTTGCTGCTGTAGCCACTTGTTTATATTCTGCCAAAGTGCACGTGTGTGTGTAAGGATGGCTATGCCACCTAGTACTTGACAGTTTTGAATACTCACAAAATAGAAGCAATCTACATGTCTGAAAACAGAGAACTGCTTCTACAAAGTTTGGCCCATCCACATGACAAAGTACCAAGCAGTCGTTGAAAACTGATGGGTTGTCATGGAGACATTGCCAGGTCAGTATTGTGACATGAAAAGGGAGAGGTTAAAAGGATATATAAATACAGTCATATTTTAAATGCATATTTGTTTACCTTTGTATTTGCTATACATAGATACAGTTTAATAGATATTCTTTCTGGTTGTTAAAGTAATACTTGGCTGTCATAAAACATTTCAATAATTGGAAATGAGAAGTGTGAATTCCTTTGTAACCTGACCATTCTCATGTTAACAGTCGTGGCGCCCAGGCAATAAAATTCCCTTTTTTTTTGCAGCACCATGCAGTAGGTAGGATCTTAGTTCCCTGACCAGGGATAGAACCTGTGCCCTCTGCAGTGGAAGCACAGAGTCTAGACCACAGGAGCACCAAGGAAGTCCAGGGTTACACCTATATTATATCATCTGTATTCATTGAATTTATTTCTGTAAGGCTGTAACATCTGACGATAAGAAAAAATAAGGCTATTGGTAAAAATATATTGTTTTGGAAACTGGCTAGTTATTTCACAGGTGTATATACTATCTCCCCAACTATACAGAACTACAAGCAGGAAGAGATCAATGAAAGCATCAGTTCGATGGATGAATGCATTCTAAGATGCTCAGAAGTGGGACGGTGTAGCCTGTGGTAGGAGCTCCTAAAGGGACGGTGCCTGCTTCTCAGTTGCCTGAGAAGGTGAACTGGGTCACCCCAGCTTGCAGATGGAGGGGCAGGTCTGGGTCTGAGTGAGCCCCCTGGGGGAGAAAGAGTGGCCAGGAGTACTGGCAGGACGTGCCTGTGGTCAATAAAGTAGAGGAAGCTGAGCTGGGGTTTGGACCCAGGGTTGACTCAATCCAAAGCCCACTTTTCACCTGGGCCAAAGTCCAGTCAGACTGCATGGCCCTCCCTGGCATGGAGCCCATCGAAGCCCTGGGAACCTGCCAGAAGCTCTTGCCAGGCCAAGATGCTGACACAGGCCTCTGGATATTAATAGCCCCTCTCTGGCCTGGGCTCCTCCTCCCCTCCTGAGGTCAGCCTGGATCATGGGCCCCACCCAGGAAGAGTGGGGTGAATGCCCTGGTGGAAAGCTGAGTGGGCACATCCCAGTCCCTGTGGTCTGCAACATCTGAGTCAGGAGGCCCCAGGGACTTCTTGGGAGTTGGGCCTCACCTCTTCTGGATTTCACCCCACTGAGCCTCAGCTTCCTCATCTGTAAAGTGGGCATGATATCGTGACTTCGCCAGAAGGTTGGTTACATGGTGTCATAAGCTAGAACGCAGAGAGACCACAGTATACTGCCCGCTCGCCATGCGTGCTGCACCTGACTTCACGTGCATCTGTCCAGGTTCAGGATGGGGCCGCACAGGTCATTGTGGCCACACCCAGGAAGGTGGGATGTGACACAGTCTGGGACATGCTCCTCTGTGGCTGCATGGTCTGAGTGGAACATTCTGGAAGAGAAGTGCCAGGAATCCACAAAGAACCCCAGATTAAGGATTCCTGGGGTCTGGCTTCTCACCAGCCAGGTATGGAGGAGGGACCAGACTTCTGGGGGGGGGGGCAGGTGGGTGCTTCTGAAAGAGTCACTCAGAGGAAGAGAGGTCTTTGCCGCATTTGTAAAAAAGACCAGTTCCTAACCCGGAGGCTTGAAGGCTCGCTACATGGCAGGGACCCTGCTCAGCATCTTACATCAGTGAGACATCATCTGTCTGACTTCACAATAGCCCTTGGAAGGTGGACACTAGTATTCCTGTGTTACGAGAGGAAAAACAAAAAGGACTAGCCCAGAGAGGCCAAGTGACTTGCTAGAGGTCCTACAGCTAGTTGGTGGCAGAGCCCCAGGTCATCCCCCATCTGTCTGACTCTGGAGCCCCCAGGCTGGTCCCAGGCGACCAGAGAGCACGCACCCCACCCAGGCGGCTTCCTGTCCTTGGGAGTCTGTGGACCTGGGAGGCTGTGTGGTGGGCCTGGGGCTTCCCAGGGGCAGGAGGGGGCTCCATGCTTGAAAGGAATCCTGTCTTCATCCCAGGCCTTGGCTGCTATAATAAATCATGACACCAGGGCATTCACTTTTAACTCTGCTGGTTGCCCTAAATCAGCGGCTTCTGTTTGAGCCCAGGCCCAGTCAGCCCTTAAAGGGCTGTCAGATTGGGTTTCTGCAGCAGGGGAGGCCCAACTCAAACCCTGAATGCTCCAACTCAAATCGCTCTTGGCCTCCTCTTCTCTGGGTTGGCAGCCTCTCTTGCCCCCTCGGTCCATGTACCACCACAAGGGCTCCCAGACCTCACAGCAGGCAGGAGGAAGGCTCTCCCCTATCCGGGGCCACTCACCTGCTCTTCCTTCCAGGGGAAAGCTCCCCACGACCCCCAGGCCAGGCTTGGAGCCCTGTTCTATGATCCTGAAACACATCCACATGATGCTTGCAGTCATTTACACATGTCATTCATTTAATACCTGCTGAACTATACTTTCTCTGGGGGACAGGGATGCACGTGGTGCATTCCCTTCGCTACAGTGCCAGACACCTTGTGTGGTACCAGGAGCTTAGACACTATTTACAGGTTGCCCGAAGCTGCTACAGTGATCCCATCCTCCACAAAGCTCCCGGCAGCGGAGGCCACCTCCAACCAACCAATTCATTACCCCTCCCTCGAATGGAAATCAAGCCTTACAGATTGAACAGTCGTGCACTGAAGCCAAATTCAAGACTGAAAAATGTCAAAACCCAGCCTGCCAGCTTAATGAAATGCTGGCATGGAGGGGAGGGGCTGGGCTCAGCCCCGCCCCCAGCAGACCCAGAACGATGCTGTCATTCACCCCATCGGGTGTCCGGAGAAGCCTCTGGCCTGGGCTCTGCTGTCTGGTCCAGAGGACCAGGTCCAAGCCATCCAGGCCAGTGGGGCAAGTGGGCCTGGCTCCCCGGGCTCTGGGCTGCTCAGAAGGAAGCTGGTCAAAGCAGGGGTGAGTCAGTGGCCCACCTCTGGGCCTCTGGCTAGGGGCTCAGCCGAGGCCAGACCTGTAGGAGGACTACATTTCCCAGAGTCCCCCAGGTCTCCCCCAGAGCGAGCCATTGGGAGATTTAAATAGTCCAGGCCCGAGGCAGCCAGGCCGCAGCTGTGGACGCGTCTGCCTCCCGGTGGCTCCATTGGCGCTGGCCGGCACTGGGGGGCTCGATTGGCTGCCCGGCTGGCACTGACATTCCCCAGGAGCCCGGTGGCAGACGGAGGTAAACAGCCATGTGCAGGCACGCTCTCTATATTTAACATCTGCCGAGGAGCCAGCAGGGAGGCAGAGAACAGGGGCGGCTCCGGCGCTCCCGTCTTTGGGGGAGAAGGGCCTCACGGCCAGGCTGGTACCGGCCCTTGCCAGGCGATCGTCAACCATGCCAGCCTCCCAGAGCCGGGCCCGGGCCCGGGACCGCAGCAACGTCCTCAACCGGGCCGAGTTCCTGTCCCTGAACCAGCCCCCCAAGGGGGCCCCGGAGCCCCGCAGCTCGGGCAGGAAGGCCTCGGGCCCCTCGACACAGCCCCCAGCCCCTGGGGACGGGGCCCGCGAGCGGCGCCAGTCCCAGCAGCTGCCCGAGGAGGACTGCATGCAGCTGAACCCCTCCTTCAAGGGCATCGCCTTCAATTCCCTGCTGGCCATTGACATCTGCATGTCCAAGCGCCTGGGGGTGTGCGCCGGCCGGGCCGCGTCCTGGGCCAGCGCCCGCTCCATGGTCAAGCTCATCGGCATCACGGGCCACGGCGTCCCCTGGATCGGGGGCACCATCCTCTGCCTGGTGAAGAGCAGTACGCTGGCCGGCCAGGAGGTGCTCATGAACCTGCTTCTGGGTGAGTGCACCCGCCCGTCGTCCGCCACCCACCCCCGCCAGGCCTTGGGAGGGAGCCGGGCCCACCCCGCCCCTGCCAGGGCCAGTGGGGCCCCTCAGAAACTGACTGGAACAATCTAATGAGGTTAGCAGGAAGGGTGCCCCAGAAACAGGCAAGCCTCTGGCTTGGGGAAAGAGGGAGCTGAGGATGTCCAGACCATAGTCCCCAGCAAAGTGGGAGCCTTGAGAATGCAGAGCCCCAGCGGGAACTTCTGAGGAAGAGCCCTGCCCTGGGCAAAGAGCATCGCTGCCCAGAAGCAACTTGGAGGGGGTGCCGGAGGCCTTGAGGGATGTGTCCGGGAGTCTGGCGGGTGCTCTGGAATGGGATGTCTAACCCTGGCACTCCCATCCCATGGATAGGTCCTTGAGTTCCTAGGCTGCTTGCAGGCAGCAGTTGGGAGCTGCCCACCCTCCCCCATCACCCTGCTTGGCTCAGGGACCCTGAAAGCCCCCCGGGATCCCTGGTGGGTGCAAGGGTGCAATCTGGGGCTCCCACCCACTCAGGGCCTCCTGGGTGCTTACCTGCCACTTCTCTCGGGGAATCGCTGGAGGAGAGGACCTGGGGAGCTTTGGTTTGTTTGCAAAGTCTTTGCCACCGGCGTCTTTCGGTCGAGCACTGCCCTGTGCCAGGTGCCACGTGGGCCCATGTGGAAGGCAGGCCCTCCCCTCTACCCAGGAGGTGAGGCCCAGCCCCCATCTGGCCCACCCTCCGGGCGCCTCCAGATCCCCGAGGTGCTCGGGCCCCTCTGCCGCCACCCTCCAAGCTGGGCCATGTTAACCTCCGGGCCCTTCTCAGCACAGCCACCATTTGGGACACAAGTGGGGGGTGAGGGGGCATGGCTCAGGCTAAGCCAACACTGACAAGGGGTCCCAGCACTGAAGGGGTGTGGGTTGGACCCCTGAGAACTGCCATCCAGGAGAAGTTACAGTAGCTGTGAGTCTTCCCACTCGGGTCTCAGAGCATCTGGGGTGGGTGCTGCTGGTGGGATATGGGGAGGGCGAAGTAGCAGACGTTCATGCAGGAGATGCCGGGTCAGGTACATCAGTGTTTTCTTGTTCTTATTCCTAAATGATCCACGTTACTTGTTCTTATTCCTAAATGATCCACGTTACTTGTTCTTATTCCTAAATGATCCACGTTACTTGCTGTTATTCCCAAATGAGCAGTCACAGCGTGGCTGCTGCTCTTCCCGTTCCCACTTCACAGATGGGGAAACTAAGGCTCCTGGAAATAAAGCAACCTGGCCAAGACTTCAGGACTTGAGATTTGCACCAAGTCCTGCCTGACATCCCGGCCTGTGCTCCTTCCGGGCACCTGGAAAGCCCTGGGCTTGGGATGGAGGGGCAGAGCACGGTGGCTAGGGGGCTTTTGGAGGCAGTACAGAACCATGGTCTTGTCATCTAGTGCCCGTTGAAGCCTCAGGCAGAGCAGTGACTCAAGAAAACTGGGAAGGGGGGTTGCGGTCAGGTTGCCTGGTGTCCAAGGACGAGCGTGGGAAAGTGTCCTTGAGTCTCTCAACCCTGCTCCCTAGACCCGTCAGCACAGTCCGTCCGTGTGTGATGTTGGAAGTGGTGAAGCTGTGCTGGTGATTTATTCAGCACCTACTATGTGCCTGGTTTTTCATAAACCACATCATCACGTATCATCCTCACCACAACCCCCAGGGAGAAGCTGCTATTCTCCCTGTTTAAAGAGGGAGAAACTGAGGCAAACAGAGACACTTTGCCCTCAACCGTGTGGCTAGTTAGTGATGGAGCTGGGACTGGAACTGACACAACTCTGGCCAGTCAGGACGAGGCTTCTGGCTTTTACCAGCAACCAGATTCTGTGGACACAAAGTTGTTTGTTTTGTAGGACAGAGAGCAGGATTCGAGAAATCTCCCTTCTTGAACAAGAAGGACAGTTGTTTCTCAGTTTTTAAAAACATCATTTAGTGAGCTCCACTTAGATACCAAGTACTATGCCATGGATGTCTTGTATTTCACGATGTTAACATCTTTTTAATGACAGTATAATGTGAATTTTAATATACCCACTACACAGATGAGTTAACTGAGGCTCACAGGAGTCAAGGGATTTGTCCAACCCCACATATCTGTAAGTGGTAGACCCAGGAACCAAGAGAAGTCCTCTAGGCTGCAAACCCCTTGCCTTCCTGCTCCCTTTTGGTGTGCAGGTTGGGCAGACCAGTCCACGTTGAGGAGATACCTGCAGAGAGGTCTCCCTTTTACCAGCAGTTTTGCTGCTATATCCAGGTACCAAGACCATGGAGGAGAAAAGAGCCTGGCCCAGAGAAACCGCTCGGAGCGGGCGGGGTGGTCTGTGGACCTGCATTCTCGGTGGGGATGTGGACTCAGAAAAGCAGCAAATAACCAAGCTGGGTTGATCCAATGGCTCTGCCCTGCCCTGCCAAGAGCAGCTGCCCACACTGCCTTCTGCCCAGGGATGACAGACCGTCCTTGAGGGAAAAACTGCACAGATCAGGCTATTCCTTAGTCTTTGGGACCCTGGGCCTGGGGGCAGGGCTTTCAGCCCTGGAGCTCTGAGGTTGGAATGGACTTGTCCTGGTCCTCACTCTGGCCTAGTCAGTTCCCATCTCTGAGCCTCAGTTTCTTCATCTGTACATGGGGTGTCAGGGCTGTGATGGGGAGTCAAGAAGAGCTGGCAAAGCGCCAGGCATGGTGGGTGGCAGGTGGACGTGGACCCTGCAGGGCCCAGAGGGATGAGGGGCCCAGCCCGGTCCTGCCTGCCTACTCTGAGCACCAGGGATCCAGCAGAATCCTGGGGGCAGAGCCTCCATGGTACTGTTGGGACCTGGGCTCTCCTCAGCCCCAAAGGGGAAAACTCAGGAGCCTTGGGAAACGGAGCTCCAGCCACTGGACCCAGGAGAGTCCCGGCTGGGCCAGGAGGAAGTCCTCCCATCTGCTTCCCGAAATCCACCTCCCTTGTGGGGGGCTGTGATGTGTTGCACATACTCTGGAAGCCTCAAAGCCAAAAGGGGTCTTAGCAGCTGGCACGGGCTTGGCTCCAGAGTTGGCCGGACCTGGGTGCACGTCCCAGCCCTGCTGTGGGAACTGGGGCAAGTAACTTAGCCTCTCTGAGCCTCATTTTCCTCATCTGTCTAGTGGGTTGCTGGGATACTTCCCTGAAGAATTACACATGGCACATAACCACGCCAGTTAATGCTTGTGGAAGGCAATCAACATTAGCACCCTCATCACCATTGCCATCGTCCAAAGAGGTCCCAGGTCCAGGGTCGATCCAGGTCCCCTCCAAGCTCTAGGCACCTGTGACATGACCTGATTCCCCGCTTTGTCCTCTCTCTGCAATGCCCGGCTTGATGATCCCAAAGCGGGCAGGTAATAGGGGACCTGGGCCATTCCCATTCACCAGACCCATCCCGGTTTCCCCCGGGCCCATCCTCAGGAGGAAATGGTTTCCATGTCTTATTTCCACGATCTATAAAATAACCCTAATTGAAATGTCCCTGATTATGAAAACTATACATTCCTTTTTTTCTATGTCATTTTTCTATTGTGGTGAAATAGACACACCCTAGCGCTCACCGCTCCAGCCATTTTTAAGTCTGTGCCAATATGCAGTGCAGGCTTCCCAGGCGGCTCGGCGGTGAAGAACCTGCCTGCCAGTGCAGAGGACTTGGGTTCCATCCCCGGGGCGGGAAGATGCCCGGGAGAAGGAGATGGCAACCCACTCCAGTATTCTTGCCTGGGAAATCCCATGGACAGAGGAGCCCGGCGGGCTACAGTCCATAGAGTCAGAGATGGCTTAGTGACTAAACAGCAAGATCATTCAGCACATTCACGCTGTTGAGCAACCACCACCACCATCTCCAGAACCTGGCGATCTTCCCAAACTGAGCCTCTGTGTCCATAAACACTAACTCCCCACTCCCCCTGCCCGCAGCACCCAGCACCCACACTGTCTGTTTCTGTCAACCTGATTCGTCTAGGGACCTCGTGTCGGCGGTGCCACACGGCGTCTGTCTAGGGTCTGACTTGTTTCCCTAAGTACCCCGTCCTCAGGGTGCAGCCGTACCACAGCAGGTGTCAGCGTCTCCTTCTTTAAGGCTGAATGATGCTCCGTGGTGTGGCTGGACCACGTTTTGCTTATCCAGCCTCTGTTAGTGGACCCTTGGGCTGCTTCTAGCTTCTGGCTATTGTGAATAATTCTGCTATGAACACGAGGGTACAAATATCTGTACAAGCCCACGCTTTCACTTCTTTTGGGTGTACACCCAGGATGGAATTGCTGGAACAGATGGTAACCCTAGGTTTAATTTTTGAGGAACCCCCCCCAGACTGTTTTCCACAGCAGAAGAACCGTTTTACATTCCTGCCACCTGTGCACAAAAGCTCCAATTTCTCCACAAGTGTTCTTGGCCAGCAATTTTTTTTTTAATAATAGCTGTTTTAATGGGTGTGAAAAGTGGTGTCTCATGGTGGTTCTGGTTTGTGCTTCCTTAGTGATAAGTGGTGTTGAGCGCTTTTTCACTATATATCCTTACGATAAGGAAAATTCAGACCAGGACAGATGACAAAGCAAGGGAGAAATTCCTTGGTGGTCCAGTGGTTAAACCTCCAAGCTTCCAGTGCAATGGGTGAAGGTTCAATCCCTGGTCAGGGAACTAAGATCCTGCATGCCTTGAGGCCAGAAAAAGTTTTAGTTTAAAAAAGAAAAGAATGTCTCCCTTAAGCCCCTTCCCCAGGAATAACCGCTGCTGTGGTTTGGGTCATGAGCCTCTGGATGTTTCTCTTTGCTTCTAAAATGACCTCCTGCCGTGTTTTGCCCAGCTTGGCCTCATTCTCACAGCCCTTTCAGGCCTGCTGGGCCACATA
>SJYF01000549.1:2188302-2204119 GCA_006410515.1 Procapra przewalskii | reverse complement strand
TTTATTTAAATTTTTTTTATTTTATTTATTTATTTTTTACATGATAGTATACATGTTTTTATAGAGGATTCAGTCTTTGGGATAGAGTGATACTCAAAAACTGTGCATTTATCTGACATATTTAACAAAGGTGTCTCTTTTATCTGGCAACCCAACCCTAATACGTAGTATACATTCACACACACACACACAAACTCATGAGGCCCAGCCCAGGACATGCTGTTTCCCTGGGAGACCTTCTAAGACCTTCTCTGAGTCTGGTCATTAGAGCCCAGCTCTGGCCTCAGCAGAGCTCCAGGTCCCCAGTTACGGCTTTCAACAACCTAGCCCAGGATCCGGCTTGCTAGTGGGAAGAGGCAGGGCTTCCAGCAGGAGCAGGGCGCCAGCGGGGGCGGCTTGCTGGGACCCTGGGAAAGCTCCTCTCACCAACAGCCCAGCTGTGAGATCTGGCAGCAGCGGCCAAGCCCGGGGAACCCCACCCTAGTCTGGTTATCGTGGGGCCAGGACTTGAGGAGGGACGTCCAGCCGGGGTCAGAGAAGCAACGTGAGGTCCCAAGGCCGGCTTGGTTGCAGCTCCATCCCTGGGCTGCTTCTGCTGCTGGGAGATGAGACAGGGCAAGGGGGTCTTGAAATCCTGTTCCCTCCACTTAAGTCCTTTTGCCAGAAAGGTCTGTAGAAGAACAGGGTCAGGCAAGGTCCTGGGAGGGGCTTAGCCCAGGGAGAGGGGGTCCCGGGGGAAAGACCCAGACCTGCCCCTCCCCATGTGACCTGGACGGCCTCCCCGCCCGCTCCCAGACAAGAGAGGAATTCTCATCCTGAGCCCGGGGCCAGCAGATGTGTGATGAGTCTCCTGAGAGCCTCAGAAAGAACAGGATGAATTTTTCTAAGGAAGTATCTGGTTATCTTGTTTTTTTGGTTACATAAGAAGACATTTTCATTATTTCATGGAAAACCGAAAGCAAAAAAAAAGTTTCTTTTTTTGCTTTTTTCCTTGCAGACGTTTTTCTCCACCTTCCTAAAAACAGCGACGTTATTTTGACCCAAAAGTCATTGCACGCCATAGCTTTGTGACCTGCTTTTATCCTGTATAACATATTGTGAACCACCTTTCTGCATCAATAATTCAACATCTCCATCTTGACTGAGAGCAGCCTCCAGTGATTCCTTGTATGGAAGAGACTCTCTCTTTTCTTTTTCTGATATTTAGATGTCTACCAGTTTGTTTGCTTGTTTTTAATTGCAGTGAAATTCACGTAATAATACACGATTAACCAGTTTAAAGGGTACAGTTCGGTGGCGTTTAGCACATTCATCCGATTGTGCAACCACCACCTGGTCCCAAAATATTTTCATCACCAAAAGGAAACCCAGGAGGGCTATTTGTCCTCGACCTCCCTCCCCACAGCCCCTGGAAGACACAGTCTGTTCCATGTCTCCATGGATTTGTCTGTTCTGGACATTTCACGTGACTGGAACCACAGACTTTGCAACTTTTTGTGTCTGGCTTCTTTCAATTAGCATAATGTCTTCAAGGTTCACTCACGCTGTGGCAGATATCAGTACTTCATGACTTTTTATGACTGAATAATATTCTAATGAGGCTTCCCTGGTGGCTCAGTGCAGTGCAGGAGACTCGGGTTCCATCCCTGAGTTGAGAAAATTCCCTGGAGGAGGAAAAGGCAACCCATTCCAATATTCTTATCTAGAAAAACTCATGGACAAAGGAGCCTGGCAGGCTCCTGTCCGTGGGGTCACAGAAGAGTCAGGCGTGACTGAGCGACCGGCCAACAGTACTCCACTGTGTGGATGGACCACAGGTCGGCTGTCCACTCCTCCCTGATGGACGTCTGTGCCATTTGCATTTTTCTTGTTGATTACTTTATTTACTGCTGCCCAAGTGTCATAGTGTCGGACACGACTGAGCGACTTCACTTGCACTTCTCACTTTCATGCATTGGAGAAGGCAATGACAACCTGCTCCAGTGCTCCTGCCTGGAGAATCTCAGGGACAGGGGAGCCTGGTGGGCTGCGTCTATGGGGTTGCACAGGGTCGGACACGACTGAAGCGACTTAGCAGCAGCCGCAGCAAGTGTCATAGCTTTATAAGTCCTGATGTCAGACGGGATGCATTCCTGTCTGTATTCCTCCTCTCCTGGAGTAGCACAATCCTTTGCTCACTCATATTAAACTTTAGAATCACTGGTCAAGTTGAACCTGGGTCTCCTGCATTGCAGGCCGCAGGCCGACTGACTCTTTACTGACTGAGCCACCAGGGGAGACTCAGACTCTACAAGAGCCCCCATTAAGACTTTAATTGGAATTGCATTGAGTCTGCAGATCAATCTGTGGAGAACTGTCATTTTTAGGCTAATTGGCCCTTCTGTCCTTAAGTATGGATTATCTGTCCTTTTAAGCCTCAACTTATTTTCATGGACTAGTATAATCTTCTGCCTAATTCTCACCTTTTCTTCATTAGACGCATTCTTGCATCTGAGTGCTCACTCACTCAGTTGTGTCCATCTCTTTGTGACCGCATGGACTATTATATCCCACCAGGCTCCTCTGTCCATGGATTTTTCAGGCAAGAATTCTGGAATCAGCTGCCATTTCTTCCCCCAGGGGACCTTCCCAACCCAGGGACTGAACTTTCATCTCCTGCATTGGCAGGCGGGCTCATTGCCACCGCGCCGCCGGGGAAGCCCATAGGCTCATTCCTGGATGCTTAAAAGTTTTGCACTCTTACGGCTGGCCCTACCTGCCTCTGTAAAGCACATTTTCCAGAGTCCTGGTATCTAGAAATGCAGTCATATTTGTGTATGGTTCTTGTATCTAGGTGTCTTGCTAAACTCTTGTTGGCTTCCTATGTCGTTGAGCATATCTGAAGATAACAGTGTTTTGTTTTCTCTTTCCCAACCTCTGTGTTTTTTAATGAATTTTTTCCAGCCTTATTGTTAAGGGAGGATTTCCAGTGCTCGTTGTTGAACAAGAGCAGTAATGGGAAGCATAACGCTTCTTTCCTGTCTCTGGCCTCACCGTGCAGCATGTGGGATCTTAGTTCCCCGACCTGAAATCGAATCCACGCCCCCTGCAGCAGAAGCAGAGTCCTAACTGCTGGATTGCCAGGGAAGTCTGAAACATAATGTTTCTTATGTCTAATCTCAGAGGGAATGTTGCTAATGTTTACGCATTTATCAGCCAAGGAAGTTCCCTTCTATTTCTGATTTACTGAGAAGTTTCCTACCACGAATTTATGCTGAACGTTTGAAAATACTTCTTCAGCATCTATTAAAATGATCCTGTAGTTGTTTCCTCCTTTAATCAGTTGTGTTAAATGCCACTGATTTCTCTAGTATTGAACCATCCTCTGCAATTTTGGCATAAAGCTCATTCCATCATGTGTATTACACTTTTTTATACACTATTGTATTCAGCCTACTAACGTTTTAGGTAGTATTTTTTTTTAACGTTTTATTTTTTATGGGAGTATAGCCGACAGCAAGGCGATCCAACGGGTCCATCCTAAAGGAAATCAGTCCTGAATATTCACTGGAAGGACTGATGCTGAAGCTGAAGCTCCAATACCTTGGCCACCTGATGCGAAGAGCTGATTCATTTGGAAAGACCCTGAAGCTGGGAAAGACTGAGGGTGGGAGAAGAGGGGGACGACAGAGGATGAGATGGTTGGATGGCATCACCAACTCGATGGGCATGAGTTTGAGTAAGCTCTGGGAGTTGGTGATGGACAGGGAGGCCCGGCGTGGTGCAGTCCATGGGGTCCCAAAGAGTCGGACATGACTGAGAGAGACTGAACTGAACTGATAGCCGATTAACAGCAATGTGATAGTTTCAGGTGAACAGCGAAGGGACTCACCCATGCATATACACGTATCCATTCCCCCCTAATCCCCCGCCCATCCAGGCTGGCACATAACATTGACCGGAGTTCCCTGTACTATACAGTAGGTCCTTTGTTGGTTATCCATTTCAAATACAGCCGTGTGTACATGTCTATCCCACACTCCTTATCCTTCCACCCCATCCTCCCCCCAGCAGCCACAAGTTCATTCTCTAGGTCTATGCGTCTGCTTCTATTTCGTGAATAAATTCATTTGCACCGTATCTTTTTAGATGCCACGTACAAGGGGGTCATTTCACACGTCTGCCTCTCTGTCTGACTTCACTTCACTGAGTACGACAATGTTCACTGCAGCACTCTTTACAATAGCCGAGACCGGAAAAAACCTAGATGTCCATCAACAGAGGAACGGATAAAGTAGGCGAGGAACAAGTATATGATGGGATGTCGCTCAGCCATCGAAAAGAATGAGATAACGCCGTCTGCAGCAGCATGGACTGACCCAGAGGTTCAGTACTTTGACCCGTATATTTCTGAGTGACCCGTGTCCCTAAGTTTTCTTTATTCTACTGTTCTTGTCTGGTTTCATGATCCAGATTATATCAGCCTGGTGGAGTGAATCACCCTCATTTATCTCCTGGGGAACCTGGTGTGATATTAGAAGGGCCTGTTCCTTAGATGCTCGCTAGAACTCACCTACAGATCATCAGCTCCTGGTGTTTCATGTCTCTCTTTTACTCCTTAATACTTAAAAGGATATTTAATTCTTTTCCGTAGTTCTGTCTGGGGCTTCCCTAGTGGCTCAGTGGTAAAGAATCTGCCTGGCAGTGCAGCAGACACAGGTCTGATCCCTGGTCGGGGAGGATTCCACTTGCCGCAGAGCTGCTAATACTGACCCCTCGTGCTCCAGGGCGGTGCTCCGAAACAAAAAAAGCCACCACTGTGAGAAGCCCTTGAACCAGGAGAGAAAACCTGGGCAACAGTGAAGAGCCAGCAGGGAACAATAATAAAATAACAAATTTTATAAAACAAAAGTGACAAAATAAACAAAAGTATTTTAAACATAGTTGTATTCAAGTGTTCTACTTCCGGATCCCATCTTGGTAGGTTATATTTTTTCCAAGTTCTGGACCATTTCATCTAAGTTTTCAAACGTATTGACATAGAGTTATTGATCATATCCAGACCTTAGACTCACCTGGAAGTACAGTGGTTAAGGGGTGGGAGGCGGTCCTTGGAATTTTCTCTATTTTATGAGACCTGCGACGCTTCCAAGAACAGTCTCCACCCAGGGCCAGTGGCTAGAGAGCAGGTTTGTCGCTTGGAGCTCCCAGAGTCATCCTGCAAAAGCTGAGGCCCTGAAATGCGAGCCGCTCGCCTGCTGCTGGAACTGCCGCCCTCTGCTGCGTCCCAGGCTTCCCACTGGCGGTCACACTGCCGTGATGCCCCAGAGGGCTGGCCACTTGCCATGGGCTACCTGACCCGCCCCCCCCCAACTGACTGGCCAGCCTCCTTTACTTTTATTTATTTTTTATTTATTTATTTATTTTTTTTCTCCTTTACTTTTAGAGTCCGGGGGCACACGGTGCCACGGCCCGGCCTGCCTCACCTTTGGGTCCAGGCTCGCTGTGTTTGTGCAAAGCGCAACCTGGGATCAGAGCGCTGGGCCGTCGGCATTGACTTTGATGGTGCCCAGCGCAGACTTTTTTCTGCGTGTTTTCTTGGCCACGGTTGGACTGAGACCACTGGAGCGTGAAAATGCTGTGTAGACGAGGTGATAACTGAGCTCATTTGATGAAACAGGACTGTGGCCTTGGAGAGCTTGCACGTGGAAGTCAGACATGGGACCTAACCCTGGCTCCTCCACTTAGAGCTGGGTGACCCTGGACTAGCGACCTCATCCATCTAAGCTTCAATTTCTTTCTTTCTTTCTTTCTTTCTTTTTTTGGCCTGGGCTTGTGAGAACTTAGTTCCCCGACAGGGATGGAACCCATGCCCCATCCATTGGAAGTACAGGGTCTTAACCAATGGACCCCCAGGGCAAACCCTAAGCCTCAGTTTCTTCATCCACACAATGGGAATCACAAAGATCTCTTGATCCAAGAGTTCTGGGGACTAGGGATGGTGCTTGTCCACGTGGAGAGGCGGTCACACGCCTGCCAGGTAGTTAGTACTGAATCAGTGTGTGTGTGCGTGTGATCCACAGAGAGGGGTTCGCGCCCTGCCAGGGGTACCAGCTGCATGCGTGGCCCTCTGCCCGCTCCAGCTTGCTGCCCTGAGAGGCAAGACCCTCCATCACCTGCCATCTGAGCCTTGATTCTCTCATCCTTAAGGGGGTGGACAGACCGGTGTGTGAGAATGACGGTTCTTTGAGACCCTGCCCAGAGGGTATATGATATGATATATGGCAGAAACCATATATCAATATACAATATTGTAAAGCAATTATGCTCCAATTAAAAAAATAATAATAAATCGGGCCAAAGAAGTAGCTGTCCCTCCCCCAGGCCCACCCAGCAAGGTCAGCGCTTCCAAGGGTTACACTCCAGCCCCCGGGGTTTTCTCTTGCCAGTTGAAGAATCCGGTGCCGGGGCTTCCTGTTGTAATAACCCCCTTCCTGTCCCTGGAGTGCCCCTTCTCTACTTGGTAAAACTCAGAAGAGGGGCCAGAAAGTGGCAGGCTCTATTTTCCCCACCTTCCAGGGGTGGTTGGGTGGAATGTGTCCCTTGATAATGAGCTGCAAGGGGCCGGGCCAGGGAGGGCTGCCCGATCTGTGCTGTGTGGACCTGGCTGATAAGGGCTCCAGAGGGCCTTGGGAGCCAACGCCCAACCCAGGGATGGCACCCATCTCCTGCCCTGCAGGCAGATCCTTTACCACGGAACCACCAGGAAAGCTCAGATCCCTCATGCTGCCTCTAAAAAGTCCTTCATGCTGTAATGAAGACCGAAGATACCAAGTGTTGTAACTAAGACCCAGTGCAGCCAAATAAATAAATAAAAATAGTAAGGGCTCTGTAATCACCCAGACCTGGGTTTGAGTCTTGGCTTTATCACCTAGTGGCAGCTGACTTTGCCTTGTGGGCCTCAGTTTCTTCATCTGAAAAATGGAAAGAATAGGTATCTTGTGAGACTTGGAGAACAGGCCACGTGTATCTCACTCAGGCTGGGCTCTGACGCCTGGGAGGTCCTCAGCGAATAGTTTTAAACTGTGACTGGGGAGCTCCAAGGGCCAGGAGGTCAAGAAATGAGTCACCTCTCCCCACCCTCGCAGGGTCGTGTGGAAGTCTGGGGCAGAAACGAGGGTGTTGCATGGGAGATGCAGAACGGCCTCCTGGATACTGGGGCGGGAAGTGGGCACAGCGGGCTAAGAGCCAGGGGCTGGGGGGCTGCTCTCCTGGGGACGCCTGTCTTTTCACGTGTCCACTGCAGTCGGGCCCCTCTGTTGCCATGGACACACCTGCACGGATCCCTCACCACCTCCTTCCCCGAGCCCAGATGCTCTTCCCTTCAGCCAGTGCCCACCCCATGCGACCAGAGTCCCCGACACCCAATTCCAAATGTCTGGGAGAGTTCATCAGTTTGGCCATAGGAGGGGCCCAGCCTCTGTCTGGGTCCAGCTGCTGGCTGGGGGACCCCACGTTGGGCAGGCAATGAGCTCTTTGAGAACTGGACCAGGCTGTCCTCCCATCCTCCTCCCTGCTCTGCCCCAGCTGCCGGACCCACAGCAACAAGGATAGTGCTGGGCCCCCCGGCAGGGCCTTTTCTGGAAGGGCAGCTCCTGCTCTCAGCCTCTCCTGTGTGCCGGGCCTTGGAGGAGCTGTCCCTGGACCGGCTTCTCGCCTCCACCTCTAAGTCGGATGAAGTGACCTGCCCCCCTCCAGGGCCACCTGACCACTCAGACCCACAGGGGCCCCAGCCTGAGGTGGGCAGGGCAGGCGAAGAGAGGACGCTGGGGAGTCAAGGATATTCCTGCCTCTTGTCTTGTGATGCTGAAACTCAAGAGCCCCCTGACTCAGCAGGATATTAATAAGCCTGGCGGGCTCCCAGGGGCCCAGCTCCGCCAGGGGCCAAAGCAGAAGGACTTCCAGCCCGCTGGCTTGGGATCTCCCTCCCCACGTCCACAGCTGGCCCCACAGCCCCAGCTCCTTCCCTGGGGCCCCCGGGCACCCCCACACCCCAACCTCTCCTGGTGGGGAGACCCTCTCCCCACTGCTCAGGATGCCTGGGTAAACCTCACTGAGTTAAAGGGAACTGTCTAGAAGGGACCCAGGAGGAGAGACGGAGCCAAACATCATGGGGGTGGGGGGCATGTGGTCCACCCTTCGAGCTCTGGGGTCAGGATCAAGTTCAAGCTTTAGCTCTCTCTAAAGTGAAAGTGAAAGTCTCTCAGTCTGTCCAACTATTTGCAACCCTGTGGAATATACAGTTCATGGAATTCTCCAGGCCAGAATACTGGAGTGGGTAGCCTTTCCCTTCTCCAGGGGATCTTCCCAACCCAGGGATTGAACCCAGCTCTCCCAAATTGCAGCCAGATTGTTTACCAGCTGAGCCACAAGGGAAGCTGCAGAATACTGGAGTGGGTAGCCTAGACCTTCTCCAGCAGATCTTCCCAACCCAGGAATAAAACTGGGGTCTCCTGCATTGCAGGTGGATTCTTTACCAACTGAGCTATGAGGGAAGCCCCTCTAACTTCAAGACTTGGGCCAAATCACTTAACCATGCTGAACCTGGTTTCTTAATCTGTAAAGCGGCAGAGGGGGCGCTAACAGTACTTAGCCCCAGGTTCGCTGCAAGGACCCAGTGAGGTGGTTCTCACAAAGGGCAAGTCCCGGGAATGACAGCTCCTCCTCACCTGTCACCCCTGCTGGCTTCAGCTGAACAGGATGATTGGGCCATTGGGGACTCGGTTTCTGTCCCACAGCGCTCTCTAGTGTGCAGAGATGGTTATTGCAGGGGCTCCCTGCAGATTGTGTGGGTTCCCCTGCTCCTGTGCTCTGAAGGGTCCAAGAGGTACCTTTTCTGATTGACTCAAGTTCGTGATCCCTGTGATGCACTGGCAGTGCAGGCAAAGAGGATGAAGACCCGCTCTCTTCCTTTCAAAGTTCAAAGCACACAGCAGCCTGGTTTGGCATCAGTGACCTCCGTAAGTCCTGTCCTGGGCTGTGCCCCGCTCCAGCCTGAACAAGTCACAACCTCCATCACAGGTCTCAGCTACAAACGGGAACACAAAGCCCGGAAGGCCACACACAGGAGCTGGGCACAAAGTGAGCCAGGTGCCTGCACACCAGCACTTAGGGGATTGACTCCAGCACGAGACCCCCACAGTGGTGGATTCAGAGGGAACTCGAGGCCTGGGTCCCCGGGGGTCCCTTTTCAAGGCCGCCCAAGGGGAACATTTGCAGACTGCAGATCCAGTCTGTCTTCTCCCTGCCTCCTGGCCCCTCCTGCTCCCCAGGCTGGGCAGCCTGTTGGCTTAAACAGATGTCTGCCTGCTGAGGGTTCCCCAGGAAACTCCCCCTGCCTGCCTCAGCGGTAGGTCTCTTCCCTCCCCCACCCCCAATAAAACCCTTTCCATCTCTGGAGCTGCTGCGGGCAGAATGGGACCAGGGAGAGCAGGCAACCAGGGAACCAGGACAGGATGTCGAGTCCTGGTGACCCCGCAGGGCTGGCAGTGAGCTCCCCAACTTGGGGGTGTTTATGCAGAGCGTCTGGTCATGTGGCCAGCATGTGGGAGAGGTGAGCCCACCTGAGGAGAGCTGAATTAACAGATCTTACATGGTAAAGCATCTGCCTGCAATGCAGGAGACCTGAGTTCGATCCCTGGGTCGGGAAGATCCCCTGGAGAAAGAAATGGCAACCCACTCCAGTACTGTTACCTGGAAAATTCCATGGACGGAGGACGCTGGTAGGCTATAGTCCATGCGGTCACCAAGAGTCAGATATGACTGAGCAACTTCTCTTTCACTAAGGGCCGTTCCAACCCAGCGGGTCTCTGGTTTTCTTCAAAACTTTCTAATTTCTCCTATTTTTTTTTTTTTACCAAAGTCATAAAAGAATAGAGTTCACAAAGAACCATGAGGCCCCCAGCGTTCACTGCAGCACTGTTCACAATAGCCAAGACGTGGAAGCAACCTAAACGCCCACAGACAGATGAATGGATAAAGGAGGTGTGAAACAACTTCTTCCCGGGTGGCCCAGTGGCTAAGACTCCGGCCTCCCAGTGAAGAGGGCCCGGGTTCAATTCCTGGTCAGGGAACTCTGCCACAAACTAAGAGTGCACATGCCGCAACTAAAGATCCCGTGTGTCGCAACCAAGACGTGGCGCAGGCCAATAAAGTAAATAAACATTTCCCACCCACGACAACGAAAGATGCGGGAGAGCACGCCTCAGGGGCTCGAGGCCGTCTTTCACCTTGGGGCGTGTGACCCCGGAGAGAGCTCACTTGGTCCTTACCAGAGGCTGCAGTCCCTGACCCCGGCTGCCTTCTCCTGAGCTGGGCAGGATTCGGGTTTCTTCACATTCCAGACAGGCCGGCTCTGCCATGGCTCTGTGATCAAGCAAACCACAAACAGACTTCCCATGAACCTGTGACAGCCTCGTTGCCAGGAAGGCGAAGCTTCCTTCTCGCCCTCAGCACTGCCCCAAGGAAGCGGGGAGGAGGCAGGCAGGGGAGACAGAGGGGGTCAACTGTCTCACTTCAAGAGGACAAACAGCTGGGACCAAAAATTCAAGAAGAAATAGGAGGCAGCACCATGCTGTGCCAGCTACGTCTTCCGTAGCAACTTAACCTCTCCAAGTCTCAGATTTTACAAACCAGACTGCTCTGGTATGCACTCCTTTTTTAAAATTAAAAACCATGGGCCCTTTTTCATCCTGTCTTAACATTTACCACTCATATATACAGGAGACTTGGGAGTTTATAAGGTCGTGTGTGGCACTTAGTCATGTCCAACTCTTTATGACCCCAAGGACTGTAGCCCAACAGGCTCCTCTGCCCATGGGATTTGCCAGGCAAGAATATTGGAGTGGGTGGCCCTCTCCTGCTCCAGGGGATCTTCTCAACCAGGGATCGAGCTCACGTCTGGTGTTTCCTGCGTTGGCGGGCTGATTCTTCACCACTAACGCCACCTGTCATTGTTGTTCAATTCCTCAGTCATGTCTGTGACCCTACGGACTGCAGCACGCCAGGAGTTCTTCACCCTCTCCCGGAGTCTACACAGACTTATGTCCACCGAGCCAGTGAGGCCATCCAACCATTTCATTCTCTGTTGCCCTCTTCTCCTCCTGCCCTGAATCTTTCCCAGCATCAGAGTCTTTTCCAACGAGTCGGCTCTCTTCACCTGGGAAGCCCCTCATAAAGCTCATCCACAAGTCAATGCATGTCAAAAACCACCACAGTATTGTAAAGTAATTAGCCTCCAATGAAAAATTAATCAATTAAAAAATTTAATGGAAAAAATATATTACCATAATCAATTCTCACCGCAGACTCAGGAGGAAAATAGTAGAAGTCTATTTCCCACTTACGAGATTAGAAAACCCACGCTCAAGATGAGGTCACTGTGGATTAGGAAAGACTTTAACCCAACGACTTGAGTTCACACAGACCTGCTCAGGAAGGACATCACGGGATGAAAGAGGCAGAGGTTGAAGCGATGTGTCTCCAAGCCCAGGAACACCAGAGATTGCCAGCGAGCACCAGAGGCCAGAAAGAGGCGAGGAAAAACTGCCCCCAGACCCTGCGGAGGGAACATGGCCCTTCTGACACACCGACATTGGACCACCAGCCTCAGAACTGTGAGAGAATGCAGTTGATGGAACTTTGTTCTAGCAGCTTCAGGAAACCCATACAACAGCACTGGAAGAGCAGAGGCTGAGCGAGAGATGTTCTACCCACCAGCGTCCGTCTGGGCCTGAAGCTCTGGCCCCTTCCCGCTGGAGAAGTTTTTGAGGATTTCATTACCCATGTGATCCCTCCCATGTCATGGAAATCAGGCAAAGCCCCATCTCAGTTCATTGCAAAGAAGGCTTTCACAAACATTGTATAGGTTTTTTTGTTTTTTACTGTGAACATTTTTTATTTTTTAAAAACTTGTACGTTGAAATATAGTTGACTGTGATATTAAAAACATGTTATATATACAGATATATTGATATGTAATGATATATGTGATAGAATATTACTCATCTATTAAAAAAAACCATAATAAATAATATCATTTGCAGCAACATGGATGAACCTGGAGATTATCATACTAAGAAAAACAGGTCAGACAGAGAAAGACAAATATTACATGATATCATTTACATGTGGAATCTAAGACCATTCCCATCAGCTGGCCTTAGCACCCTTGTTGAAGATCAATTGATCAGAGCGATGACCGTTTATCTCTGGCCTCTCAATCCTATTCCATTGGTCTATCCATCTAGCCTTATGCTAGTAACACTCATTTCATTACTGTAGCTTTATGGTACATTTTGAAACCAAGAAATGTGAGTCCTCCAAATTTATTCTTTTTCAAGACAGTTTCAGCCATTCTGAGCCCTTTGAAATTCAATATGAATTTTAGGATGGATTTTTCCATTTCTGCAAAAATACGAGGACATCCCTGGTGGTACAGTAGATAAGAATTCCCCTGCCAGCACAGGGCACGCGGGTTCGATCCTTGGTCTGGGAAGATTCCGCATGCCTCAGAACAACGAAGGCCGTGCATCACAACTGCTGAGCCCACGCTCTAAAGCTCTCGAGCCGCAGCTACTGAGCCTGCACGCTGCAACTACTGAAGGCCATGTGCTCTGCAACAAGGGAAGCCACGGCAATGAGAAGCCTGTGCGCCGCAACAAAAAGTGGTCCCCACTCACCACAGCTGGAGAGAGGGCACATGGAGCAACGAAGACCCAGAGCACCCAAGAGAAGAATGAACGATTGTTTAAAAAACACCATTGATATTTTGGTAGGAACTGAATGGAATCTGTATATTTCTTTGGGTAGTATTACCATCTTAACAAGAGTTAAGTCTTCTAACCCAGTGACACGTCTTTCCGTTTATGTAGCTCTCTTTTCATTTCTTTCAGCATATTTTGCAGTTTTCGGTATACAAACCTTACACTTTCTTTACTGAATTTATTCCTAAGTATTTTCTTCTTTTTCATGGGATTATAAATTCATAATTGTTCTCTTTATTTCCTTTTTGGATTGATCATTTCAGCACCTAGAAACACAACTGATACCTGAATGTTGATTTTTTATCCTACAACTTTGCTGAATTCATTTATTAGCTCTAACAGGCTTATTTTTAGGTTCTTTAGGATTTTCTACATGTAATATTGGGCTTCCCAGGTGACTCAGTGGTAAAGAGCCCACCTGCCAATGCAGGGGGCTCAAGAGACACAGATTCAGCCCCTGGGTTGGGAAGATCCCCTGGAGAAGGAAATGGCAACCCGCTTGCCTGGGAAATCCCATGGACAGAGGAGCTTGGCAGTCCATGGGATAGTAAAAGACTCAGACGTGACTTAGCGACTAAACAATAACAACAGACTAACGTATGCAGAACACGGCCAGACCTGCATGGAAACAGAGAACCTCAGGTATTTGCGGTTGTCATTCTCTTCTCCAGGGGATCTTCCCAACCCAGGGATCGAACCTGAGTCTCCCGCAGTGCAGGCAGATTCTTTACCATCTGAGCTACCAGGGAAGCCCCCTGTGTAGTATTAGTTATTATTATTGCTGGGCTGGATGAAGCCCAAGCTAGAATCAAGATTTCTGGGAGAAGTATCAATAACCTCAGATACGCAGATGATACCACTCTTATGGCAGAAAGCCAAGAACTAAAGAGCCCTCTTGGTGAAAGTGAAAGAGGAGAGTGAAAAAGTTAGCTTAAAACTCAACATTCAGAAAATAAGATCATGGCATCCGGTCCCATCACTTCAGGGCAAACAGATGGGGAAACAGTGGCTGACTTTATTTTCAGGGGCTCCAAAATCACTGCAGATGGTGACCACAGCCATGAAATTAAAAAATGCTTACTCCTTGGAAGAAAAGTTACGACCAACCTAGACAGCATATTAAAAAGCAGAGACATTACTTTGCCAACAAAGGTCCATCTAGTCAAGGCTATGGTTCTTCCAGTAGTTGTGTGTGGATGTGAGAGTTGGACTGTGAAGAAAGCTGAGCAGGGAAGAATTGATGCTTTTGAACTATGGTGTTGGAGGAGACTCTTGAGAGTCCCTTGGACTGCAAGGAGATCCAACCAGTCCATCCTAAAGGAAATCAGTCCTAAATATTCATTGGAAGGACTGATGTTGAAGCTGAAACTGCAATATTTTGGCCACCTGATGCGAAGAACTGACTCATTTGAAAAGACCCTGATGCTGGGAAAGATTGAAGGCAGGAGGCAAAGGGACAACAGAGGATGAGATGGTTGGATGACATCACCGACTCAATGGACATGAGTTTGAGTAAACTCCGGGAGTTGGTGATGGACAGGGAGACCTGGCGTGCTGCGATTCATGGGGTCACAGAGTCTCACACAGGACTGAGCAACTGAACTGAACTGAACTGATTGAGGTTTCAGCATGTATGCCCCCTGCTGGTTCTGAAGAACTCACCGATTTATCAGCTTTGGTTATGTGACAAAAGTAAAAACATGGCTAGTCCTGTACTGATAGAATAATCTCAAGTGTTTTTAATCTTCCTAGAAAATTGAATGACCTGGAATGCTCTTAATGATCTGATTTGGGGGCGTTTTCAAAACAGCTATAAGGTACAATGCTGTTCATGTTGTCTATTTGAAATATATGTATATTTATTTGGCTGTGCCGGGTCTTAGCTGATGCATTTGGGATCTTCTATCTTTGTTACGGTTTACAAACTCTTAGTTGCAGCACATGGGATCAAAACTGGGCCCCTGCATTGGGAGCATGGAGTCTTAGCCACTGGACCACCAGGGAAGTCCTTCCTGTTGTCTTATTTCTGTCTTATATGGCATCTCTTTATGTGCCTGTGTTCCCACGGGTCCCTTAGAAATATTGTTATGAAGATGACTGGCTTAACGGACCTCACCTTTTAGTATTGCTATGTCCTTTTGAGGAGAAGGCGATGGCACCCCACTCCAGTACTCTTGCCTGGAAAACCCCATGGGCAGAGGAGCCTGGTAGGCTGCAGTCCATGGGGTCGCTAAGAGTCAGACAGGACTGAGAGACTTCACCTTCACTTTTCACTTTCATGCATTGGAGAAGGAAATGGCAGCCGACTCTAGAGTTCTTGCCTGGAGAATCCCAGGGACGGCAGAGCCTGGTGGGCTGCTATCTATGGGGTCGCACAGAGTCGGACACGACTGAAGAGACTTAGCAGCAGCAGCAGCATGTCCTTTTGAGAATATGTTACCCTTGCTCAAGGCCAGGGTGTGCTGTTGCAGGGATTTTCACTAGATGGGAAAGTTCGCTTCCGTTTATTAAATATAATCAAGGGGCATCACAAGAAGAGCCATCATTACTGTTTTCTGTTGTCTCTGATACTGTGGAAATTTCGCACTTTATTCAGATTGTTGCTATTGTCACTCTTACTACCGTAATCCCACAAGCAAGTACACTGTGCATCGCTGAGAACTCAAAGTAAGCTTGCAAAAAACCTCCCAGAAAGTGAATCGGATCTCTCCTAGGGCCTCAGACACCTCACTGATCAAATTGTTGATCCAGAAAAATGTCTGGCTTTTTGTAGTGATGAGTGGAGACTTCCATTTAAATTCTTCAACATTATGACTTTTTTTTTTTTTTTGCCATGCCTGGTGGCTTGTGAGATCTCAGCTCTAGACAAGGGATCAAACCTGGTCAGCAGGGAAAGCGCCCGAGCCCTAACCACTGGACTGCCAGGGAATTGCCAGATGATCCTGGCAGATCAGCTCATTTCCCCCAGATGTTTGTTCTTCTGCAAGAATTATGTTCAGGACAGGGTTTATTTG
>SJYF01000549.1:2151575-2162377 GCA_006410515.1 Procapra przewalskii | reverse complement strand
TCCCCAGTCTTTCTGAAAGGAGACCGTTGTTTGAAAGCAGGGAAGAGAAATTAGGCACATTATCCATTCCCCGTGTGTGTGTGTGTGTGTGTGTGTGACATTATCCATTCCCCATGTGTGTGTGTGTGTGGGGGCACATTATCCATCCCCCGTGTGTGTGTGTGTGTGTGTGTGTGTGTGTGTGTGTGTGGACCTACAGCAGGCTGCCCCTCACTTAATATCTTGATGTGCTCCCTGACACCTGTGTAGATGGATTACGCCATTTATTTCAGCGACTACAGAGAATGATCTGTGGATTCACATGATTTTACCTTGTTTCCTATCAGTGGACATTGGGCTATTTCTGATTTTTGGATAATAATACAATTTTGGTGAAATTCAGTTGAATTTGTCTTCATAAACATATAATTTGTATGTGATAGCACTTGACAGTATGTTTCTGTAGTGTGGGGTCTTCCTGTTGAGTAGCGTTTTGGTAAGAGTTCCGTTAAACTCTTTTTTAAAAAAATTTGTGCCAATTTACATAAAGTAGTATACGAGAGTGGGTGTTTTTGAACTGGGGGCTTTTCTAAATGAATCATCATTTGAGGTCATTTTGGCCGCGCGTTTCCCAAATTAAAAGCAGTGGACTGTTGAAGGCTTCCTGTGGTCTGGTGTAGGATCTCAGCCTTTGATTGGCATTGACAGGCACAGCAGAGGTGGCATTCCCGAGGACTCCAGTGCAGGTGCCTGGGCATCTGCTCAGATGAGGCTGGTGGGGGCTGGTGGGGCCTGTGTGCGGAGAGGCACAGGCAGCCAGGTTTCCTTTGATTTTCCTTTTCAGTTAAAGTCATGGGACTTGGCACAGATGTTTTCTTCTAGCCTCTGTGCATTCAGGGACTGCCTCCTTTGGGGAGTTCTCACAGCAGCCCTTCTGGGGGTTTCTGAGGCTTGAGTTACAGCCCTCGGTGGCCTGGCTGCTGTGTGGGAGGGGTTATCTGGAGGCCGCTGCCCTCTTGCTCCCAGTTCTTTACTCACCCACTTGTCTCTGGCCCCCACTTTCCCCGCCTGTCTGTTCTAGGAGCTCACACCTAGTGGGCGAAGTGACTACGGAAACGAAGCCCCTGGAAACTCCTGGACGGGATTTCATCAGGCCAGGTGCTCCAGGAGACGAGTGCCCAGGGCGGGGTGCTGTGGGGAATAGAGTGCCCACCCTCGCGCTTGTTATTGTTAGTTGGAACCTGGAGAGAATCCGTCAGATTCCTTTTCCTGAGGGAGAGTAGCCCTTGGCTTTGGTCAGCTGTCTTCACATCCAGATTCTTCCACTTGTGAGCTGGGTGACTAAGATGATTTAATCTTCTGGAGTCTCCATTCTCTTCATCTGCAAAATGTCACAGTGACACCTGCCTCCTAACACTGGGGGAGGATTCAATGGGTCCTACGCTGAAGTGTTTCTAAGGTGCCTGGCACAGGTGGGCAGGCGCTCAGTAAACAGTAGCTATTAATGGCTCCTGGATCCAGCACTAGCTGAGGGCCTGGGGATTTGGAGCAGGCAGGCTTATACACTTGGGGCTCTTTAGTTTGCTAGGGGTTGGGGTTTCTAATTGTGTGCTCAGCCCTGTGCTGAAGATTTAAACCCAAGCCTCACAGTCCCCCGCCCCCTCACCGGCAGGAGCTCAGACAGTGTAACCAAGGGCCTCCCTGGGGCATTGGCCCTCTCCCTACTGTCCACTCTCTCCAAGGTAAACACACCCAACCGGAGCGTCTGATCACTGCCTGCTGCCCTTCACTGAGTTTGTTCTTTTCTTGGAGAGTTTTAGGTAAATGTTTTGAAAAGAATAAAGACAAGGTTTGTTGAAGTTGATGGCATCAGGCAGACAGACCTTCTGGACCTTAAACAGACCTCCTTCACCCCTGCTTGCATATGTGAGTCTCTGTTTCTCAGTCTGCCCAGAGGGGATGGAACCTGCCTCCCAGGGTTGCTGTGCCGATGGCACCTGGTCAGCTCAGAAGCAGGACGCCGTGTTGATTCCATACCGCCGGGTTTGGTGGTGGTTCAGTTGCTCAGTCGTGTCTGACCCTTGCGACCCCGTGGACTATAGCCCTCCAGGCTCCTCTGTCCGTGGGATTATCCCCACAAGAATGCTGGAGTGGGGTGCCATTTCCTTCTCTAGGGCATCTTTCGCACCCAGGGGTCGATCCCGGGTCTCCTGCATTGCAGGCAGATTCCTTACTGACTGAGCCGCCAGGGACTCTCACAGCTCAGTTTACCTGAAGACTAAAAGAATGCAATGAAATGACAGGACAGGCCTGTTACACAAACCCCAAACACTCCAGAAAGCACACAGAGTAGGAAATAAGTCATTCCTTGCAGTTGCTCTCTCTTTCAGATTGAGAGATGAGTGCTGTGTTAAATAATTTCGTTTTCTAGTAATGGGAATGCTTTAACCACCTGTGAGTTCTCACCCTGACGTGACCATTGGGAAACAGGAGACAGGAGCCTGCCTTTACGTGTATATACGTAAGGCATCTGTGTGTGGTTCCCCAGCGCCGTCACTCTGGTCCTTTCCTGCTTAGAAGGGCCACGGTCGCTCTCTCCGTTTGGGTGGATCCTCGTGCCGAGCAGCAGAGCATAGCGTTCGCCAGGCACTGCTCTCCACAGAGCGTCAGGCGAGCGATCAGGTGTTGGTGTGGGGAGTCCGGGGAGCGGGGGCAAGGTGGGCATGTGCTCCGTGACGTGGCCTTGTCGAGAAGGGGCAGCACAGTCTGTGATAGCTGGGGAACGGGGGCTGCGAGAGCAGAGCTCTGTCTGGAGGGGGCTGGTCCCGTAATAGCCAGTTCTCATTAATAACCTGCTGGGAGGGATTGGGGGCAGGAGGAAAAGGGGACGACAGGATACCGACTCGATAGACGTGAGTCTGAGTGAACTGGACTGAACTGAAAGTCAGCCTGTGTGCATGCGGGCGCATGGCTCCTCATCTCCAGTGCTGAAAAGACAGACTGGCATCTTCCTGTTGCCCCTGGGCAACACTTGGCCCTCCTTTGGGCTCTTCCTTTTCAGGCCTGGCCTGGCCTGATTGGTGGCCCTGGAGTGTCGCTGCCCTGGGCTTCCTCTGGAGTCTGGGGCTTGGAGAATAAGTGGCATACGGATTCCCGGGCTATAGTCCTTTGGACTTTGTTGGAGAGCGTTGAAACCAACCCAGCCCTTTTAGCCCCCTGCCTTCAGTATGCGTGTGTGTTAGTCACTCAGTCGTGTCTGACTCTTCTGCGACGCCATGGACTGTAACCCACCAGGCTCCTCTGTCCATGGTATTCTCAGGGCAAGAATACTGGAGTCGGTTGCCCTTCCCTTCTCCAGGGGATCTTCCTGACCCAGGGATCAAACCTGGGGTCTCCTGCATTGCAGGCAGATTCTTTACCATCTGAGCCACCAGGGAAGCCCTGCCTTCAGTATATTGGGATTCTATTTTCTTCAAAGAGGAGTGGCTTGGGGTGCCTAGTTATTGATGGACCATCTCTGTCGCAGCATTCACCCTGCTGCACGTGGCTTAGCTCTGAACGGGCATGACAGAGTGCGAGAAGGTGTGGTGCGACTTTGGCCTGGTCTTTCACCTCTCAGCCTCCACTCCCTCATCTGCAGGGGTCACAGTGAGGACGGCCACCCCAGCGTTGTTGGCAGGATCCTCTGCACAGCTGTAATTACTATTCTGCCAGCCTGGTGGAGTAATTCCCTGCTCCTATTAGAGGGAGGCGTTGCTCTCCTGGTGGGGTGCTTTGTTGCTAACAAGCCTCCTCTGGGGCTGCGTGCAGCCTGAAGCTGGGAGGGCGGTGGGTGGAGGAGGGCTGCCTGAGGAAGACAGGGTCTGTTCTAAGGGTGCTGTGTGCCACATCCCCGTGGGCATGAGCTGCCGGGGGCCTTCCTGTGTGATAAACCTGATTATAGAGGTCTGGGGTCTGAGCCCTGCTGGTTTCTCTGGACGGCGTCCCATTTCTCTCCTTTCTCACCTCTCTGTCTGCCCTGTGGTTCTTTGGGCACAGACTAAAAACAGGCTTCGTGGAAATGTCAGGCAGTACAAGAGTATCGGCCCACGTGTAAAGTTATATGTGGCAGGATGTTGGCTGTAGCATTATTTGTCACAGGACAAGGTTGGAAATAAGTTACATGTCTGGAGAGAATGGGTAAACAAATGTGGCACAAATGTGCAGTGAAATACTAGGCAGGCGTTAAAAAGAGTCTCAGGCTGGTATGCATTTTCTTGGGGAAAAAAAATGACCACAGTGTATAATAAAAGGAAAGCAAGCAATAATAAAGCAAGTTTCTGCATGATACAGTAACAACCCTCATCTATAGAATAAAAATCCAAGACCACAAACTGCTGATAGCTTTACACAGCATCCAGCAAAACATTGCTACCTTTTGAGTTGGATTGACTTATTTTGCCTATTGTGGGATCATTTGAGTTTGTTACACTGAATGTGCGTTAGAAACACCTGCTAGTTAACAGAGAGAACTGACTGCAGAGGCGACCCATATAAATTCAGATGGAGACACGCACCTGCGGGCCAGACCCCGGGGTTGGTGCGGACTGCTGCCTTCCTGGCTCTTTCCCGGTAGAGCACCGTCCAGGCTCTGAGTTTTGCTCAGACTCGCCCCAAGTGCCTCACCTCCTGGTTCCGGGGCCCTGATGGGGGTCACAGGAATCCAGTCAATTCAGTCATGTCTGTTTATATTATCACTGGTCCTCAGAAATTGCTCTGTTGAGCTGGTTAAAAGGAACAATCCAATACAAATGCCATCTCCAACTTCTGTTCTCTGCTAAATCAGATTTTACAGTACAGATTGCGATGGCATTTGCAGAGTGCTTCTCTCTTGATAATTCGCCATTATTTGGAGGCAGAAAAGGAAGGAGAAACGGAAATACAGCTTATGTGTCCTGTGTTTCTTTTATTTGCCAGGTCCTTGCTAAGTTTTGACCCTGGGCAGGGAGAGACCTTTGTGTGGCACATCCGCCCAGCTGTCCATCCCTGACTGTATGTTGATATGGCCCTAAGTTTTATTTAAAAATTTTTTCTACTTGCTAAGTGAACTGCATGTTGAAAAGGTGAGATAGGCCAGTAGCTCTCTGCAGATTGCAAATGGATTTCTAGCTGAGTCCTCTCTCAGGCTTCAGCCGCTGAGCTAGGTGAACAGGGACTGACCCCACTGCCCATGAAAGAAGGAGCTGTAAGAGTTTTAAGTAGATCAGCAGTGATGACGATGGTCACCAGAACCACTGAGCAAGTGCTGTGCTTGGGGAGACACAAGGCAGACCCCAATGGGTGAGGAGCCTGTAGCCGGCGCACACCATGTGCCCGTTGGACCCTAAATTGAGAGTGGGGCTCTTTACCTGATGCTTCCCTGCTCAGACCCCACTCCACCCGGGGCCAGACCCTCCCTGCACGGCCACCATTGGCCCCGGGGCGCGGACAGAGCCTGGGAGAGCTGTGGGCCTTTTATTTGGGGCCTTGGCCCCTTGGTGGCCAGCGTGGACCCTGTAATCACAGTAGCAGGTGTTTCTCCAGTGCCCAGCACTCCTTTATGTCAGACTTGACTGGGTTCAGATTCAGGTTTTGCTGTGCCTTAACCTGAAGCTAGTGACCTTGGGCCAGTCATTTAACTTCCCTGAGCTTTGGCTTCTTGTCTGTAATTGAGGGTACAAGTACGTTTCTCTAAGTGGCTATTTTGTTTTTTGTTCCAAAGAACTCCTGTTTTAAATTTCAGCTTTATTCAAATGTGCTCATTAAGTTACTTGTGGCTGTTTTCTTTGTTAATTGTTTCTGCTTGCCTTCACATTCACTTGTATCTTTTTTCTGACTTCTTATCAGAAGCTTAATTTCATTCTTTTCTGTTTAGGAATTTTAAGTTTTTAGATGATTAAGTTTCCTCTGAGTACAAATTTGTCTTTGTTTCACGTGTGGTGTTCTTTTCTCCATCTGTGCTATTTTCTAGGTATCCTGCAACTATGATTTTGAATTCCCCTTTGAGTCAAAAGTTTTTTAAGAGGGAGTTTTAGGTTTTCCAACGGACCGCGTTATTTTTACTTCTGCTTTCGTTACATCTTGTTTTATTGTACTGTGGTCAGAGATTTTTGTCTTTTCAGGATTTGGGGCTTTCCTTAAAGTCACACATATAGAGTAACTTTTTGAACATGTTTGCTGATGTACCTTTTCACATGATTCATTAGTCTCTGTTTTGAGTGGGCTTTAGATCAAATCTTACTTAAGACCAGGGTTTAGAGATTTCTGTGTTTTCCAGTGTTCTCTACTTAGTGATTTTTTTCATTAGGTTCATGACAGTTATATTTTCTTTGTGGAGTATACTTCCTACCCATGTAAAAATGACTCTTTTCATTCTGCTTTTGTGTCTGGCTTCTTTCATCAGTGTTGTTACAGGTATTTGTGAGTTTCACCCGTGTAGTTGTGTGTGTTTATTCCTTCTCATTTTTTTCCAGCTCTATTGAGATATAATTGACAAGGTGTACAGGATAGTGACTTGACTTTCATGCACTGTGAAATGATTACCCACAGTAAGTTTAGTGAACGTCATCTCATACAGATAACAAAATTAAAGAAATGGAAAAAACTTTCTTCCCTCCTGATGAGAACTCCTAGGATTTACTAACAGATTTTCACATATAACATACAGTAGTATTAATTATGTTTACGTGTTATACATTGCATCCCTGGGACTTATCTTGTGACTGGAAATTTGTACCTTTTGACCACCTTCATCCTTTCACTCTCCACTCTCCTTTGGTAGGCACATATCTGCTCTCTTTTTCTCTGAGTGAGTTATAGTTACTTAGTTACTTAATTACTGGTACTTTGTTTAATTGACCCACAGCACTATTTTGGTTCTTGGTACACAGCATAGTGATTCAGTATTTTTCCACGTTTCAAAAGATCACCATGGTAAGCCGAGTTACCATCTGTCTATTCCTTCTCATTGTTAAATAGTATTCTGTTATGTGAATATAGTGGCTTCCCTGGTGGCTCAGACAGTAAAGTGTCTGCCTGTAATGCGGGAGACCTGGGTTTGATCCCTGGCTCGGGAAGATCCCTTGGAGAAGGAAATGGCAACCCACTCCAGTACTCTGGCCTGGAAAATCCCATGGAGGAGCCTGGTAGGCTACAGTCCATGAGGTTGCAAAGAGCTGGACACGACTGAGCGACTTGACTTTCACTTTCATGTGAATATAGTGTGTGTTGATTCTAGTAGTGATAGATTTTTTAGCTTGTTTCCATTTTGCGCTGTTCCGAATAGTGCTGGCTGCCACGAACACTCTGACACATCTTCCGTGCGTGTGAGTGTGTGTTCTCTTGGGTTCATACCTAAGAGTGGAACTGCCAGGTCACAGAGGAGACGCACGCTTGGCTTGGGTGGACGGCTGCCTGTTTTCAGAGATGCTAGCTGTTGCCGTGCCCGCCGTGGGGCAGGAGCAGTGCCCTCCACACTGCAGCGCTTGTTGTCAGGCTGGGTCAGCTCTCCGCACGCTGCTCTCCGGATTCTGTGTCATTCCAATTCCAGACCGATTTCTGAAATTCATATGAAAATCAAAGGCCAAGGATAATCAAAGCATCTTGAAGAACACAGCTGATGTACCGAAGAACACAGTACTGGATGTGAGGACTTGGTAAGAACTACAGTAAGTGAGGCATCGCAGTGTTGGCGGAAGGATAGACAAATAGATGGATAGAATAGAACTGATCTTGAAACAGACTGCGCATGAATAGTCACTTAATTTGTGACAAAGGTGCCACATGACAAATGGGAAGGGTGAAGGGTGGCCTTTTCAAAAGTACCGGGAGGGGACTTCCTCTGGCCCAGGGGTTAAGGCTCAGCCTTCTAATGCGGGGTCATGGGTTCAATATCTGGTTGGGGAACTAAGGTTCCACATGGCATGGGAGTGGCCAACATTTTTAAAAAAATATAATATTAAATTAAAAGTACTGGGAAAGTTGGATTCTCTGTATGGGGGTGGGGGGAGAATTTTTCAACCCCAAATCCTATCCAGGATCAGTTTTAGGTAGATTACAGAGCTAAACATGAAAGAGAAAACAGCTTCTAGAATAAAACAGGAGAATTAGCTTTATGATCCTGGAGAAGACAAAATTCTTTAAATAGGATATAGGAAGCACTACCAAAATAGGAAAGATTTGTAAATTAAAGAGTTCCTATATTCTGGAGCATTTGATTACAAATGCTCCAATAAAATGCAACACATACTGTTTTGTAATTGCCCAGATGCCTTAGAAGATCTGTCCATTCCTTCTGCCCTGGGGACCCCTGTCCTGCTCTCATCAGGGCCGGGCCGCTCATGCTGTAGTGCAGCTGCCATCTTGGGCCTTGGGTGGTGGTCCCTCTGGGCCTTGTTCCTCTGTGCCGGATCCTTTGTCACTTGCATCGAGTGTGTATCATTGGTTGGGGAACCTGAGCATCGAGTAACAGCAACTGTCTTAAGCTGTCTTAAACAATAAGGACATTTATTGGCTCAAATAAGAACTCCAGAGGTGGGCAGGCTCTGGGTGTTGGTCCTGTGTGGGATGTCCTTAATGGACCAGGTGGGTCACTGGTAAGGAGGCTGAGTTTTTCCCTTAGACCAGGCGTGCCCCTCACCCAGCTGGGTATGGGCCAGCCTCTCAGGCCTCTTGTCTGCCTGGGGGAGGGCTAGGTCACTTCCTCTAGAAAGGAAGAAGGGAGAACTGGCTTCCAGGCAGGAATGGCTACTGCATTTATTTGCCTCTTGTTCACTAGAGCATCTTTCCCTCAACTTTCTAAGAACGTAAATGTTTTGTGGCCTTGAGTGAGTTGTAAACGTCCTTCCATCCCCACACTTGGCTCGATCAGCTGGATAGGAGGGTTAATGACGCTCAGGAGAGTCAAGTCACTGGCTCATGGAGGACTCACTGCCATTCCCTTTGTTCCTCCCTGGGACCTTTTTTGCGAGTGATGGTTGGCTTTTGGCAGCTTTGGGGTTCTTGTCTTTATCCCTAATGTACTGAAATTTCCCGTTGTACCCTGTGTTCTTTTTACACCCATTTCTCTGAGCACTTGGCAGGTCCTTGCAGTCTTGTATACTTCAGTTCTGGGAATTTCTCGTGTAATTTTTATTCGGTAATTTCCCTCCTCTTGTGGTTCTGGAAATCTTAGTTAAATTTGGACCCTTGGATTAATCTCATTTGGGGTAGGAGTAGAGACTAGTATTCATTTATCCCCCTTCTTAATTTTTCTGGAAGATCCTTTGTCTTGCATTTCTTCTACTGATGTGAAAGTTAAAAATTTGTAAGAATAGTTTGGATTTATAGAAAAGTTGGAGGTTCTGTGTATTCTGCTCCCAGTTTCTCTTAAAAAGACCTTCCATTATTATGGTCCGTTTGTCCTGGCTACTTAACCAGTATTTATGCACTGAAGTCTGTTCCATTCACATTTCCTGGGTTTTTGCCTGCTGTCCTCTTTCTGTTCTAGGATACAGCGTTTTAGTTGTCATGTTTAGGTTCTTTTAGGTTGTGACAATTACCAGATTTTCCTTGTCTCCAGTGACCTTGAGAGTTTCGAAGAGACATTTTGTAGAATGCTCCTAGTTGTGATTTGTCTGGTACTTTGCTCACGATTAACCTGACATCATGGGGTTTTGGCTGTCATGTCTTTAATTCTTCCTCGGGCTTTTTCCTGTTTTCTGATTGCCCCTTAAGAGAAACAAAATCCTGATGTGTGCATGCAGCATCTTCTCTTAATTTCCTCAGGACAGTAATTAAAAGAAAGAAACCCTTGGGCTCCCGGGGCTCGGGGCTGTCTGTCCCCTCCAGGCTCTTTTCTTTGGTCTCTACCTTTCAGTTGCCTCTCAGACAGCACAGCTGATTGGAAAACCTGGTGGGTGGGTCAGAAGGAGCTCTTGGGGGTGGGGTGGGTGAGTGAGAAGCCATCCTTTTATTCTTGAGTCTCCAAGAGCCTGCCTTTTTTGAGAAGACCCCTTCTTTGCCAGGAGTGTGGAGACCTCGAGGGAGGCAGTCTTGTTTGTCTCCCTCTCTCCTGTGAGGCCAACTGCAGAGGGAGTTTCAGGCCCTCTGGGCCTGGGCCTCAGGTTTTCACTTGGCTTCTGTTTTTAGCTCCTTTCCTCACTCCCACCATCCTCTTTGACCTGGTGTTCTCAAGTCTAGACTTCTCTTAATTTATCCAGAGAGGAGGGGAAGAGGGAGGTGATGTGGGAGGCTGGCTGTAGTACATACAGCCTTTCTGCAAGTGCTCCCAGGTCTAACATCCTCTCCCACCCCCGCCCCAGCCCCGCAGTCTTACAGGGCACCCAGTGCTCCTAGGACTTCCTGAGCTCTCTGGAGTCCTCAGTTTCTAGGGTCCTTTACTCTCCTAAGTTTGTTACTCCTCATGTCTGCTCTTTGCTAAAGTTGTCCCTGTCTTTTGGTTCTCTTTGTTGTCATTTTTTAGAGGGTTTTGGAAAGATGAGCCATAAATGCCTGTGGTCTTTATGCTATGTTTAGCTAGAACACCCCTGCTTTTTAAAGAGTTTCTGTGAATCAAGTGAAATTGCATGAAGGGTCATTTCTGGGATGTGTGTGCACATGTAGATAGGTATACAGTCACGTTTATGTACGTATGTGTAATTGTGTGTGTGTGTCGATGACACCACTCAGCTGCTTTTCCCCATGTGATCAGTGGTGGTGGTTTCATAGCGTCAGGACATCTAGAGTTGCCTTTGCAGTTGTGGCTGCAGAGGTTTGCAAGTCCCTGAAGAAAGGGTGGGTTGGGAGGTCTGATCGTTTGGCACCAT
>SJYF01000549.1:2138615-2150016 GCA_006410515.1 Procapra przewalskii | reverse complement strand
GACGAGAGTGGCAGGGGTGTGGGGTTGCCTGTTTGTCCTGGATTTGACCCTCCAGCGAGCATCAGGATGAGGTTGAAGGTGTCTGAGCAGGTGCCCGTGACCTGGTTTGGTTCTGGTGGGGGGTGGTTAGGGCTGGACGGGGTTCAGGGAAGCAGAGGCAGGGCTTGCAGACCCCAAAGAGTGCTGGAGAAGTGGGGGTGAGGAAGGGCTCTAGGCGTCGCCCTTCTGCCGAACTGCCGCAGCTTCCTGAGTGTGCTGTCTCCTGGGGGTGTTTCTCTCCGGCACTGTTTCCACCTCTTTGTTGCCCCCCGGCCTTTGCTTTCCTTCTGCGTGTTCTCCTTCCCTGTGGAGGCGTGTGCTGTGTTCTGCCGTCATACCTCACGCCTGTCCTGCAGAAACCTCACCTGCCTGGGGCTCCTGCAGGTGGAGTGATTGGGCCTGAGCTCCAGCTTTGCAGGTGGGCCAGCTCCTGCCTGTTAGGGCCTGGAGAGATGTTGGGGGGGGCGGTCCCCTGCTTCTGGCAGGCCAACCTGATTTTCTGACTGGGGCCCTGAAGGGAGCCACTGAAAGCTGGAGGTGTGGAATTGGTGGTGCTATCGCAGGGCGAGATAGCAGAAGCTCCCCTGCAAACCCAGGTGGGGCTCCCCATTCTCCACCCCCCACCATATCCTGGGGCATATGCGAACCCCTTTTTGTTGAGTCCATTTCCATATCTACTTCTCCCTTTAGGGGTCCACTGGCTACAGCCCCCAACTCTGGCCTCCTTCCTGTTTTGGTGAATGGAGTTTCGCTGGAGCCCAGCTCTGCTGCTTTCTGTTGTCTGGTCGCAGCAGTGCAGGGCATGTGCCGGAGATGCTCAGTCTGGCCCTCCACAGAAGGAGCCTGTGGAGCCTGCTCTGGAGGGCGGGCTGGGGTCTTCGTTGCCTCCACACGTCCAGCACTGAGCAGCCCCTCTGCAGCCACAGAGTGGGCAGCACACATCTGGGAACTTGAGCTTGGTGGTTGGCACCTACCCCTGTGTTAACGTTCTTTTTCCACAGACGCTGACATGTTGGAGAAGGATGGGATTATTTATTCATCTCATCCTGGATTTTATGGTGATGGTTCTTTATGTTCTGACTGACACTGGACAAGCATACTATCTGGTGACCGTGTCCTTTCCAGACCTGCTTATTTCCTGACCTGTTTACCCAGCCCCGCTCTCGGCTTCCATTCCGGAACGGCCCATGCTTTCCGGTGTGCTCTGTGTGGCAGTGGGGTCTCCCTTCCCTCTCTCCTCACCCCAGGCTGGCGGCTTTTGCTTGTGTCTGGTGGCTGTGGCGCCTAGGCTGAGCACACTGGGTTGTGGCTTGTAGGTCTTCCTCAGGGACCCCTCCGCTCTGAGCACGCAGTGGGCCCTTCCTTGTCAGTGACTGGAGGAAAGAGCCACGTGGTACTGGCTCCAGGTGGCCTCAGAATTGAGGACTGCTCAGGAAAACAGGTTTGCCCAAATGTTGCCAGACTCAGGGACACCTGTGAAAGCCTGGGTTTGCCCCGATGGAAAGCTGGCTGTTGTTGGCCAGCAGCGTTGGCGTGTAGAAAATGTTTTGTTTTTAAGCACCTTGTCCAGTCCCGTCATCTGTGCAGTCGCCCGGGAGGCACCCTTTGAGCCAGGGTTGCCACATGGCTGGGCCGGGGCGCTCGCTGTCCCCCCGGCTGAGCCCCCGCAGCCTGGAGTCAGGGTCCCCAGGCAGAGAGTCTGCAGCCAGGTGTCCCGCCCGGGCTCCAGGCCTGCCCCAGCACTCAGTGGCCTGTGACCCTGGGCGGTTTACTGCTCTGTCCTGACCATAATGTAGTGTCTTTCTCTGTAAAGCGGACTGATGACCGTAGTGTCTTCTGAGCATGGAGGACAGTGAGTGTCAGCGGGCGCCCAGCTCGCCCTGAGTTCTACCCCGGGGAGTCCCTGGCTGGGCGGGCGTCTGCCGCTGGCTGGTACCCAAGTGGAAGTGAAATGAATCCTATTGCTCAAAACGGCTTTTTATAAGCTGAAAGCTGGGAGGTCCTCCCTCTGGTGGACGAGAGAGCAAGCGTCTTCTGGTGACCTGCCGGCTGGGACTACTGTCTGGAGGGGCGGGGCCTGGACTAAGTTGCCTTTGTTGGCAAATCTTTCTGGTTCCTTTGTTCTTGTAGAGCCTGGCCTCTCGGCACTTTCAGGAAAGTTGCCAGAATAGGCAGACCCGGATTTAAGATGTCCTTTTCTTCGTTTCCCTAAAGTTGTCTTCACACGGATTTGGGGTGCATTTTTTCCTTCTTTCTTTCTAGGTGAGAATGCCCAGGGACCCAGGCAGGGCCTGGGGAGGGGGGTGGGCCTGGGTGGTGGGGAGGGCTTCTGGCAGTAGGGCAGGACGGGGCTCCCTTGTCTTATGGTTGTTGTAGATGGAGTACTGAGGACCCAAATTAGATCTTGTTTAGAAAAAGAAGCAACCCCCAGAAAAGAATTCTGCTGCCTACAAAAGGGAGTGCGTGCAGAGCGAGAGCCCTGGCTGGGCTCCAGGCTTGCTCTGTGCTCCCCGCAGAACCTGGAGTCTCCACTGGTTCATCCCCAACAAGCCAGGCTGAACGGACATGCCCCTGACCCACCAGAAGCGTGTTCTCTGGCCTCCCAGCCTCACAGCCACACCCACATGTTTGTCTCTGCCATCTGACAGGCTAGTCCAGCCCTTGTGTAATCTTTGCGTGTGTATTGACAGACCAGAAACTCAGCAGATATTCATAAGCTGGATAAAGCCGTACTAACAGTATTCTGGGCCTGATGTTTGTGAAAACCCAGGGGTAGGCAGAGCAGCCAGAGACGCAGGTGGAGCAGAGCTGGGCCCTAGACATGACCCGGATTCTTGGAGGAGATGGATACCTGTGTGCTGGTGGGGAAACCAGAACAATTTTATTTGTATTTGGTGTTTGTTCAGTGAAGTCTTCATGCAAAGAACCCTTGCATGCCCTGAGGCTGGTGTCTGTAACCTTGCTTTGTAAAGGACCAGGTAAATACCAGTAGTTGCTCTGTGGGCCCCATGCGGCCTCTTGCAGTTTCCCCAGGCTGGCTGTGTCTAACTGGCCCGCCCTGCTGGAGAGGGAATTGGGCCTGAAGGACGTCCATCTGTGCACTCTACGTGGAGCCTTATGGTGAACGAGTATCAGACCCCCTCCCCCACAGGGGTTGTTTCCATAGCAATGGGGACTCAGTCACATTGCCTGTTAGCACCCCAGATTTCTTTAGCAATGCAGAATCCAGTCCCGATGTGTGGTGAGACGCTGCTTTGACAATAAACCACATAATTTCATGGCCATGTGTTATTAACATTGGGTATGTTTGATCTTAGAACCTGTTGACATTTGTGAAATCTGGCTGTGGTCCCTCAGTCTGTGTGGGAAAACTCAAGTGCATAACTTGGTTAAAAAGTGGGAAAGGGGCCTTCTAAAAAGTACGCCTATGGGTTCAGAGCAGGTGTTAGTCCAGCGCGTTCCTTTCTTGGCTTCACTGAGGGGCTTTTGTCAAAAGGCGTAGAAAGCATATTCCCTAAACGTAGTAGGTGCTCAGTTAGCATTTGCTGAGGGGTTGAGTTTATTTAGAGGACGTAATTCAAGCAACAATTGTTGACCGATTAATACTTCTTAGCTTCCATTGGCTCAGATATTTTCCTTATTTTTTTCCAGGATGCCAAGAGTCGGGGTGCGGTCAGGCTCTGGTTCCCTAGTGCTTCTTGGGGGTGAGTGTGGGGACTGGTTAGTTCTGAGTGGTGTGGTGTCACCAGGAGACCCACTGAGCGCACTGTATCTACTCTGACCTGTGTGCACTCTGACCTCTGTCCCTGGGCCCAGGCAGTGCAGAATCAGGGAGATGTGTTGGTATCAGTGAACTAGTGGAAATTTGGACTAACGAATACTTCTTAAGATTTACTTTTTTTCTATCGAGGTAACACTGGTTTATAACATTGTATGTTTTATCTGTACAACTTTGTGTTTCTATTTCTTGTGTCCCAGAGCATGCTGACCACAAAAATTGAGTTTCCATCCATCATCATAGCGATGATCCTCTGCCATTTCTTCCTCTCCTTGCCCCTCCCTTTCTGCTCACCACTGTTCTCTGTATCTGTGTGTGCTTGCTTTGGTTTCATTTATTTTTTGCTTGCTGGTTTAATTTTTATATTCCACCTGTGAGTTGAAATCATACAATATTTGTCTTTCTACATCTGACGTATTTCACTTAGCATTATACCCTAAAGGTTCATCCTTGTTGTCACAAATGGCAAAGTTTTGTCTTTTTAAATGGCTGGGTAGTATTTCATTGTGTATATGTATCACAGCTTCTTTATTCATTCATCCTTTTGGCTATTGTAAATAATTCTGTGATGAACATTGGGGTACATACATCTTTTCAAATTAGTATTTTCGTATTCTTTGCATAAATTCCCAGAAGTGGGATTGTCAGGATTATGTGATAGTTCAAGTCTTAATTTTTTGGATTGCCCAGAATGTCTGATGAATAATTTTTATCTCACTTGTCTTTGTTGGTTTGGTTTTTAATTCAGTAAGGAATAGTGTATCTGGATTTAAGTGGGTGATGCTGCGCCTGCAGTCCTGCAAGTTGTGTGGCTGGGAGGAAGGCACCGCTGGCTTTGTTTAGAAGTGTTTGTAGGTTCAGGGGCAGCAGAGACGTGGCTGAGACTTAGCGTTTCCCACGACAGTGCTAAAGTGAGACATTCTGGAACACGCTTCTTATTAATCAGCTGTGTGACTGCAGACGGGTAGGCTGGACGTGGGGCGGAGGTTGTGTCCCAGGCCCAGCTCAGGGCTTGGACACATGGCAGTGCCTGCCTAGTAAAGACGTGTTGAATGAATGAATATATTAGTTTTCTGTTGTTGCTGTGACTGATGACCATAAAACTCTAGTGGCTGAAAACAAAACAGACACATTCTCTGCTGGTTCTGGATGTTGGAAGTCTGCAGCGATGCTGCTGGGCTGAAATCGAAGCAGCAGCAGGGCTGCGTTTCTCCTGGGGGCTTTCCCGGCCTCTCGAGCTCTTCCGGGCGGCCTGCACCCCTCTGCTCTTAGTCCTCTTCCAGCTTTAAAGAGCCTTACTCCAGCCCTGTGCTCCTGCTAACCACTCAGACTCTGACCCTCCTGCCTCCCTCTCTAAGACCCTTGTGATTACATTAAGCCCACCCAGATAATCCAGGATGATCTGTCCATTTCAGGATCCTCAATTTAATCATACCTGCAAAGTCCCTGTTGGCTGGGAAGGTAACATACTCATGGGTTCTGGGAATTAGGGCATCCACACTTACGCTACTCAGCAGGCCGCGGGAGTTTGTGGAGAGTGCTCAGAGTCCTCAGTGGAGTAGTCCCCTACTGATGAATAAGAGACTCCACCCCTCTGCCTGGGCTGCTCCCACTTTGGTGGGGGGGTCCCTGCTTGGACCCCTGCTGGAGCTGTAGGGCCTCCTCAGGAGTGCCCATCTATTTCCCATGCTCAGGGCTTTTCCTTTTAGACCCAGAGTCAGCAGATTTTGCCAACCACATGTCCTGTTGCATATTCTTTGTTTTTTAAAAACAAGTGTGAAAATGTGGGGGGGGGATATCATCTTTACCTTGAGGGCCTTAGAAAATGAGCCATTGACTGGTGCCTGACTAGTATTTTGCCAGCCCATGTTTTGGACTGAACCTTGCAGGCTGGGGCTGCCTATGGCTCTCACCTTGGGGACCGTTTTCCAGAGCTCTTGTTAATAGAGCCGTGTGTGCACGCATGTGAGTGTACTGGGAGGGGTTCATGTTCCTACCCTAGTGAACTTTTGTATTGTTTCTTCTGTCTGACAGAAACAGCTGAAAATTAGATCTCATCTAGTCTTAATGGAGAATTTCAGGTAGTTTTCCATTTGAAACCTTATTATTAATTACTGGTCATTCTGACGTGGGACAAGATCCAGTCTCTTTCCTACAGGGCCTTGCAGCCCAGCGTTGGGAAGCAGCCTGGGGAGGTTAGTTATTACCAGTGATTGTGGCAGAAGCTCCGTGTGTGCAGCTTTAGGGGCAGGGATTTAAAGATAGAGGGTGTGTAGCCCCTGGCACGTGTGCAGGCACCAGAGAGGGAGCTGGCGTGGAGCATTCTGATGGGCCATCTTGGTGAGCGCTTGCAATGCCGTTGGCCTCCTGGGGCCTGAGCGCTGGGCTGCTTGGGGGCCTCTCCCTGGCCGGCTGTGGCTGCCTGAACCGGGATCTGAGTGAGGAAGGGAGTTAAGTACCCATTCTGGGTGGCTCTGGCCTGGTGGCCCAGTGGTAAAGAACCCACCCATCTGCTAATGCAGGGGATGCAGGTTCCATTCCTGGGTTGGGAGGATCCTCTGGAGGAGGAAACTCCAGTATTCTTGCCTGGAGATCCCGTGGACAGAAGAGCCTGGCAGGCTACAGTTCATGGGTTCCTGAGAGTCAGACATGACTTAGTAACTAAACCATACCACACCGCACATGGGTGGCTGAAGCCCTGTGGGGAGGAGAGTGGCACTTCCGTGAAGGAAGGCAACCACTGGGTAGGTGACCCCTGCACATCGTATGCAACTCAGGATGCTCAGCCCTGGGTGTCCATCGAGGTTCTGGAGTGTTTCCAGATGCAGAATATGTGCTTATCTGTTCCTGCACCCAAGACAGTGACTGGCAGGGCTTGAGTGTTGCATTTCACGTGCCATGAATGAAAGGACGGATGCACCCAGCTCACTGGGTGTGCTCCTCTGGCTGAGGTGGCTTCAGAATAGGCTGAAATGACTGACCTTCCTGCAGCAGCTATGCCAGGTGCCTGCTGTGAGTCATGGATATTTTCACTTTCCTTTTGTCATTGAAAACATTTTATCAGTAGGCCTAAGTTGATGCTTTAGCTTTTTTCCCCATACGTTAATTCCAGTGGGAAGTAATAGTCACTTGGACAGGTTTTTGTTCTCCCACGATCGAATTTAGAACCTAAGCCAAGGGCGAGCGTAGAATGAAAGCGCTGGAGCTGCTGGTCCTCGGGGCCCGGCGCGTGGCCTCACTGGGTGCTCCAGTCGATGAATGCCAAAGGGAGTGAGGAAGGTGCTTCTGGAGGAGCGGCGGAAAGGTGGAAGGTGGCACTTGGGAGACGCTGCTTCCTTGGCTGGCCTTTCAAGATTTTCTCCCAGTGGAGGGCAGGTGTGGACAGTACTGCCCACATGGGCTCCTCTCCCCAAGGGGGCCTGCTCTCTCTCCCGTCCATGCCTCAGAGAGCCCTGCTCTTGGCGCCTGAACGGGTGTTTCCCTCTGGGTGCTCGTTCTTTGGTTTGAAAAGCGCCCATACCAGCTGCTTCGTGTGGTTTCCTGGCTGTGCACTTCCCTCTGGTTAGGTTTTGCTCATCCTGGGAATGGACAGCTTTCCATGAGGAAGGCGTTATTTGTGGTGTTACATTGAGTGCTACAAGGGAATGAGCCTTTGTTTTTCCACCTTGACGAGCTGTCCTTGATTCAGAGGGCCTGATGTGTGAAGTTTACCTCTCATTGTGGCTGGTGAGTGCGAGAGTGCAGCTGATTTTCAGACAGAGTTCTTATCGTTGGAGGTGGGGTGGTGTCTACCAGATGCTCTTTAAATGTGAGACAGGCTGCCTGCGTGGGAAGGGCATCTTTCTAGGGACCGAGTCCAAAGCTTTCTTCACGTCTTCAAGGAGATCCATTATCCCTAAGGATTCAGTTCACTGGATCAGAGGTTCTGATGGATTAACACTTTTTTCCCCCCCATTTCAAAGGCAGATCGGGAGCGGTGCCGAGAAAAATTTCCTTACTAGATGACATTTCATCGCAATGTCCGATCGTTTGGGGCAAATAACCAAGGGCAAGGATGGGAAAAGCAAGTATTCGACTCTCAGCCTGTTTGACAAGTATAAAGGAAAATCAGTAGATTCAATCAGATCCTCAGGTAAGAGTGGGTAGGGGCCCAGTACCCTATGCTTTCCCTTAGGGAGACTTTTGGGTCTAGGACCAGGAAAACCTAGGGTCCCCTGTCTGGTTAGACAGATGTGGTCCACACAAGGCAGTCTTCTGGGCCCATGGGGTCACCCCCATAGTTCTTGGGGAGCCCATTACCCTCTACTTCTACGTGATGTCCTATTTCAGACCCTGAACTATTCCTGACTGCTGTAGCAGGATTATTTCCTCATCTGTCTTTTCTTATTAAAGCTCTGGCTATTTTGAGCCCGATGGGTAGAATGGAATTTAATTTGTACTAGAATTACCCTTTTTAGCTTTTGTGGTCCTGCTATTCCGGAACTTGGTGGGAAAATTTCCTGTTGATTCTGTCCACACCCCCTGAGAATCTTGAATGTCGGGTCCCTGCTTAAGCTTGGCTGAGTCCCTGCAGTCCTGCTGTCATGAGGCCAGAGCATTCTCCCCTTGCAGAGGGCTGGTGATTGTGATTGACAGAGGTTTTGGGGCCTGGCTCTTCACTGTGTCCTAAACTTAAACTCTCTGAGCCTCTGCCCACAAATAACTGGAAGCCTCCGCAGTAGCTTCAGCAGCCTGTGTCTTTGAAGTCCTTGGTGAAGAGCTTGTCAATTCAGTTCAGTTCAGTTCATTTGCTCGGTCGTGTCCGACTCTTTACGACCCCATGAATCGCAGCACGCCAGGCCTCCCTGTCCATCACCAACTCCTGGAGTTTACTCAGACTCACGTCCATTGAGTCCGTGATGCCATCCAGCCATCTCATCCTCTGTCGTCCCCTTCTCCTCCTGCCCCCAATCCCTCCCAAAATCAGAGTCTTTTCCAATGAGTCAACTCTTTGCATGAGGTGGCCAAAGTACTGGAGTTTCAGCTTCAGTGTCATTCCTTCCCAAGAAATCCCAGGGTTGATCTTCAGAATGGACTGGTTGGATCTCCTTGCAGTCCAAGGGACTCTCAAGAGTCTTCTCCAACACTATAGTTCGAGCTTGTAAAGTGACTATAAGTTACGACCAAGCACTTTTGTGTGTTTTTGTTTTTGTTTAAAATATTTTGGTTTGTTTATTTGGCTGCACTGGGTGTGTGTTGCCACGCGCAGGATCTTGAGTTGCAGCATGTGGGATCTAGTTCCCTGACCAAAGATTGAACCCAGCCCCCTGCCTTGGCACTGCAGAGTCTTAAGTCACTGGACCACCAGGGAAGTTCCTTCTCATGGCAGATCTGTCCCTTGTTTTTCACTTGGTTACCATTGTCATCATCACTTAGAGTTTAGAAGAGCAGCCGAGTGAACCCAGAATCTCTGCTTTGGTGACTTCCTGTACAACATCTCTTTCCATCCCTCCCCCTGCAGTTATTCCTCGACATGGCTTACAAAGTCTCGGGAAAGTTGCCACGGCCCGGCGCATGCCACCGCCTGCAAACCTGCCAAGTCTGAAGTCTGAAAACAAAGGAAACGACCCCAACATCGTGATAGTACCCAAGGACGGAACAGGATGGGCAAACAAGCAGGACCAGCAAGACCCAAAGAGGTGAGAGCGAGGGGTGGGCGGTAGGGGGCGCTGGAGGACGCCTCTTCCACCTCTGCTTCTGCTGCTGAGCCGTTTCTCGCTTCCTGGCTCCTGGAGCCAGAGCTGCGGGGTTTCTGTGAGCCACTTAGTCCCAGTGAGCAGTGTCCCTTGTGCCTTATTAAGAAAGCCCTCATCACTCCCAGAGGACCTTATGTAGTGACTCGAGCCAGTTCCTGAACAAGCCACTGTGGACAGAGCCGAGTGCTTGATTTTGGTTGGGGTCCCTGGGTGCTGGGCCCCAGGTGGAGAAGGAGGAACCTTCCGCATTGAGGGATCACAGTGCCCCATATAGGCGGCTGCCCTGCTCCCCACGACCCGTCACTGAGGAGAGCCACGCCGGGCCCAGGCACTCCGGGTCAGTGTGCAGCTGCCCTGCATCGGGGATGGGTAGGAAGGCATCAGGGAGGGACAGGGCCTCACTCAGGCCAGCAGGCAGAGCCCGGCTGCTGGGGTTTGCTTGTCAGGCAGTAGAAACGGAGCAGTTTGGCATCGTCCACCTTTGTGCCCTGTGTCCCTGAGGTCCAGCTGCTGATACTCCAGACCCAGAAAGTAAAGGTGGCCCAAATCACGGCCTGCCAACCAGGGTCCTTTTCTCTAATTGAAAATGGCCCAAAGCTTCCTGTAGTTAATTCAGACAAGATGTAGAGAGTGAACAGGTTATTAGGCCAGGTGATTGATCAGTAGTAAGCAAATACTGTAAACATTTCCTAACAATCTGAATAGGGATCGTCCCATTCATGGTATAGTGTGACTTGTAGAACAGGCACTGCTGTGTGATTTCTAGCCAGGCCGTTTATTAGCTTTGTGGAAGCTGGGGAACCATTTGACTTCTGACCATCAGTGTCCTCCTGTGAAGTACAAATAACCCCTGGCTCCAGGGCCGGCTACAGGCGAGGGATGAGAGGACACGGGTGACATGCTTGGCACAGTGCCTGGTGGGTGGCAGAGTTCAGTGTTACTCTTCCTGTCAGTCATGGACACTGCATCCTCTAAGGAAACTGATGCTGCACGTTTCAGTGTAAGTAGTGAAATGCCTCTGCTGCTGCTAGTTCTAGAGAGCTAGGACAAAACCTCGCTCCCTCCTTTTATCCAGTCTTAACACACTGTCGGCATAGCATCAGGCAGCTTGAACGGGGCCGCTGTGCTGGAGCATGTTTGCCAGCGAGAGGTGGGGAGCGTTGGTAGTGGCAGCAGATGCCGTTGCTGCGCCTCTGCTGCCCCTCCCTGGTGGTCAGGGAGGCGGCTGAGTGGGGAGGCTCACACTTGCTGGGGCTTGGTGTCTAGAGTACACAGAAAAGTTCATTGTGGTTTCATCTGTCATGGAAGAGAATCTGGAGATTGGCACGTTCTAGGCCTTCCACCTGTGTCGTGAGAAGGGAGCGGTGGGTCCACGTGTGCTGTCATACTGAGATGTGTGTGTGGTGTTAGCCCACTTGTGTTAAAAAGTACTATGCTAACATGTGTAGAAAAATCTGCTAGAGTTTCAGATGGTGACACATTCTGTATTGTATGTATTTATTTTTACCTTGAGCATATTTTTTTTTTTTTCATAAATTGATAAGTTAAAAAAAAAAATCTCCTGTTTCAGAGCGGTCAGCCCCTGAGGAACTGTGAGCCCCTGGTCAGGAGCGAGAGGCAGGGCCCGTCCACCCAGCACTGTCGCCGCCTTCGTGGGAGATCCTCTGTCTCTTTGTTTTTGCCCCTTTGTTGTTCAGTGGGCTTTCAGTCTCTGAGGGCAGAAGCTGTTCAGGAAGGCAGGCCAGCTGTGCTGGCCGTCCTGTTAGGGGTTGGTGAGCAGACCTCACATGTGGTCCAGTTTCTTGTTCTCTTGGCCAGCCTAGGAGTCTGCCGGGGGGAGGTATTTGTA
>SJYF01000549.1:2121118-2137494 GCA_006410515.1 Procapra przewalskii | reverse complement strand
AGATGGTTAGAGGAAGAGGTCCCCAGTGTTTTCTGGCTTTGAAACCTCGTCTCAGAGGCAGTTTGACTCCGGGCACGCGATTTGCTGCAGCGTTAGTAACCCTTCCTCGGCCGGACCCATAGGCCTTCTCTTCCAGTTTGGTGCCCTTGGTGGGCGAGGGCCAGGGGCCCTGTGACTGCAGACCCCAAGGGGGTGGCTGTGGGATAGCAGTGACCTGGGGCCTCTGCCTCCTGGTCTGGAGGCCCATCTCCGGCCCCCAGCTGTTCAGACCCCCAGGGGCCTGGGGGCAAGTCTGTGATAAATGGGTTGTTGCACCTGGTCAGCTCTGCCTTGGAGGCTGGAGAGACCACCGTCTGCCCTGAGCGTGTGTGGAGGTGGCAGCAGGGGAGGACAGATGGAGGAATTGTTTGATCTGGGATCCAGTCCAGTGGGTGATGAGACGTCACGCTGCGTCAGCTTGGTTTTGTGTAGCTTTACCTTCAGTTGTTAAGGCATGTTGCTGGGAGAGGCAGCTGAGCTCAGTGGTTGGGGACCTGAAGGGGCTTTGGACCCTGGTAGGGTGGGAATAAGTCCTGGTCCTCCTTCCCTAGTTGGGTGTCTAACCCAGGTGACCCTGGTGTGCCTGGCACCTGGCCCGCATGTAGGGAGCTTTCAGCAAAGGTGCGCCGATGAGGCGCGCCCAGATGAGGCGGGAGCGGAAGGCTGGGCTTGGGGAGTCAGGCCTTGGAGGATGATAGTAGCCGTGGGAAGTGGTGCCGGGCTGGCCAGCAACACAGCAGGCATGTCAGCTTTCCCATACGTGTACTCTCTTAGCAGCGGCACAGTTTTTAAGGCACGTGCTGGAGTTGGGTTTGGTCTTGTCCCTGGAGCAAGACAGAGGAGCTCTGTGTGGCCGCGTGTTCCAGGCTGTGGCTGTGGCTCTGCTCTGTGACCCTGGGCTGGCCGCTTGCCCTCCGGCCTGCTCTGCATCTGTTGTGTGGCAGTGCTTCCTGAGCCCGGGCTGCTTCCTGAGTGGAAGGCTGTGTGGCGAGCACGTGTGCTTGGGTCCTGCCCAGCTGGTGGTAGTGGGAACAGCGATGTAGCCTCGGGGCACCTTGCTGTGACATGGTCGGGGCACGGACAGCAGCCTGCTGGGCTGGCCCTGTTCTCATTCTCTTCCTTCTTTCAGAATACAAATTCAGCTCCAGGTGGACCAAAGTCATGGGCACAGCTGAATGGAAAGCCAGCAGGACACGAAGGTGGTAAGTGAGCGTGTGGTGCCGCACCGGGTCGTGGGAGGGACGAGCGCCTTTTCTGGGCTGTCCCGGTTCAGCTCAGGCAGCCCTGAGCTTGGGGCTTTGTGGGGTCTCCTCGCTGAGCGAGGCACTGCCTTCGCCTGGTGTGGAGGCGCTGACTCTGCGGACCACCTCAGCTCTCTGGTCTCACTGAACATTATCACTGAAGACAGTCCCCTAGGTGTGCGGAGGAGACCCCAGCGCTGGCCCTGCACACCCTGGTTGGCTGAGCTGCTAAAGGAACAAGTCCTCACTCGGCGAGCACCCGCCTCCTCCCTGGTGGGGCGAGGTGTCATGTGCGGGGCGCTGGCTTGCGGCCCGGGCTTGTAAATCAGCAGCCCTGGGAGCTGAGCTGCTTGCTTTTGGACGGTGGCGCCAGAGCAGGCAGAGGTTATGTGGGGCTTGTTGCCGTGGTGTCCCGCCTGACACAGGGAGACACACTCAGACGGCTGTTCAGCCCAGGGACGGCGGAGGGCGCGTGGGAGGAGGAAGTGTCCAGAGCCTTAGGTCCGTGCCAGCGGCGAGCTGAGATGGCCCCAGGGCAGGCCAGGTACAGTGGCTGCGTGGTGGGGCGGGGGTCCGGGCTGTGGGCCCAGGGTCAGCAGGTGTTTTTGCAAGGAGCCAAACATCTGGATTTCTCTCTGGACGCGCCTGGTTTTCCAGAGTTGGGGGCATGTTTCTAGCACGATGCATAGACAGCGCCAGGCAACGCCTCAAGCTGGAAGGAGAGGGATAGAGGTGTGAGCAGCTTAACCACAGCTGCCCTCTCCTCCCTAACCAGCACAGGCCACCGTCTTTACCCTCAGCCCTGTCCTGGCGTTGCCTCTGTCTTCGTGCGTCCCTGCCGGCTGAGGCCTTGCCAGGCCTCACGTGTCATGGTTGAGAGTGGACACCAGCTCCACGTGCCAACTGCCCTGCACACCTGGCTGCTCTGCTGCCCTGATCACGGGCCCTTCTGGGTCGGGTTGCCGTGCGGGTGAAGACTTGCCCCTTCCTCCGTCTCCAGTGGGGATGTCAGTCAGTCGGTGTGGCGGGGACACAACAGCTCTAGCTGGGAGGGCGAGGTGGAGGAGGCCAGATAAGCAGAGAGGGGTGGGTGGGGGCTGTGACAGGGCCTTTCAGGCCTAGAGAAGGTCCTTCCAGAGGCTCCGTGGAGGCCGCTCGCTGGGCAGTTCACAGTGGGCCTTTGCTCTCTGTAGCCTCTGTTTCTGTGAGGTTGAAAGATTCTTAAGTGAATTCAATGTACTTGTTTTTAATTAACAGGATCGATAGAGGTTATTTGAATTAAAGTTGGCACAGCTCTTATGGAGGGCAGCCTGGCACTGCCTGTCAGTACCAGCCTGATACCCTCTGACCTGGCAGTTCCTCTGCGGGGCGATCACCCTGCAAGTGATACCTGTGTGACACAGATGTCACTGCCACGTTATAACTGCAAAGATTGGAAGCAGCCACTTGAAATGTCCATCAAATAATGGTACTTTAATGAAATGCTGTTTGGCTAGAAGGAAAAAAATGCAGTTTTCTACTGATCTGGCAAGCTTTCCAGGACATATTCTTAAGTGAAAAAAGCATAGAATAGTACGTAGAGTATTTTACCATTTGTGCAAAAAATCAGGATGAGAGAAAATGCGTTTCTAGAAAATGTATGTGCAGTAAAAAAAAAAATCTCTGGAGGGAAACATAAGAGGAAGGAAGAGAGGGAACAGAGCAGAAAAGTGCATGTTTTGTGAGGACATTTGATGTAGATCAGGGCTTCCCTGGTGGCTCAGACAGTAAGAGTCTGCCTGGGAAGCTGGAGGCCCCAGGTTCCGTCCCTGGGTTGGGAAGAGCCCCTGGAGAAGGAAATGGCAGCCCCATTCCAGGACTCTTGCCTGGAGAATCCCATGGATGGAGGAGCCTGGCGGGCTGCAGTCCATGGGGTCGTGAAGAGTCCCACACGACTGAGCAGCTGACATTTTCACTTTCTTTGATGTGGAAAGATGGGGTACCTGGGTGGGAGGAGGGCTTCTGCTGATTCTTCTTTAAGGCTTTTTACCTTTGAACCTTTTGATTTACTTACGGAAATAAAACTTGGTTTAGAAAATAATTTTAAAACACAGTAAAATATCCTGTCAACATGTGGTAGCTTGTCTGGGAGGCGGCAGAACCCAGTAGCCCAAGAGGAAAGAACAGACGTGTGCTGACTGGGACCCCTCCTATGTGGGGCTTACAGCCTGTGAGGCTTCCAGGGCTGTGCACAGACATTGTCACGATTTTGGAACTGTCGATGTCCTTCCTGAGTTGACGGACTCTGCATGTGGAGGGTGGTCCCAGGCCTGTTTCACCTGGACCAGGCCCAGGCCTGTGGTTCAGGCAGAGGCCAGAGGTGCGTGGCCCGCAGGCTCTGCTGCCTAAACCACCAGCAGCTCCCTCTGGGGCCTTGCAAGAAGCCCCTGATTGTGCTGCCTCTGTTCCTCCTGGCAGAGAACAGGGGGCAGGAGGGAATGCTGGGTGAGCATTACAGGGCATCGAAACCTTAGGAATATGACTTTGCTGTGAATGTTGGAGTTCTTCACTTTGTCCTTTTTATCTCTGGAGGGCAAGTTTTATTCATAATTAGAATATCACCTTTATGATTATCAAGACAGGAAAAAAGTACTAGGCCTTTATTGTTTTTTTGGTTATTACTTTAACTTCAAACTGTCTACCTTTTTTTGTGCGTGCGGCCACATGACATGTGAGATCATTCCTTGACCAGGGATGGAACCCGTGCTCCCCTGCAGTGGGAGCTCGGAGTCGTAACCCCTGGACCACCAGGGAAGTCCATCTATTCCTACTTTTAAAGTATTGACTTTCATATTTCACTCCTGCCAGTGACCTTTTGATACAGTGAGGCAGCTGTGAGAGTATTGGTCCTCCTTCGTGACACCTGGCGATTGTCTCTCAAGTGAATCATTGGTTAGTAATGTGTCCGTTGACCCCCCTGGTGGGTTCATTTGACCCCCCCTGGACCTTTTTACTAAGGGGGATGGTGGACCGATGGCCGCCTTGAGCTTCTGCACTGACCCTGCCGCCTCTTTCTGAGAGTCTGCTGTGGTCAGCAGGTGCTCTGATCAGTAATTTCTGGGGACAGACGTGGGTCTGTCTGGGGGTCAGGGTGAGCCACAGTTGGATGTTTTACTGTGCGGTGCTGCACATGTGCTATGTGCTCACTGAAGGGACTGGACCCCACTCCAAGCCCAAGCCCTAAAATGCATCACTTGTCAGTGCCCGTTCATTGAAGAGATGATTGCAGGGCCCCGGTGCCCCTTGCTCTGAGTGATAGGAGCAATGCTCAGGAAAGGCTCTCTCTGCAGGGGTTGATAGTGTTGGGGACTGAATGAAAGAACAAGGAAAGACGTTGTTCCCGGGATTATAAGAGTTAAAGTGTTTGGCCTTGCAGGGCTTGAAGAGCTTTGTAGGAAATGGTTTACTGGAGTAGACAGACAATCCAGGAGGCAGTGTGAGCTGTGAGGTGTTGGGGAGGGGCATTACCTCCACCCAAAAGCCTCTGACCTCACTGGACAGGTTTCCCCAAAGACTGCCTGTCTCCCCTCTCCTTAGGAGCACCGCCGAGAGGACGGTGCTGCCTTCTTCCAGGAGTGGGGCGGAGGCTCCGGCTGCAGCAGCTGCCGTGCCCAGCCTCTGCTGTTCGTGGCCAGCTCCGGCAGGGGCCTGCTGCGGTGTGCGGGCAGCCTCCCCTCGCCACCCTCAGGAAGCCCTGGTGCCACCCTGTGGGCACAGAAGGCCAGCACAGATGGCACCGTGGGAGGCCCTTCAGGGTGGCGGGGCCGCCAATGTGCTCCGAGGCTGAAGCAGAGAAACATGGACACCAGTCTCACCTGCCCCCTGAGTCTTTCTGATTCTCTTGACAGGTTTAAGGGCCTCAAGCCGACTGTTATCCTTCTCTCCCGAGGAATTTCCGACGCTGAAAGCAGCTGGAGGGCAGGACAAGGCTGGCAGAGAAAAGGGCGCCTTAGATCTGTCGTATGGGCCAGGACCAAGCCTCCGCCCTCAGAGTAAGTGGGCTGCAGCCTCTGTCTGGGACAGCGACTCTCCCCTTCAGCTCCTGCCTCTTAGATACGAGCCACCTCTCAAGCAGCCAGGGCCCCTGCCTGGAGAGCGTGGCTGGCGGTCCTGTACTGGGCTCTTGCGTCTGTGGACTCACTTCCTGGGCTGGGCTGGAGGTGGCGCCTCCCTTCCCGTCCTTTGGGTCAGGCCAGCCCTGTCTGTCTTCCCAGCAGTCGTCGGAGGCTGTGCTGTGCCCGGGTGGTCACGGCAGGAACAGCTGAACCAAGGCCAGTTACCTTGACTCCTAGTTCAAGAGCTTATTTTCTAAGCAGTGGTTTCCAGAACTAGCTGAGTCTTGTCAGAATCACTTGAGCGTTCGTTAAGTCTGATTGCCAGCCCTCTCCTACCCCGCAGCTGAATTAGAATCTGTTTTTTAACATGTTTCCCTGGTTGAGTAGCCAGCCCACCACTCATCTGCATGGCCCTTCATCTGGGGTCTGGCCAAGGGGTAAGCAGGGTTGTGTAGCAATTCTTATTGGTAATACTCTTTCTTTATGGCCTTGGGTGGTTAGAATTTAAGGTGTTGTTTGGGAATGGGATTTTCCGTCAGTTCTGATCACAGATTCTGAAATAGCTCTTGGGTAGGGAGTTGATCAGGTCTTGAAATATGAGAGACTTTTTTATCTGCTTGTTTTGATTAATCCCCAAGGTATCCCAGAGTCAGAACAATATCCTATAAATGAAATGATCACCGTGAAGCTCTTTAATAAAACATACTGTCTTCTCAGTGGTCTATGCTGGGTTATTTTGTTTGTTCCAAATATATAATCAGATTCCTTAGGCCAGAAACATCATCTTTCTGGGGTTAATTAAGATGAGCTGCTGTAGGACTGTAACAATTTAGAACTAGAAGAAGCTTCTGGAATCAATTCTGTCCCCTTGTTTGAGAAAATAAAGAAGCAGATGACCTTGGGTGACCAGAGCTTGGCTAAGGTCATGTACAAGGTGGCTGAAGAGTTGGGAGCAGTGTGATTTTTGTGGCTCCAATCCTGGGTTCCATTCTCTTAGGGTTCAAGTACTCAAGGACCTTTCATGTTTCAACTTCTCTAAGTTGACCAAAAAGAGGAGTCTTTGGCTCATCTGATTCCTTGTTGGCCTATAATCCCACCAGGCTTTGCTACATTGAGCAGGAGAAAGCATCATCTTAAAACGATGGTTAGAGAGGATTGGCAGATTTCAGTCTGTCACCTGCAGGAGGTCCCCCCAGGCCAGTGTGGGAGCAGGTGGGATGAGGCCTGAGCAGGGGGCCCAGCCCTTTCCAGTGCCTACTTGAGGGGGCCAGTAGCTATTTTCTACATCACAGCTAGGGAGTACCTGACTAGAGCTGGCACTGCTGAGCAGGGTTTGAACTCGTGTCAGGAACTCTGGTTCCAACATCAAGTCCAGTGCCAAGCCTGGTACCAGTCCCGATGGGACTGGGTCAGTGTTAGTGGAAACAGTGACCCAAGACTGCTCTTACGGGGCTTCTGGGTCTCTTTGGGGTGTTAGGTCTCAGGTTGTGTGGTCTCTGAGTTGGTGAAGGAAGACCACTCCTTGTTTACACTTGCCTTCCCTCTGAGCAGACTGCGTTTTGTGTTTCTCTGACAGTCAGACACCCTCAGCAGTTTCATACTCATTGGCCAGATGTCTGCCCCCCACCTTCCCTGACAGACTTGACCAGTCAACTCAGTTCTTCACTTTTTTTTTTTTTTTGGTGAGTGAGGGGGGTCCCTTGACCTTCAGAACCTCATACAATCCCTCCTCCCCCTTCCTCTTTCCTCCCCCTTTTGCCCCCTTTCAATTTCCAGATGTGACAAGCTGGAGGGAGGGCGGTGGGCGAAACATAATTTCTGCCACGTCTCTGAGCGCCTCCCCAACTGAGCTGCGCAGCAGGAACTCGAGTGCAGGAGACGGAGCCCCCTCCTCGGCATGCGCCAGCGGTTCTAAGGACCCCTCTCTCCGCCCGGCTCAGCCTGCCCGCAGAGGGGCTTCACAGTTCTTGGGGAGTGTATACCACCCACCTACATACCATGACATGCTTCCTGCTTTTGTAAGTCTTCAGAGTGTGCATTCTGTCCCCGCAGAGTCAGATTGTTCGTGTCCAGCAGAACCTACTTCACGTGGTTGAATGTCCACCATGGGTGTCCCCCATCCCCACCCAGTCTCTTTGCCCTGGTGCCTTACCCTGGAGGTTTCCATTACTTTTGCATTTTCACTTCCCCCGTTTCGAATTTTAAGGGCCTCTGGCTTCTTTCCCTGGCGATGTGGATGTTATCTTAACCTTGGTTGTTTTAGAAGAAGGAGAGGCAGGTATTCCCCAAGACACAAGTCCCCAGATTTGTGTACTGATAGCAGGAAAAATGGGGGAGATGGTGATAGGATTAATTGGGAAACCCCAAGACTTTCCTGTTTCTGTTTCCCATTTGCCAGAACAAATTCTGATGCCAGTGGAACTTAGACTCTGGGCCATTACTGGAAAACCCTGTTCATTGATGTTATGTTTCAGATGTGTTCGCCACAGTCATCAGAGAACCAGGGTACAGTGGAACGAGGATCTTTTCCCCTTCCTCAGCTCCGTCTTGAACCCCGTGTTCCTTTTAGACAGTTCCAGATGAATGACCAAGACGGGTAAGGCCAAAGCAGTGTAGTCACGAATGTAGAAGCCACCCTGGTTGGTGATATTGGGTCAGTACAGTGGGTTTACATAGGACAGTGCTTTGGCTTCTGGAGGCCTCAGGAGCTGGAACTCACCCTGACGCCCCAGGTGCGTGGGAGGGCGGCCCCCCGGGCAGGGCGAGGAGGGGCTGCAAGGCCAGCGCCCCGCTAGCTGTGCGCTGCTGCCACCGTGGATTTAACACCGAGCAGCTAAAAGGAAGCAGAGCTTCTCTTGGCGATGTATTTGTTGATTATATGCTCTTTAAAAAAGGGAGGATTCTAATATCAAGGGCACACGTGAACCTTTGCAGTGGGGGACATAGTTCTGGAGAAGTATTTGGGTTTGCTTCCATCTGTGTACTTGACACCAGCCCAGCGTCTTTACCCTTCTCTCTGTCATCAGAAAAGAAAATAGACTGGGAGTGAGCCGCCCAATCCGTCCACTGAGGCCGCTGGTGGAGCGGGTGCCACGACCCACCATTGTCAACGCAGAAAACCTGAAGGGCCTCGATGACCTGGACACCGACGCCGATGATGGCTGGGCAGGTGGGTGGTGGCATTCGCCAGCGGGCTCTCAACTGACGGTTCAGCGGTCGGGGACTGCACTCTTGTTTCTGCTTCTTGCCAAGGTTGGCAGTTCCTGCGACACAGAGTCTATGGGGACTTCTGGGGGCAGAGGGCAGTAGACAGCCTTGGGCCTGAGAGATCCTTGCTGATCCTTACCAGCAGTTGCTTCCTCACGCAGCCACATCTTGGTCTTCCGTCTTACTCTTAGAGGGAGAAGGAGTGTTTGTAACGAAAGAGTTAAACCAGGAGGGTGATGAGCCCCACGTAGTGCCCTGCCACTGCGCTTCAGCAAGCTCCAGCATTCTGCAGCCTCATAATCACCCACACTCCCGATCTGATTATTTTCTTTTAAAATTCTTTTGGAGGTTTGTTTCCAAGTAAAAGGCACACATTTAGTTGTAGGGTTTTGATAAACCCACGTGCTTGAGCAGCACAGCTGCACCAAGACCCAGCACTCACTCCGTCCCTTCCCAGCCAGTCCTCCTCCTGACTCTGCCCAAAGCCTCCCCCTTCTGATGAGTCCTGGCTGCAGGTGGACGGAGTGGCGCGGCTCTCCTTCTGCTGGGAGGCTCGTGAGGCCGTCTGTGTTATTACCTGTGTCAGTGGTTGCTTTTAATCACTGAGGTATATGTCACTGTATCAAATCCTCTAGTTTGCTCGAAAGTCTATTATGGATGCTCATTTCTCTTGAGTTAATACCAGCAGTGGAGTCGTTGGGTGAAGGGGAGGTGTGTGATGAGGTTTGTCAGAAGCACGCAGACCTCCGTGGTGGCTGGTGTGCACTCCAGCGGCGGTCCTAAGAACTTGGCTCTGCATCCTTACAGTGCTCTGGTGCTCATCTCTTTAATTTTAGCCATTCCAGTGGGTGTGTAGCGTTAGCTCATTGTGCTTTTAATTTGCATCTTGCTGATGAGTAATCATACACTTGTTTTCATGCCGATTTGGCTACTGGTATCTTTTTTGAGTGTTCAGATACACATCCTTAGAGACTTAACATTTCACAAAAGTTTTTTCCCACTGCCTGCCTGATCCATTTTCTCAGCACTGCACTTTAATTAGCAGAAGTTTTAAATTTTGATGAAGTTTAACTTATAAATTTATTTTTTTTTTACAGCTTATTGTGTCTTTTATAAAAATCTTTGTCCCTCCTGGTGGCAAAGATAACTCCCTTATGTTTTATAATTTTAACACTGATTTTTAGATGTGTGGTCCATGTACTGATTTGTATATGGTGGGAGATGGGAGTCAGGATTCATTTTAATCCAACAGGATACCCAGTTGTTCTACACCATTTGTGACAAGACTTCTCTTTCCCTGTGGCATTGCTTTGACACCTTTGCCAACAATTGATCGATCACATAAGTGTGGGTCTAATTTTGGACCCTGTTTGTTCTATTTATTCATCCTTATGCCAATACCACACTGTAGCTTTGTAGTAAGTAAGTGTAAATTTCCCAGCTTTGTTCATTTTTAAGATTATTTTACTCTTCTAAGTCCATTTTCATATAATTTTAGAGTCTTTTAAAAAAATGACATATGTAAGATTTGTAATGATATAGATATCACTTTTTCATCCCTGATAATTAGGTAATTTATATTTTTTTCTCTTGTTCACTTCTGCTAAGAGCTCATTAGTTTTACTCATCTTTACAAAGAACTTTTGGCTTTAATTTTCTCCATTGTTTTTATTGTTTTCTAGTTCACTGATCATTTTAATTGGAACTTTCTAGATTTCTCATTCTAATTCCATTGTAGTCACAAGGGCATATTCTGTGTGACTTCCGTTCTTTCCAGTTTATTAAGACTGGTTTCACCACTAAGATACATGGTCTGTTTTGGTGAATAGTCCAAGTGCTTTTGAGAAGAGAGTGTTCTGCAGTTGGATCTCACATTCTGTATGTATCAGTTTAGTCAAGATGGCTGGTAGTGTTGTTCCTGACATTTTTGTCTAGTTCTATCAGTTACTGAAAGTAAGGTATTAGACTCTCTACTCTCTCTCTGTTTCTCCCTTTAATCCTGTCAGTTTTGGCTTCATTTATTTTGAAGCTGTTACACACATTTTTCATTTTTACGACTGATGTGCTGGCCGTTTGTGTTATTTTCACATACTCTTCATCTCTCCTGCGCCTCTTGCCTGGAGTCTGTCTCGCCCTGTGTCAGGTCATGTCCTGACTGTATTTATTGTTGTTGTGCTGTGTTTTTGCATCCATACCCTTCAGCCCATCGGTGTCTGTATGCACCGCGAGGCTCTGGGAGATAGTATGTGATCATACTTGCTTTGTCGTCAGATCTAACTCTTTAACTGGATTGGGCTTTTTGCCACGTCCCTTTTTTCAGTGATATAATTCATGTGACGGATTTTTGTATTGTATAAAATTTGCCCCCTTGAAGTCTACCATTCAGAGATTATTAGTATATTAACAAGTTTGTGCAATCATCCCTACTGTTGAATTCCAGAACATTTCCATCACCCACAGAAGAAGCCCTGTACCCATGAGCACTCACTCCCGGCGGCCCCTCCCTCCACACGCAACCTCTGGCAAGCACCGTCTGCTTTCTGTCTCTGGGTCTGCATGCTTTGGATGTTTTGTGCAAATGGAGTCGCACAGTAGGATCTGAGGCCTTTGACACCTGGCTCTGTCACTCAGCATGATGTCTTCAGAGGTCGTCATGTTGTAGCGTGTGTGTGAATGCCAAATCCTGTCCCACTGTGTGCCTCTAACACATTTTGTGTACTCGCTCATCAACTGATGGACACTTTCTGCCGCCTGAGCCACTCGCGTTGGGGAGGGCCCTGGGGCAGAGCAGCCACTCACAGATCTCACCTCTCAGGAGTGTGTGTTGGCAGGGAGGCCTCCTGGCTGGTTTCTGCCTGCTTCTGCTCACTCCTCACCTTGTAACACACTTGCAGAAAACTTGGTCTGCACAGATTTAAGGACTATTCTCTTCACAGAGTTAATCTAACCAGGGAGGCTACTGTGCTGTGACCAAAGCCAGTACTGTCTTTCGCTTGTATTTTTGTTGTTGTTTGTTTAATTAATTTATTTTTTAATTGAAGGATAATTGCTTTACAGAATTTTGCTGTTTTCTGTCAATCCTCAACGTGAGTCAACCATAGGTGTACATATATCCCCTCCCTTTTGAACCTCCCTCGTCTCTCTCCCCGTCCCACCCCTCTAGGTTGATACAGAGCCCCTGTTTGAGTTTCCTGAGCCAGACAGCAAATTCCCATTGGCTGTCTATTTTACATATGGTCACTTGTATTTGTTTTCATATGATTTGTATTCATTCATTTGGCTGCATCGTGTGTTAGTTGTGGGATCCAGACCCCTGAGCAGGGATCGGGCCTGGCCCTGCGCTGGGAGCGTGGAGTCTCAGTCCCTGTCCTCCAGTTCTCTCTGCAGTGTGTGCTCTGGTGGTGGCAGCCGGGGGTGCCCCTTAGCCAGGTGGGCTGGCGCCCTTCCTGCCTGGAGGCAGCGCTCCCCCCTCCCCCAGCGGTGCTCTTACCACTGTTGGGATGTGCATCTTGTATCCTTCTCGCTGGCCCTCCTCCTGTTGCAGGCCTCCATGAAGAAGTGGACTACTCCGAGAAGCTGAAGTTCAGTGATGATGAGGAGGAGGAGGAAGTGGTGAAGGACGGCAGGCCAAAGTGGTAAGGGCGCCATCCCTGCTCACAGCTCCGCTCCCAATGCGGGGGATTGAGGGGGCGCGTGTGACACTTGACGGATGTACGTGCGCTGGTGTTCTCCGTGCTGCCGTGCGCCGTGCGCTGTCCGTGTCCTGGTCACCCCAGCAACCTCATGTGGGCAGATACTGTTTCCATTTTGTAGATGGAAGGGCAGCTGTTTGGAGTGGGGAGCCAGGGTGGCCACCAGGCGTGGCTGGCTGAGTCCTAGCCATTTGGCCACCATGCCCGCATTTTTCCCAAGTGTGTCTTGTAGACTGATTGTTCTGCAGACTGCCATGAGTGTGTGGTGCCCCAAAGGCTTCTCTGGCCAAGCAGGTTTGGGAAACCGCCTGGGCTCAGCTCTACTCCAAGGGTGCCCGGAGCCTAGCGTGTGCCTGCCACAGCCTGCTGGGAATCTGGGAGTGGGGGAGAAGCTGAGAGCGGGGTATGCCACGTTGCCTAAGCATATTTGACCACTTGAATCTTTTCTCTCTCTTTTTTTGGATCGTTTCATTGGACTGATGCTTGCTCCCAACACCGTTTGGAAAATACTTAAATTGTAGTCTAGCCAGTCTAGTTTTTAGCAGAATACCAGTAGCATTGGCTTGTACTTTTAAAATAGTACCTATGGTCACTTTAATTTGCGTGCCCACCCCACCACCACCCCGGTATTGGGAAATATAGATGCTTCTCTTTCTATGGAATTGCCTGTTTCCTTTGTGTATATATATATCTGTTAGACTTGCTGTGCTTTATGTTAAAATGTGATTACTGTTTTATATTGCTTAGATAGTAGTGCTTTGGTATTTTTTCCCCTTTGTCTGTTTTACTGTCAGTAATTGAATGTTTATGTAGTTGGGTCTGCAAGCCTTTGTTGTGTCATCTTTGGCTTCACAGCTCCTCTTCTGCAGGAGCTGGTAACGATCTTCTGTCACTCTTCCTCAGCTGGCACACAGACAGCTAATTGAGGCTTCTGAAATTTATTTTAATGCTGTTTGATTTCAACTGAAGCTTTGGATGCCCTTGGGAAATAAATATCTATGGGTCAGTTTTTGGAACTAAGCTCAGAAGGAGATGTGATCCAGAATTTAATCAGTGGAAACGTGAAGCCAGAAGGAGATGTGATCCAGAATTTAAATCAGTGGAAACGTGAAGCTTTGTAGGTTCGCTGGAGCAGCAGGCCACTCCGTTCCTCTCTCTGAATTGATGTGACTGACTGTCCATCTGAAAGAGTGAGACTCTGGCTGTAGTGCCCAGGGACACACCGCACTGAGCCCCCAGCCGGCCGCCGCCCAGCACTCTCTGAGCTGCTGAGACTCCTCCTGCAGGCCCCACCACGATGGCTCCTGAAGCCTCCCTGGCTCCATCCCTCCCTGTTCACTGTCTCTGGGACCACAGGGACCTGCATCCTTTCCTTCATGCACCATCCAGATGCTGGTCGGCCGGTCCCTCCTTCCCTGTCACCCTCGCCCTGTGGCTTAGTCACCGTCTTGATAGACTTGGGTCTTTCCTGGCAGGTCGGGAACCTTCCGTGGGCACCACACCTCGGCTTGCCGCCAGGTGATTGCTCTGTCTCTGGTCTCCTGCCTCTCCTCACCCACCTCACCTCCTTCCACCTCCAGAGCGTTTGTGTATGTGTGTGTGTGCGCGCGTGCAGGAGCACGGGTATTAGCCAGGCCTGACTCCCTGGCTTTCTGTGTGCTCCCGCTGGGCTTTTGGGTACCGCTTCTGCACTAGCAGAGGTATGAGTGGATGCACACGTGTTCTGTCACAGAGCTTTTGTTCGCACCACAGTGTATAAAGGTGAGCACCACGCAGCGAGCCTTCCCAGAGCCTCTGCTGGGCGTCTGGCTCCTCCTCCACCCAGTGTGTGCACTGCTCCTCTTGCTCTTTGTGATGTGTCACTGAGCAAGCCTTCTTCTGCTGTGTGAGGAGCATTTGTTCAGTCCTGGGATGGGGCTTTGGCATGGACAGAAGGGCCAGCAGTGGGAGGCCTGGGTTCAGCTCTGTTAGCTCTTTCTTTTGAACAGCTCCCCAACTTCCCAGAGACTCACTGACCAGCTCTTTAAAATGGAGGAAGTAGAGGCGGTTTTTTTGGGGTTTTTTTTGTGTGTTTTCTTTGTAGTAGGTAAAGTAATGGGTGTGAGGCATCCTGCCTGGAGCTGTGTCTTTAAGACTGACTTGGTAAAATGGGTGCTGGTGTAGGTGCTCTGGGCGTGTCCTCTCACCCATAAAGCGAGTGCCCCATGGGTCTTTTATGAAGGAAATCAGTTTGTAGAAGCTAACTTTCGAATTGCTAATGGTCTGATGAGACCATGCCTGGGCCGACCAGGAAAACCAAGTCTTCACGGTCTGTCCTAGGAACAGTTGGGACCCCAGGAGGCAGCGGCAGTTATCCTTGAGCTCTGCAGACAGTGCTGATGCCAAGCGCACCCAAGAGGAAGGAAAAGACTGGAGTGAAACAGGAGGCGTGACCCGTGTCGTCCGCAAGGTGCCGGAACCTCAGCCACCTTCCAGGAAGCTGCACAGCTGGGCGTCAGGCCCTGACTACCAGGTACTGTGGGTTCTGCGGTGGAGGGGTTCTGTGCCTGTTTGGCTGGGGGACATGCACGTGTGTGTGCGCACACACAAGCCCTTTCCAAGTTCAGTTGACCAGAGATCCAAAGCAGAGACTCCAGCAGGTCACCTGAAAGGCTGTTCTGTGCATTTACAATGAGCAGGGAGGGATGGAGCCAGGGAGGCTTCAGGAGCCATCGTGGTGGGGCCTGCAGGAGGAGTCTCAGCAGCTCAGAGAGCCCTGGGCGGCGGCCGGCTGGGGGCTCAGTGTGGCGTGTCCCTGGCCACTACAGCCAGAGTCTCACTCTTTCAGATGGACAGTCAGTTACGTTTCGCTGAGTTCAGTGGGCTGGTCGGTTTTCTGAAAAATTCTAAGCAGACATTTCTCTCTCTCTTTTTCTAAGCTGTTTTAAATTGGAGGATATTTGCTTTACAGCATTGTCTTGGTTTCTGCCCTGCATTAACATGAACCAGCCAAAGGCAGGCATGCGTCCCCTCCCTCCTGACCCTCCCTCCCTTTTGGCTTTTTGGCCGCACTGTGCAGCATGTGAGATCCAGTTCCCTGCCCAGAGACTGAACCTGAGCCCCTGCGCTGGGGCAGAGTCTCAACAACTGGACCTCCAGGGAAGTCCCTCTTTATTTTTTTTTAAAGTTAAAAATTCTTTGAAGATTTTGAGAACAGTCACAAACTTATAAAAAAGTTGGTGTAACGCAAAGAATGTTTTTTCCTGAGCCATTTGAAGAGTAAGTTGCTAGTCCGATCAGGCTCTGTCACCACAGAACGCTCCTCAGGTAAGCACAGTCAAATCCAGGAAGCTCGCGCTGACTTAGCACTGCCCCCTCGTTGGCAGACCCCATCCCATCGCCCCCGCTGTCCAGCTGATGGTGCGGATGCACAGGAATCTGGGGCAGGGTCAGGTGTCCTTCAGCGTGAGGCGGACCCTCAGCCTCTGCTCCGCTTTCCTGAGGTTGACGCTCTGGAAGATCAGAAGCCAGCTGCTTTGTGTGGTGTGACACTTGCCTGGAGCTTCCTCATGGCGGGGTTCAAGGCTTCCCTTTTTTGGCTAGAGTCTCTCAGAGTTGGCACGGACTCTTCTCATTGCTTCTGCCTGGGTGACCCTGGTCCCTCTCTGCCCGCTGTGACAGCCTTACTTTAATCTCAGGACTGAGGTGCTGGCTACTGGGTTTCATAACATCGAGCTTTCACATGTACCATAGATTGGTAATTGATAGCAGTTTTGTGGCTAGTTACTTTAAGACTATGAATATCTAGTTTCTCATCAAATTTTAAATTAATATTGTTTCTTTGGATGTTCAGGTTGTCTTTGGTTTGGGAGCTTCAGGCTTGCAGCGTGTGCTTTTCACTGTCTCCATTCTTTTTTTTGAGGGATTCCTTGCTTTCTGGTAGAATAAGCTTTTCCAGGCTCATTTTGTCCTTATCTAGCCTTGGCCCTGGGGTCAGCCTTTAATGACACTTATAAACCAGTGCGTGGGCACTGGGAGTACCGCTGCTTCTGGCCTTTTCCATGGATAGTTGGGGAATGTATGAGAGAGAGAGACACACACACACACACATACACACAGAGTTA
>SJYF01000549.1:2097229-2112638 GCA_006410515.1 Procapra przewalskii | reverse complement strand
TGTTGTTACGTTCTACTGTGGCTGCCTTTCGGTTTATATCATGGTCTGTATGATATAGACCAGTAATCACAATTTTTTTCCATTAATACCAGATAATAAATATTTCAGTCTTTGAACTGCTACTCCAGTTTTGCTGTTGTAGAACAAAAACAGCTATAGACAATAGTAAGTGAATGGGTGTGGTTGCTTTTCAGTAAAACTTTATTTTTAACAAGTGGCAGATCAAACTTCACTCGGGGCTTGAAAAGAATATATTCTCCTATTGGACGTGGTCCATTAAAGTGTGCTTGCTAACTGTGCTGTATAAATACCTATCATCACAGGTTTTTTTATCCCCTTGATCACTTTCTAAGAGGTGTGTGAACATTTTCCACCGTGATTGTGGATTTGTCAGATCTTGTAAGCATGTCAGTTGTTGTTTTCCTGCCTGTGCCTGGAAGCATGTAGGCTTGAGATGGCTGCATCTTGTTTCTTGTATCTTCATAGAGCACCTTTGTTTCTTGGATCTTCTGCCTTTAGCGTCTACTTTATCTGATGATAATTTCATTCCAGTTTTCTTTTGATTAGTATTTGGGTGGTATCTTTTTACCCCAACTTTTTATTGTCAGCCTGAGCCCTTTGTGGAGGAGAATGTCTTTGTACGTTTAAGATGTGTCAGCTGTGACTTTAGTTACCCAAGTTGTTCCCTTTAGATTGGGGGCGTGGGTGTCGAGTCTTCTTTTTGTTTTCTTCTACATTCTGTTTCTACTGTGAGTGGTTAGGTTAAATCCTAACACACACCCTTGACTTAACAAAAGCTAATCAGATTTCCCTGAACCTGAGCTCTGATTCACGAGTCTTTTAATCTTTTCCTGGAATTTTAATTCTTCCCTTGTTTTGATGCTTACCAAATTATTCTCTTTGCTGTTTTATTCAATCCATGCTTGTCAGATCTGCCTATGTGTTTACTAGTGTCTTCGCTGCTTATCCTTCCATCTGGGTTCCATTTATTTTTTTCAGAACATACGTTCTGTCAAGGCCTCTACGAAAGTTTTTTGGCAATACATATTCTTTACATGGGGCTTCCCAGGTGGCACTAGTGGTAAAGAATTTGCCTGCCAGTGCAGGAGACATGGGTTCCAAACCTGGGTCTAGAAGATCCCCTGGAGGAGAAAATGGCACCCTAGGTCAGTATTCTTGCTGTGGAATCCCATAGACAGAGGAACCTGACTGGCTACAGTCCATGGGGCTGCAAAGAGTTCGACACAGCTGAGCACTATTTTTCACCTATGGCAGCCTTTCTCTTGAATGATGGTACAGCTGGGTATGGAACTCTAGGCTTGCAGTCACGTTCTTTCAGGGCTGTGAAGATAATACTCCTTTTCTTCTGGCTCCTGTGTCTGGTCTGTGTTGCTTTAAGACGGCTTTGTCCTTGGCCTCCTGTAATTCTCTCTCAAAATGCTGTGTCTAGGTGCATATCTATATCTCTCCTTACTTTATTCTGCTTAAAACTCACAGTGCTCATGTCTGAGGTTGTATTGCTTTCGTCACTTACGGGAGTTTCTCTTCTAATTTCCGTGTTGACGGTTTGCCTTTGTTCATTCTCTGTGTCCTTTCTTCCTATGTCGCCCGCTTAGATTATTTGTACTGATTGTGCTGGACAGACGCCCGCACCATCATGCTGCTTCTCACTTTGCCTCTAAGTCTCTTGAATACACGAGAGCTGATTTCTGTGGTGCCTTCTGGGAAAATGCTTAGAATTATTTTCTAATTCCTTGTTCTCTCAAGCTGTGCCTAATCTGCTGTTTTTATTTTTTACTGTCCAGTGGGTTTTTAATTTCAGTGACTATATTATTACTAGACTTTTTCTCTCAAATCTTTTTTTCTCATGTCTTATATTTTTTGTGAGCTTTCAATTCTTTCTTATTTGCTTTTAATCAAGTAAACCGTAATTCTCTGGTATTTAACATTTTGGTCTGTTTTCTGAAGTTCTTGGGGATGGTGCGTGATCCTGTGGACTTGCTGTGGACTCATGGTGGATTGCTTTTCTGGCGATGTTCTGGGAGTTTTGACTTATGAGTTCGTTTCTGGCAGAGCTATTCTTACCGTGGAAACTCAGTGTAGCTTCGTTTGAGAGTGTATTCCTCCAGGGTTGCTCTGTGTTTTCATCTACCAGCCTAGAGCTACCTTTTATTGTAACTCAGGAAGTTTTTGGAGAATTCTAGGAGTGTAAATCTGAACTCCACTCTTACTACCCCCAAGCCTGTGTGAAAGCTGGCTTGTGGCCATGAATTCCTCACTGGGGACTGTTTTCCCTGACCTGACCTTGGCCAGGACACTAGCTCAATCATCTCCCTGTCCTAAAGAGTGTGAGGTTTTTCTGGTCTGCCTTGTAATTGAATGCATAGCCCTTTGAGGGTCTTTGTATAAGCAGCACCTCAGCTGTAACTCTCTGCCTTATGCAGAGAAGCCCCATCTCTTGTCGGGGCGGGGTGTGTGTGTGACGGGTGGTATTTAGGAGCACAGCTGTAGGTTACTACATCTGACAGATGTGTCCCTGTGTCCCCTCTTGGGAGCCTCGGCTCGTGCCTCTGGCCCATGGCTCTTGCCCATGGCTGTGGTTTCCACTCCTTGGGGGTTTCCTGGTTTTGGGGAGCAGAGCTCTGCAAGTGAAATGTGTAATATGTTTTGTGCAGTGTTTTTGTGATGGGAGGTTTTTTTCAGGTGATGAGCTGCCATATTGCCAAAAATAGCTCTGTGTAGTGCTGAGCAGTTCTGCCTACCTCGTGATCAATATTTAGTAAACAGGGTGTAATTTTAGGATTCCAGAGAGGGTCCTCGCCACCACATGACTCAGACTACCTTTGTGCCGGAGTCATATATTGGTGACCTTTGGACAGAGCATCCACAGCTAAAAGAAAGTATAAAACCGCTAGGCTGATGCAGAATCATTTTCCTGATCAGATTATCTCAGCTTTAAAAATGGGCACAAAAAAACATTGGTGGCCAGTAATTAGCTTTGTGAAATATCTGAAAAATCAGACCCTCTTTTCTACACAGACTCTGGCCCAATGGGAGGCCTTTAATGTCATCTGCAGCATCCCATCTGGTAGAAGTGGACAGAGGGCCTCTAGTGAGGGGGTGCTGTCTCCCAGGCTGGTTTGTATTTGGCTGGACCGAGATGTCAGCTTATCCCTGTTTCCTTGGGCCAGTTAAGAATTGAGTGTCATCTGTGTGTCCCCTTCTCCTGTTCCCTGGAGAGAATGTGGATTGTCACTATAAGCTCAGGGGCAGAAACAAGCAGAGCTGAAGTCCAGACCCCTTTCTGAATCTTCTTGTAGGGTTTGGAAGCAGGCAGGCGCTGGCTCCTTGGTATGTGTAGGCTTCCTGGAGTGTAGCTCATCTTCCCTGTGTCTGTGCAAGAGACCCTCGGGCATCTCCCGCTGCTGGCTGCCTGGCCCCTTAGCTTTCTGCTGCCAGCTGTGAGCTCTCTAGTTGGTTGTGTCCTGTTTCCATTTGCCAGTTTTTAACATCCTTCAACATAGGGGCTCTTCATCGGGAACTAAGATTGGACCTCCAGGGTCTTCGAACAGGCCTTTCAGATGGCGTGCCTGTGTGCTTTCAGAGGTTCTGTGATCAGATGATGTGAAGCAGGTGGGGTGCTGCAGCCACGTGATGGTCGGGGCAGCTTGCCTCCTCTGGGCCTGTGGGCGACCCTTGGCTTGCTGAACGAGGTGACCGATTGGCTGTTTACCTTCTTCAGGATTGATGAAACCCATAATGCCCCCGGATTCCCTTAGTGGGACTGGCTGTCGCTCTGAGGACCAGAGCTGTGTCCCCCCGCTGCCAGAAAGGAAGGTGACCGCCATTGACCCCACCCCTGTGTGGAGCCCCGAGGGTTACATGGCGTTGCAGAGCAAGGGCTACTCGCTGCCCCACCTGAAATCCAGCGACAATTTGGCCATGGACATGCATGTCAGGTGAGGCGACGCTTGGTCCTGCTGCCCTGCAGCTGAAGGAGGAATCTCGGTCCTCAGTGAGATGGGCTCTGGGAGGAGGCCGTCCCGGGAGACACTGCCGTCAGGAAAGGGGCGCCTTGGGAGAGACCAGTGTGCTCTGGGAAGGAGAGTGAGATGAGGATGGTTGGGTGCTTTCATGTGAGAGGCTCCGATGGTGACCGAAGGTCCAGGAGGAATCCTGGGGTCAGAGGCAAATCCCACAGAACCTTGGGCCAGGGCCATGGGGTGGGGTTGAGCACGTGTGTTATGGCTCCTTCCTGTGAAAGTAAGGTGAGCTGGCTCTGCCGGCCCAGCACCCCAGACTCTTCTCGGACTTCCCGGCTCCAGCGTGTTTGAACCAGAGGATGCCCAGCTGTTCGTGGAGTCCGCCAGCCACTGATCATCACTCTGAACTCCAGGGGCCGCCACCAGCCCATGGCCCAGCATCTTTGAGGCCCGTTTAAAGATAGAGCGAATGTTCGTGCCTATGTTTTTTTCTTTTTCATTTAAAAAAAAAATTTTTTTTTTTTTAAACTGTGTTCAGCGTGGAAACCAGGAACCAGGCTCCAATCACATTGACTGATTTTTCTGGTTCCTTTTCAGGAGTGAAAGCTCTTACTCTGCCTCCCCCGGAAGGTCAGGGGGCGTGAGTGCCCAGCGCGAGCTCCTTGAGGAGAGAGGGCAGGAGTACTTGAGCGCTTCTGACAAGAAGGCCCCAGCAGACTGTGACTCCCGTGTTTCCTCTCAGAGAGTAGGCCAGGAGCTTTTGTTTCCACCCCAAGAAAATGGTCAGGAAGCAGGCACTCCTGTGAGTCACACCCCAAACCTCAGGTGCTCCCCACTGGAGCCAGACTTTGCCCCCACGGAGAAAAAGCCTGAGTATGGCGACTGGGATGTGAACCACCAGTCAAAGGTTGCTGACCCAGGCGCTGCGGTTGAGAAGGAGGTACCGCGGGAGGAGCCACTCTTCAGAGTCTCCTCCTGGGAGAAGGAAGGGAGCCCAAGCAAGCCGCCTGCTCTGGAGCCTGAGTGGATGCCAGAAGCCCGGGGCACCAGCAGCCAGCACCCGGAGCAGACCGGCAGGACCCGTAGGTCTGGCCCCATCAAGAAACCTGTCTTGAAGGCCCTCAAGGTGGAGGACAAGGAGAAGGAGCTCGAGAAAGTAAAGCCGGAGCTGGCAGAGGGGAGCACCCGCCTGGCCCGGGAGACGGGCCCTGTCCATGAAGTGGCTGAGGATGAGAACCAAGAGAACGACCCCGCCCTGGCCAATGCGGCCCCGGCCACCTCAGAGGACCAGGGCTCAGCCCGTGGCAGCTTGGGCCGTGAGGCCAGCTGTCCCGAGGAGGACAACAAGCCTGATGGGGCCCCGGAGGCCAGACCCTCCAGGGAGGCCAGCCACACACCCCCAACCAAGAGGAATAACTGGATCTTTATTGATGAAGAGCAAGCCTTTGGGGGCCGGGGGCCAGCCCGGGGCCGAGGCCGTGGGTTCCGAGAGTTCACCTTCCGCGGGCGGCCCACTGGTAGCGGCCTGTGTGGCGGGGGCGTCCTTGGGGCACGGGGCCTCTACAGCGGTAGCCAGAGGAGTGGCCGGGGCCGGGGGCCACGGGAGTTTGGGCCACCGGATGACTTCCCCCGGGCCAAGCCCCGGAGGAGGATTGCCAGTGAGACTCACAGTGAGGGCTCTGAGTATGAGGAACTTCCCAAGCGGCGGCGGCAGCGAGGCGCCGAGCCTGGGGATGAGGGCACGCTCCCGGAGCGGGAGGAGGCCACAGGAAGGAAGGGCGACTTCAGGGAGTCCTGGCGGTCCGGCAGGATGCACCCTGAGGACCACGGTGGGCCTGAGGCCAAGAACCGAGGCCCCAGGGCCTTCGGGCGTGCCCTGCCCCCGCGCCTGAGCAACTGTGCGTACGGCCGGAGAACCTTTGCGGCCAAGGAGGTGGCCTCTTGGCCCAGCCGGGGTCCTGGCGCCTCCTGGCAGGAGCCTGGCCCCCCTGACGCGTGTGGGGCCCGGCGGCCCTTAGACAGAGACTATATCCCAGACGCCTACAGACGCCCCGACGCCTTGGGCTCCCGGGGCTTCGAGGATGGCCGCCTGGAGGACCGGAGGGCCTTCTTCCAAGACGACCACGCTGCAGAGTCCGAAAACACAGAGAACCGGCCCTTCCGGCGAAGGCGGCCCCCGCGCCAGGACAAGCCACCCCGCTTCCGGCGCCTCCGGCAGGAACGGGAGGCCCTGGGCCTGTGGGGGCCCGAGGATGAGCCACCTCTGGTGGCCGGCCAGTGGCCGGGCCGTCCCCGACCCTGCCCCGGGGACAGGAGCAGTGCCTCAGGCCGCAGGTCCCCTGAGCTCGCCTATCAGAACTCCTCCGACCATGCCAACGAGGAGTGGGAGACGGCTTCCGAGAGCAGCGACTTCAGCGAGAGGCGGGAGCGGCGGGCCGGCCCCGAGCTGGACCCCCAGGCTGATGGCGCCCCCCCGGGGGTGAGCGCAGGCGAGAAGAAGGAGCTGGCCAAGCGGAGCTTCTCAGGCCAGAGACCGCTGGTGGACAGGCAGAGCCGGAAGCTGGAGCCGGGAGGGTTTGGGGAGAAGTCTGTTAGGCCAGGTGGCGGTGACGCTTCTCCCCGCTATGAGAGTCATCAGAACGGGACGCCTCTGAAAGCCAAAAGGTAAACCAGAAGCAGAGTCCCAGGTTCTGTTGTGTCGCTATGGTTCTGTCAGCCGGTATTTCCGGCAGCACCTCACGCATGCTGTCCCGCCGTGTGTCAGGGCCCCGCCTCCTTCCCTCTCGTGCCCCAGGGCCACCGCCCACCGAGGCCACTGTGTGTGGGCACCGCCGTCACTGGCTCTCACCCTGCTGTCTGCTTCTCTGGGGTGTGGTGCTGCTGCTGCTTCAGAACCGAGACCAGAGGCCCCACCCGGGAGTCCCCTGACGTGGCTGTCCCAGTGCCACCCCAGGGCCCAGTCTCCGTGTGTCTCCTCGGAGGCCAGCCAAGGGGCCACCACCGCAGCGCTGGGGTCGCTCCCTGTGCGTGGCGCCTGGTGAGCACCGGTCTGTTCCCCTGACTCCTTGGCCCCTGGCTATGCCAGGCAGTTTCTTCGCTGGGGCATTGCTGGCCTCCTGGCCCTGCAGAGAGATCTTCCCTGAGTGGCTTTGCTTTTCCACAAAAGACAAGCAACCCCACCCCGGGGATAACCCCCCACACTTGGTGATAGCCAGACAGTAAACAGGGGCTGTGAGTGATTCCCGAGGCCCAAAAGGGTGCCCCTCTGGACTCAGAGGCGTTGGGGTGGGTGCCCTGTGCTCCGTGTTTGCTCGCTGCCCATAGCTGGCCTGGGATCAGGGTAGGGGCAGAGCCCATGCAGCCCGCATCCCTGATGTGGCTCCGGCCCCTCCCAGGTGCCGAGGAAGATAATTATCCCACTTCCCAATTATCCCGCTTCCCAGCCTCCTCAAGAGTTCAGGGTACAGAGGCCTGGCCTGTAGTTCACTCGTATCTCTGAACAAGGTGCCACAGGAGAATGTGGGTTCTTGTTGGTGTGGATCTGGAGGAGCTTTCTAGGCTCCAGATGCCAAGACCTGGCTTTCGTTCTGGTTTCTGCCCCAGGGGACTGGCAGTGGAGCAAAGCCTGGGCTCCCTCTGTGGCCCAGTTCTAAGCCTTGCCCCTTATCTCTCTTCTGTAGCCCTACTGGGTGTGGTAGGCAAAGGGAAAGGATAGGAATACTAGCCAGGAGAGGGGGTGAGGACAGAGCAGCTTTCCCAGGGGCTTTGCTGGAGCAGTAGTCTGGGGCAGCCTCCCGCAGGCTTGCGACAACGTGTAACCAGCCACCCCTTCTGCTGGGTGGTGGGGACAGCTGGAGGAAATGACGGAGACCAGGGCTGAGCTTGGGTGTGTGCTGGGCGTGTATGCGGCTTCACCTTCTTGAGCCACTTCTGAGCTGACGAGATCCTCCTTCCTCTCTAGGTCCCCAGATGAGGCCTTGCCTGGAGGTCTTGGCTGCAGCAGTGGGAGCGGCCATTACACCCTGGAGCGGGCAACCCACGCTGCCACTGACGTCACCGAAGCCTCCTGTGAGAAGGCAGAGAAGGAGGCCAAGCTGGCCGCCCAGAGGTCAGGCGAGCAGGGAGAGACCATGAAACCATTCGACCTGAACTACGGACGTGAGTGTCAGCTCACATCTTCAGGGGAAGGCGGATCCAGGCGAAATGGCAGGGCTTGGGCCATGGCCCTTAGCTGAATATCTTAGGTTCTGGGCACATACGTACTGGGTTAAGAGCAAAACAGGAAGGATTCCTGCCCTTGTGTTGCTCACAGCCCTGCTGCATTTCCATAACACCCCGGCAGTGTCTCAGTTTTAAAGATGGGAAGCTGAGCTCCAGAGAAGCTGAGGGGTTTATCCAGGGTCACACAGCTGGTTAGGAGTGGAGCTGGGACTTAGGTGTATGTGTCTCTGAGGCCTGTTTTCTTAACTGTGACCTGTTTGGTTAGAGATAACTGCATTGCAGGGTTGTGAGAAGGGTGTAGAAATCCTCGCTGGGTTTCCTAGAGCTTGGTGATGGTGAATATGCCGAGGCCCAATCCAGCTAAGCGCCTGGCCTTTTGAGCTGACCCAGTACTTAGATATCAGGTGTCTGTAGGGTTAGGTTATTCTTAGCTTTCAGTAAATGCAACCATTGCCCATCCTTGTGAATCTTGGTTCAGACGCCATCATTGAAAACTGCGGATCCAGCCCTGGGGAGGAGAGTGAGGTGGGCTCTCTGGTGGGCGAAGGCTTCATTGAAGTCCTGACCAAGAAGCAGCGCCGCCTGCTGGAGGAGGAGAGGAGAAAGAAGGAGCAAGCTGTGCAGGTACGGGGTACGCTGTGAGGGGGCGCGGGGCTGGGACGCAGGGACACCTGTAGCCTGCGGCGTCAGAGTGTTTTGAATTTGGCCCGGGCTGGGAGAGGAGGAAAGGCATGCTTGTAAGTAGGCGCTGCCTCCCAGGGCCCACTGTCGCTGTGTTCCATGGGGTAGATGTTGTGATTTCCCTGCTCTCAGAGGGTAACTGATTCTTGGTGACACCAGCTGAAATGGGCTGAGCAGGACACAGACCTCTGTTAGCTCCTGAAGCCCAGCCTACTCCTGCTGTGGTCTCAGGTCTCAGCCCACTGGGCACTTGCAAGGGCGGTTTGGTCGGCACTGCAGTTCCGCGTGGTTAAGGTCTTAACCAACGGTTGGTGAATTCTCTGGAGCAGTTTCCGGGTATGGTTTTGGAGCCCACAGTCGTCTTCCTGTGTCTTCCTCATTTTTCATGTCTGCCATCGAGGCTGGACCCTATCACCCTCTTCTCCGTAGGTTCCTGTCAAAGGCCGAAGTCTCTCATCTCGAATTCCTCCTCGGTTTGCGAAGAAGCAGAACAACCTGTGCCTGGAGCAGGGCGATGGGCCTGTGCCCGGCAGCAGCCTGGGCACCGAGATCTGGGAGAGCAGCAGCCCGGGTAGGAGCCTGTGCTGGGGCCTCGGGCCCCATGGCCTGGCGCCCTTCTCGGGGTTGGGGGGGCTCTGCCCCGGGGCCGTGGGCACAGGCGCAGCACTGCCTGCCCCCCTGCTTCCTCTGCCTGGGGCTAGTGCCGGCTGCTCCCCACATGCTGCTGCAGCCTCTGTGCAGATGTGAGGGTTTCCCTGCCTGAAGCGTGATGGCAAGCAGAGCATTCCGTAGCCAGTGATGGGAAAGAGTGGTCCCCACCCTGCCTGGCCAGGGTCGCTCAGGAGTTGGTTTGACTGTTGCCCACCTCAGTTATCCTTCCTTCTTACCTTGAGGGCGAGCAGCAGATGACTGTTTGGGAGAGCAGGAGTCCAGAGCTTTCCCATCTGTGCTGTGCTCCCTTTCCTTGCCAGAAGGAGGTTTCTGTCAACTCCTCTCCAAATGCTGTCTTAGACTTGAAACCAGACTAGGGTGTCCCTTAATTTATAGAAAATCTGTTTCCCTGAAGTTAAGAGAATTCCTTATCCAGTGGTATTTTTCTGGTAATCTTTCATTTTAAAATACAAAACCATTTGAGCAGATTGTTCTTGAGTTCCTGCTTGGGGCAAGGCCTTGCAGGACGGGCAGCAGGAACTTGGTGATATCATTCATTGCTAGCTCTTTTATTCAGAGCAGCTGAGGCTTTCAGAGTGAAGTGGCAACTCTGGAGCCACGTGACAGACACCCAAGAGCCTGGGTTCTGAGTCTGATTCTCTTAATTTTACCACATGGCCTGTCTTCAAAAATCCATACCGTCCAGCTTGGTCAAGCAGGGTGGACCAACTCAGGAGTTGCCCTTGGCCATCAAGGCTTTCCCTCCTGGACTGTGCAATGTCTTGTGGTTGCTCAGATCAGAGGTGTGTGGATGGCTTCAGAAGGGCCCTGGATCTTGGAAAAGAGCTTGGGAGGTTTTGTGCACACAGACAGAGTCTAACTTTTGTTGGATTCTTAAGAATGGTTGAGCTAACAACAGTTGGGTAATAATCAGCTTGACTCGTTTAAAGACTTGTAGCTGCTGCTAAGCTGCTGAGTCACTTCAGTCGTGTCCGACTCTGTGCAACCCAATGGACTGCAGCCCACCAGGCTCCCCCGTCCCTGGGATTCTCCAGGCAAGAGTACTAGAGTGGGTTGCCATTGCCTTCTCCATCAAAGACTTGTAGAGAGATGCCAATCTGTAGAAATAAATGCTTGGCTTATGTGAAAGAAGCTTTACCACAGCAGAGGTGGTGATACGGAGTTCTAGTCCCTGTGAGTGAGAAGTGGCTGGTGTGTTTACCTGGAGCTCATCATCCATGAATTCTTGGGAAGCTCGTTTATGCAGATGTTTCTGGGGTCGTGGGAAGTCGAGTGAAGGTGTCAGACTGAGGAGGGAACTGGTTTGGAGACTTGAATTTGTGTGACCTGCCGGTGGTCGTGTTTCTGGCTTAGTGGCTCCTTTTTGATGTCCTGACTCTGTCTTCCTCCTTGGCAGCCCTCCCCCTTCAGGCCTCGACCAGTGACTCCTGGACCAAAGCTGCCACTGCCTTCACCAGCACCGAGCCTGGCTCTGCTGAGGTGAGTGGCCCCCAGGCACCAAGCATGTGCTCACAGTCCAGGGCCGTCGCAGCCGCCACCCAGGCTCTCCCTGGCCAGATGGTGAGCCTGGCTCATCGCTGGTCTCCAGTCTTGCTTTCAGGTGTGTGGGAAGGAGAAAGAGGGGATGGCCAGGGAGTACCTACCCTGGGTCCTTGGCGTCTGGCCGTGCTCACAGTGCAAGGGCCCATGTGTACTGGGGATCACGGGCTCTGGCCGGGAGACATGTCATGCCCCAGGTCTCGCTCTGCGGGACTCGGGTGCTGACTGGCCGTGTGTCCTGCACAGCAGGGCTTTAAGAGCAGCCAGGGAGACAGCGGTGTTGACCTGAGTGCCGAGTCCCGAGAGTCCTCAGCGACCTCCTCGCAGCGCAGCTCCCCATATGGCACCTTGAAGCCCGAGGAGGCAGGCGGGCCCGGCCTGGAGCCCAAGGCCGACGGCCACAAGGAGCAGACTCAAAAGCAGTCAGAGCCAAAGGTAATCTGGAGCCCGGCTCTCGGGCCAGGCTGGGCAGAAGGGCAGGTGTCTCTTGTCTTGTCTTCTGGCTCTCAGTTCCTTGGAAGCTAGAGGTCAGGGTCACTCCAGGCTGTGTGTCTTAGCCTCTTTGCTTTTCTGTCAAGGATTCAGAACAAGGCTCAGGACAGAGCAAGGAGCACAGACCAGGACCCATTGGCAATGAGCGCTCTCTGAAAAACAGAAAGGGCTCCGAGGGGGCCGAACGGCTGCAGGGGGCTGTGGTTCCCCCTGTTAATGGGGTAGAGATTCACGTGGACTCTGTGCTGCCGGTGCCACCCATTGAATTTGGAGTCAATCCGAAGGTGAGGCTTGAAGTGTTTCTTCTACCCACCGCCCCCAAGCCCCGTTTTTGGTGCTTGGAGAGGGAGGAGGGGCCTTTCCTGGAGGAGCAGGGTGGTAGGTGCTGGCAGCACTCCAAGGGGTGTTGTGGGTTGGCATCGTGGGTGAAGAGCTGCTGTGGGCTGGCCCTGTCTCCCTGCCAATGCCAGGCAGGTTCTCAGACCAAGCAGGAAGCCAGACAAAGAAGGGGATGGCCGCCTCGCTTGTGGGCTGTTGGGGAACCGCTGGCTGTTTTGTTCACGTGGTGAATACTGCTCATTTATTCATGTGGCTGTGCTAGGTCTTAGTTGCATCACATGGAGTCTTTGATCTTAGTGGCGGCATATGGGATCTAATTCCCTGACCAGGGATTGAATCCAGGCCCCCTGCGTTGGGATCCCAGTCTTAGCCCCTAGACCGCCGGGGAAGTCCCATGCTGGGTTTTTTGAGCTGCTGAGGCTATGGGTCTACTTCATGTGTGTCTCTGCCAGAAGGTGAGCCAAGGTGATTTCTGTGGGCTTTGTTCCCCCCTTTTTTTTCCCTAGGACTCTGATTTCAGCTTGCAGCCTGGCTCTGCCTCTGGTCCCGCGGGGAATCCAGTTCTCAAGCTTCAGGACGCATTGCCCAGTAATGTAAGTGTGCTTCTACCACCCAGCTCGGTTTGTGTCTTGGTGCTGTTTCTAGTTACACATGCGTGGCAAGTTGTTCCACGCCCAGGTTTTGTGCACTTAAAGTGGAGTGGTGTAACTCCTAAGGTCTGGTGTATTTGGCACTTTGTGATTCAAAACTTTCCCGGTTCCACGGTCACACACGTTTTGAGAATGCTGTGCTAAATAAACAAAGTTTCTTTACTCTGCAGTTTCTCAGAAATCCTGTGACCTGTAGGTGGGTGCTGGGCACGGCAGGAAGGGGGTCTAGCACTGTGTTTCTGACCATATTTCCAGGGCCTCTTTTCACGGTTTGGGGGAACGGGCTGAGACAGGAACTGGGACTTCCATGCCGTGCAGTGGGGCCTGCATGATGGCAGCCCTGCTGGAAGGCTGGGTGCAGGCAGGAGGAGTATGGCTCCCCCGCCTGCAGGGGCCCCACCGTGTCCTTCCCTCCAGGCCGGGCTGGCCCCCAGCATCCCCATCCTGCGGCGGGACCAGCACGTCCACAGGGCCGTTGGCCTCTCCCACGTGTCCTTCCCCACCGCCGACCTCACTCTGAAGGTAACTCGGGGCCCAGCCTGCGAGGGGGCGAGAGCAGGCAGGCCCCACCCCAGCACAGCCCCTCCCCGCACCCCGGGGCTTAGCTCGTACTGCCCCCTGCCTTCCGGGTGGTAACTTCTGTCTTCCCCACCTCCTTGTTTCCAAAGATGGAGTCTGCGCGCAAGGCTTGGGAAAACTCGCCCAGCTTGCCGGAGCAGAGCTCACCAGGAGGCGCCAGCTCAGGCCTGCAGCCCCCATCCTCCGGAGGGGCCTCCAGCGGGGTCAGCTATAGCTCCTTTGGCGGCGTCTCCATGCCCCCTGTGCCCGTGGCCTCGGTCGCACCTTCTGCATCCCTTCCAGGTACCTCTCCCCTGGTCCAGCTCAGGGATGCTTCTCCATTCCCTCGAGGGAAACACAGGGTTCGTAGCCCTGAGCACTCCCCGCCTTGACCTAAGGAGCGTGTTCCTGGCTGGGGGCCACGGGTTCCTGTGTGCTCTGGTCTCTGGCACTTGCTGCTCTTGGCTTCCAACCCTGGGAGGTGACAGGACTCTGTGACCTTGGCAGGGCTCTCTCACCTCCTAGAGAGAGGCCCCAGCAGACTCTGTCGCATGAGCAGCTGTCTGAGCCTTTCCCCTGCCTCTGAAATAGCACAGGGTTGTGAGGGCCAGGGGTGGGGTCGCCATGCTGATGAGATGCACTCACACCTTGGAAGGGTTTTGTATCAGCTGAGCCTCAGTAAGCAGAGCCAGTTTTACCCCGGTTGTCAGTGCCCTGGTCACAGTGTCAGTGCCCGAAGGAGCCCGTGGGGATTCAGGGGGCCCAGCTGCCAGTGTCTCAGTGATGCGATTCCAATAGATCCTTCTGACCCTCCACTGTGGACTCAATAGCAGGGAGATGAAGAGGAACGTGACTGAGAGACCACGGCAGCCTCCGTTATGACTGAGCCCTTCCTGGGTGTGTGGGGCAGTGGGCAAGACGGGAGGCCGGCTGCAGCGGCCCTCCCCCAAGGCTGCACAGGAGCCCAGGGCCAGCTCTGCTACGTTCCCTCCCCCACTGCTTCGCGGGACCTTCTGGGACAGTGAGACTTGATCCTGTTCCCCTGCCTCGAATTCTGTTTCCAGGCAGCCACCTGCCGCCTCTCTACCTGGACGGCCATGTGTTTGCAAGTCAGCCCCGGCTGGTTCCTCAGACCATACCTCAGCAGCAGAGTTTCCAACAGGTGATGCCAGCGAGACCGGCGACCCAGGGACACGGGGGAGGGTGCAGCACGGGGCGTGATTGGCTGCTTCACGTGCCCGTTCACGGCCTGTCTCGTGTTTCGCACCCCTCACGTTACTGCCCTGTGCCTGGCACGTTACAGCAGCCAGGTACTGTTTACTGAGTGAGCACGTGAGAGCCAAGGAGGAGGGACAGAGCTGAGTGCTCTGGACCACTTAGCTTTCCTTTCTTGACGCTTTCCCTCCTGCACCCTAGCTGGGGAATTCACTGAAATGGAATTCTCTTTGGTGATCAGGTATCCTTCTGATGAAGAGAAGAAAGGCCTAGACTCCCAGGCATGGATGCGTTAGAAAGAGGTAGTTGTAGAAGTGAGCAGGTGTCTGTGTTCATGCACAGTGGGCACACTGCTGTGCTGCCAGGGGCCGCGCGTGGGAGTCTCCTCCTGAAGCTGGTGCTGGGCCTTCCACGGGGGGTCCTGTGCCTGCAGAGACCAGGGGAAGCGCCGCCCCAGGGGCAGAGGACACAGCCCGTCCTGGTCTTTCCAGAGCATATTGAACGTTACGTCGTTTGGTTCTGCAAGGGCTTGTAACTGGGTTATACCGCACATATTCCTCTGTCCGTGGCATTTACCATCCGCTGTTCGGTCTCTGAACCCGCCTCTGTTGGCCGTGGAGCTTGGGCTCGTTTGTCCCACTGTGCAGGTTCAGTGTAGGGACGTCTGTGCTGGTTTGGGGTTGTTGCCAGCTCTCTGCTCGCTCCCGAGAAGAAAGGAAGCTCAGGCAGAGTGTGTTGAGTTCGCCTTGAGGGCGGTGTCGGCTGCCCCGGGGAGAGGGGCCGGGGTGGGGGTGAGGGGATGCTGGTGGCGGGCTGTGAGAAGCAGCTTGCAGGGCAGTGCGGTGACCGCCCACCTCCTGTCTGCAGGCTGCCGCTGCCCAGCAGATCCCGATTTCCCTTCACACGTCTCTGCAAGCTCAAGCCCAGCTGGGACTGAGGGGTGGGCTGCCCGTCTCCCAGTCTCAGGAGATCTTCAGCTCCTTGCAGCCCTTCAGGTGAGATGCCCGGGTTTGGGGGGCTTGGTGGCTTGCTCCCAGGGCTTCCGGCCTTCCCAGTCTG
>SJYF01000549.1:2054151-2079398 GCA_006410515.1 Procapra przewalskii | reverse complement strand
TGGGGCTGGTGGGGATCAAGGGTGTAGATCTGGGGTAGGAGTGAGGCTGATGCTGGGGAAGCCGGAGCCGGGGCTGGAGTAGGGGTGGAGCTGAGGGCAGGGCAGAGATATGGTGGGTCAGGGGTGAGGCAGGGCTGGCTGTCGGGGCAGGGAGCAGGATGAGAACCCTGAAAGGACTGGCCTGGGCCCGCCTTCCCCCGCGTGGGTTGATGTCCCCTCCGTCCTCTGGCAGGTCCGTGTGCTCTGCCACCTGCTCGCCCGAGCGGCGGCCCTGGTGGTGCTCCCGATCCTTGTGTACCTCCTGTTCTTCTACATCCACCTACTGCTGCTCTACCGCTCCGGGCCCCACGACCAGATCATGTCCAGTGCCTTCCAGGCCAGCTTGGAGGTAAAAGTGCCATCCTAGAAAGAAGGCCACACTAGACTCAGGGTTTTCTTAATGTAAACCGCCCCAGGCGAACATCAGAGGAAAAACCAAATCGGGGAACTGAGGCATGTCTTCACTCTCTCTACACTAATTCTGAATGTGCTAGTGGCGTGGGAAGGGACGAGGGGTCCACCCTCTGCAGTGTGACCTACGGGCAGGTGCCAGGCTGCACAGGACAGACATATCTCTGGTGTTCATGCAACTCACTTTGCAAAAATAAAAACAGGCTCCAAATGAGGCGTCGGGAATGTAGAGCCTGAAGTCGGCGGACCTGCTCTTAAGGGCCGGCTCTGCTGATGGCAAATTTTCTGAGTGTTCAGGCAGATTTCTTAAATCACCCACATCTTGAGTTAGATGTAATTGCTGTTATCACGGGCTGCGAGTAAGAAATAAATGAGGATGAGTGGGGGAAGTTCCCTGGAGGTCCAGTGGTTAGGACTCTGCACTTTCACTGCCAAGGCCTCGGTTCAATCCCTGGTTGGGGAACTAAGATCCCGCATGCTACATGGCATGGCCTCAAAATAAAATAAGGACAAGCAGGGGAGGGTGAGGTGAGTGCCTCCCCAGGGGCTGCCTCCAGTCATTGGGAATGTGTAAGATGCCAGGATTATGTCACACTGGACCATAGCTGATGGTATGACTATGGCCCAGATGTGGGGAGGGGCTCCCAAAGGGGCTGGCTTGGGAGTCACGTGTGTGCTCTCTCTTTCTCTCCCTCACTGGCCACCCCTGTGCTCCTGCCTCAGGGGGGGCTGGCAAGGGTCACGCAAGGTCAGCCCCTGGAGGTGGCCTTCGGTTCCCAGGTCACCCTGAAGAATGTCTTTGGCCAACCCGTGCCCTGCTGGCTTCACTCTCACCAGAGCACCTACCCTATGATGTAAGTAGGGAAAATCATGTTTTCAATCCAGAGATTATAACATGTTTTGGGGCTTTTTTTTTTTTTTTCACATTTTTGCTGTTACCAGCTTTCACTTCAGGTGAAGGCGCTTGTGAGATGAAAGAAGTGGAGCTCTCGGACCTGGTGTCACTGAGTCTCATTATATTCCATCCCTGGGGGGACCAGCCCCTCTGGGATGGAAACATATCTGACAGCTTGCTGGGTGGCGCCTGTAGGGACTTGGGGGAGGGCGTGGGCCCCTGGCACCCCACCCGCAGTTGCTCCCTCATCTTGCAGATATGAGAATGGCCGTGGCAGCTCCCACCAGCAGCAGGTGACCTGCTACCCCTTCAAGGACGTCAACAACTGGTGGATTGTCAAGGACCCCGGGAGGTGAGTGCAAGTCGGGGGACAGCTTGGCCTCAGTCCCTGGCCGCCTTGTAGCTTCGGGACCAGGTCTGTGCCAAGAAGCCTGTGGCCAGGGACACAGCAGTGTTCCTAGCAGGCACACTATAGTCCAGTCCAGTTGCTCCGCATGTCCAGCTCTTTGCAACCCCATGGACTGCAGCACGCCAAGCCTTCCTGTCCATTACCAACTCCGGGAGTTTACTCAGACTCATGTCCATTGAGTCGTTGATGCCATCCAACCATCTCATCCTCGGTTGTCCCCTTCTCAACCCGCCTTCAATCTTTCCCAGCATCAGGGTCTTTTCAAATGAGTCAGTTCTTTGCATCAGGTGGCCAAAGTATTGGAGTTTCAGCTTCAACATCAGTCCTTCCAATGAACACCCAGGACTGATTTCCTTTAGGATGGACTGGTTGGATCTCCTTACAGTCCAAGGGACTCTCAAGTCTTCTCCAACACCATAGTTCAAAAGCATCTTTTTGGCGCTTAGCTTTCTTTATGGTCCAACTCTCACATCCATACATGACTACTGGAAAAACCATAGCCTTGACTAGACAGACCTGTGTTGGTAAAGTAATGTCTCTGCTTTTTAATACACTATCTAGGTTGGTCATAACTTTTCTTCCAAGGAATAAGTGTCTTTTAATTTCATGGCTGTAGTCACCATCTGCAGTGATTTGGGAGCCCAAAAAAGAAAAATCTGCCACTGTTTCCACTGTTTCCCCATCTATTTGCCATGAAGTAATGGGACTGGATGCCATGATCTTCGTTTTCTGAATGCTGAGCTTTAAGCCACCTTTTTCACTCTCCTCTTTCACTTTTATCAAGAGGCTTTTTAGTTCTTCTTCACTTTCTGCCATTAAGGGTGGTGTCATCTGCATATCTGAGGTTACTGATATATCTCCTGGGAATCTTGATTCCAGCTTGTGCTTCTTACAGCCCAGCATTTCTCATGATGTACTCTGCATATAAGTTAAATAAGCAGGGTGACAATATACAGCCTTAACATACTCCTTTTCCTATTTGAAACTAGTCTGTTGTTTCATGTCCAGTTCTAGCTGTTGCTTCCTGACCTGCATACAGGTTTCTCAAGAGGCAGGTCAGGTGATCTGGTATTCATTCCCATCTCTTTCAGAATTTTCCACAGTTTGTTATGATCCACACAGTCAAAGGCTTTGGCATGGTTAATAAAGCAGAAGTAGATGTTTTTCTGGAACTCTCTTGCTTTTTCCATGATCCAACGGATGTTGGCAATTTGATCTCTGGTTCCTCTGCCTTTTCTAAAACCAGCTTGAACATCAGGGAGTTCACGGTTCACGTATTGCTGAAGCCTGGCTTGCAGAATTTTGAGCATTACTTTACTAGTGTGTGAGATGAGTGCAATTGTGCAGTAGTTTGAGCATTCTTTGGCATTACCTTTCTTTGTAATTGGAATGAAAACTGACCTTTTCCAATCCTGTGGCCACTGCTGAGTTTTCCAAATTTGCTGGCATGTTGAGTGCAGCACTTTCACAGCATCATCTTTCAGGATTTGAAATGGCTCAACTGAAATTCCATCACCTCTGCTAGCTTTGTTTGTAATGATGCTTCCTAAGGCCCACTTGAATTCACATTCCAAGATATCTGAGTCTAGGTGAGTGATCGCACCATCGTGATTATCTGGGTCATGAAGATCTTTTTTGTACAGTTCTTCTGTGTATTCTTGCCACCTATCAATATCTTCTGCTTCTGTTAGGGCCAGACCATTTCTTTCCTTTGTTGAGCCCATCTTTGCATGAAACATTCCCTAGGTGTCTCTAATTTTCTTGAAGAGATCTCTAGACTTTCCCATTCTGTTGTTTTCCTCTATTTGCACTGATGACTGAGGAAGGCTTTCTATCTCTCCTTGCTATTTTTTGACTCTGCATTCAAATGGCTATATCTGTCCTTTTCTCCTTTGCTTTTCGCTTCTCTTCTTTTCACAGTAAGGCCTCCTCAGACAGCCGTTTTGCTTTTTTGCATTTCTTTTTCTTGGCAATGGTCTTGATCCCTATCTCCTGTATAATGTCATGAACATAGTTCATCAGACACTCTGTCTATCAGATATAGTCCCTTAAATCTATTTCTCACTTCCACTGTATAATCATAAGGGATTTGATTTAGGTCATACCTGAATGATTTAGTGGTTCTCCCCACTTTCTTCAGTTTAAGTCTGAATTTGGCAATAACCAGTTCATGATCTGAGCCAGGTCGTGTAGGGCCACCCAAAATGAGCAGGTCATGGTGGAGAGGTCTGACAAAATGTGGTCCACTGGAGAAGGGAATGGAAAACCACTTCAGTATTCTTGCCTTGAGAACCCCATGAACAGTATGAAAAGGCAAAAAGATAGGACATTAAAAGATGAACTCCTCAGGTCAGTAGGTGCCCAGTATGCTACTGGAGATCAGTGAAGAAACAGCTCCAGAAAGAATGAAGAGACAGAGCCAAAGCCAAAGCAACACCCAGCTGTGGCTGTGACTGGTGATGGAAGCAAGGTTCAGTGCTGTAAAGGGCAATATTGCGTAGGAACCTGGAATGTCAGCTCCACGAATCAAGGCAAATTAGAAGTGGTCAAACAGGAGATGGCAAGAGTGAATGTTGACATTTTAGGAATCACTGATCTAAAATGGACTAGAATGGGTGAATTTAACTCAGATGACCATTATATCTACTATTGCGGGCAAGTATCCCCTAGAGGAAATGGAGTAGCCATCACAGTCAGCAAAAGAGTCCAAAATGTGGTACAAATAAGAGTCCAAAATGCAGTATTTAGATGCAGTCTCAAAAACAACAGAATGATCTGTTTGTTTTCAAAGCAAACCATTCAATATCATGATAATCCAAGTCGATGTCCCAACCACCAGTACTAAAGAAGCTGAATAGTTCTGTGAAGACCTACAAGACCTTCTAGAACTAACACCCAAAAAAGATGTCCTTTTCATTTTAGGGGACTGGAATGCAAAAGTAGGAAGTCAAGAAACACCTGGAGTAATAGGCAAATTTGGCCTTGGAATGCGGAATGAAGCAGGGCAAAGGCTAATAGAGTTTTGCCAAGAGAACGCACTGGTCATGGCAAACACCCTCTTCAAACAACACAAGAGAAGACTCTTCACATGGACATCACCAGATGGCCAACACTTAAATAAGATTGATTATATTCTTTGCAGCCAAAGATGGAGAAGCTCTAAACAGCCAGCAAAAACAAGACCGGGAGCTGACTGTGGCTCAGATCATGAACTCCTTATTGACAAATTCAGACTTAAATTGAAGTACAGCACAGCTGCAGACAATGTGTTGATGACAAAGGGGGCTACGCCAGGAAGGAAGCGTGGAAAGTGACCTGAAGTTTCAGAAAAGAGTTAAATAAAATGTGTGTTTTCACCTCATATGAGGAACACGCTGATGGGGTGGCTGTGAGACTCCACAGAGCCTGAGCGAGGACCCCTGAATCCGGCCGTGCTCTCTTCCAGGCACCAGCTGGTGGTGAATAACCCCCCGAGGCCCGTGCGGCATGGCGACGTCGTGCAGCTGGTGCACGGCATGACCACCCGCCTCCTCAACACGTGAGTCCCTACCGCTGCTCAGAGTGGGCGTGCCCGCGTCACCACCTCGGGTCCCGCTCTGCAGTAGGTGTCGAGGGTGGAGAGGGGAGACCTCAGTGATGGTGCACGGGCTGGGAAGGAGAGTCCCACCCAGAGTGAAGTGTGGGGTGCCCTGGCAGACGGGGGCACCTGCTGAAAGGAGAAGCGAATTCAAGAAGCCCGTGAGCTGGGGGACAGAGCCAGGAACCCTACCTGGCCTGACCTCTGGGCCACCTCTGCTGTCCTTCCACCCAGCCTCTCGGGTCATCTACATGGCCTCAGGGACCCTGCCCTCCCGCCTTGGACATCTGGGCTCTCCACGCCCCGTCCGCCTTGTCCTCTCCCGCTTCTGCTGTCCCTGGGTTGGGAAATTCACGGGGCTCCAGTCCTTCCTGCCCTCACTCCCAGTCCTGCTGGGAATCGCCCGCCCTCTGCACATGGCAGGCACCGCTCCCTCTGAAAACTCACACTTGACCAACCTCACATGTCTGCCAAGAGCCTCCAGGGATACCCAGTGTGACTGTCACACTCAGAATAACTCCCCACTCTCCCCTGGCTGCCAGCCCCCCTAGGACTTGGCCCGCTGACTCCCTGGTAGACTTCGTGCCAGTCACCCTGGCCCCCCGCTGCCCCCAAAATGACTCCATGCAGCCTCCCTGGGGCCTTTGCTCACTCTGCCTGGAATGCTTTTCAGCTCAGACCCCAGTGCCATCCCCACCATGGCCCACTCTCACTTTTTTAAAGACTACTGTTATTCATTTGTATTTTTGGCTGCGCCAGGTCTTCACTGCTGCCTGCAGGCTGCGCTCTAGCTGTGGCGCTTGGGCTTCTCATTGTCTCGACTTCTCTCGTTTCAGAGCGCTGGCTCTTGAGCTCAGGCTTCCGCAGCGGTGCCACGTGGGCTCCGCAGTTGCGGTTCCCGGGCTGTAGAGCATGGGCTCCGCTGCCCTGCAGCAGGTGGGATCTTCCTGGAGCAGGGGTAGAGCCCATGTCTCCTGCACTGGCACACAGATTCTTTACCACTGAGCCACCAGGAAAGCCCCCATGCAGTCACTTGATTCAAGGGTCAGCTGAAATCTCCCTGCACCAAAAGCGCTTCTTGCGCACTGTGCCCACCGGGGTCACTGTTGTTCGTGGCACTCACAGGGCCTGCAGTCATATCTGACTTTTCCAGGGTCGTGAGGGCCTCTTCCTTCCTGCTCACTGCGAGTCCTCCCCCCGTGTGGTCCCGCACAAAGTCCAGTCAGGCCAGGTTTCCCCGAAAGTAAACAAGGGGAACTGATGTCCAACAGTATTCTTGGTGCCCCCGCCATGTCCATGACCTGGCGTCAGGGAGCCCCCAGCGGCCAGGCTGTGCTCCCAGCTTGGTTTATCCTCTGCGAAGGGGATGGTGAGCCCGTGGTTTAGACAGACATCCCCCTACTTCCCCATCATGTGCCTCCCCGGAGGCGTGGTCACTGCAGGGCCTCTGCCCTCTGCGAGGGATTTAGCGCCCTAGGGAATGGCAGCCGAAGTGCTTGAAGGTTGAGCTGGCTTTGTTTCCTGAAAAAAAGTGCTTTTTTTCTCCTTAAAGAACAGCGAGTGCCTTTCAGGAGAGCTTGGGGTGCCTCCAGCAGCGCTGTTTGGTTTTCCAGGCATGATGTCGCAGCCCCCCTGAGCCCCCACGCGCAGGAGGTCTCCTGCTACATCGACTACAACATCTCCATGCCCCCCCAGAACCTCTGGCGGCTGGTGAGTCCCCGGCCACTTTGAGCATGGGCATCATGGCCCTTTCTGAACAGCGTTCTGGAACAAGTGACCCCCTGTTCTACAGAAAGGGGGAGCCAGGGGATTTTCCTGTGTCCAGGAAGGAGCTGCAGGATGGTGGGTGGGTCTCGAAGTGCTGCGGGGAGGAGGCCCCTCCTACAGCCGGCTCAGCCCAGCTGCCTGGACACACCCGGAGCCTCTTTGATCAACCCCCCCAGCCCCCGGGGACAGGCAGGGCCGTGGAGGAGCGGGGGCAATTTCTGGCACTGCCCCCCTGGGCCCTGGGGGGTGCCTGCAGGCTCTTCAGGGTGGCACTCTGTGTCCTGGGCCAGGCTGCAGGAGGGAAGTTCCGTGGCTGGGCTGCTGGACCATCTGAAGTCAGGGTCGTGAGTGCAAAACGCAGTAGCAGGGCCATGATCGCACTGGGCTTACTTCTGGGAGAGGCGCGCCTCACTTCAGCCTCCATGCCCGCTCCCTCGTAGCACCAGCCTCTCAATAGGTGTGAGGCGAAGCCAGGGGCCGTGAAGGCCGCCTCTGTGTGTGCACCCAGCGGGGCCTGGGCGCTGGGTGCCGCACATGGGTGTTCCCTGTGTCTGCTGCTGCCCTTCCTCTGGGGCTGCTCTGATGGGGTTGTCACCCCAGCTCCTTGTCCCCAGGGTTGTCCAGAAGGTCCTGCCTGCTCCTCTCTCTGGTGAGGCCCATCGCTGACCCCTTCTCTGTTCCTCAGCCCGTTTCAGCCCCACCCGCCCCTATTTCCAGGATCTGAAGCTCCATGATGGGCAGAGAGGATGGCCAACCGCAGGGTGTGGCCTCCTTGTTCCGCTCCTGCTCAGCCCCTCTGGTGCTGGCCTGACAGTAGCCACAGGGCCTCCCGGGACTGTGCCAGGCGCCCGCCAAGCTCTTCAGTGTCAGTTCTTTATCACCCATCACCTGGAGTCCCCTCTCAGGCTAGAGTCTCACGGGGACAGTCTCTGACCTTCCTCTGCACTATCTTCCTGTCTGGCCTGAGGTCTCAGGGAGCAGGCATCACAGCAGCTCAGGGAGGAGCACCATCCTTAAATCCCCACTGGAAAGGCTATCTGCATCGGGGGGAGGGTGGTGCCCCCCGCCCCCCGCAGCTCACACAGACCTCTGGAATAAAGTTGCTGGCACTGTCTGGCATCGGATGTCACTTCCCTGGGGGACTGTCCCCTTGTATCAGACCAAGGCAGTCTCACCGTGGTGACTGGTCTTCGTCTTTACATTTAAGGAAATCTGAAAAAGAGTGAACTAATGGCCTAGGCCTGCTTTTACAGGACATCGTGAACAGGGAGTCAGACACGGATGTCTGGAAGACCATCTCGTCAGAGGTCCGCCTTGTGCACGTGAACACCTCGGCCATCCTCAAGGTCAGCGACTGCCTCCCTGGTCCTGCCTGGAGGGACAGACTGAAGGGGGGCTCTGGGGGGTTGCGGGGTCTCTGTAACTGCTCACAACTGAACCCTGGCATGAAGCTGCCTGAAGGAGAGCCACTGCCCTTGTGGGTGACCTGGGGTAGGCTCCCCCGAGCTGGGCGGGCCCGGGCCCTCCATCACGATCCCCCCACCATCTTGCTTTGCCAGCTCAGTGGAGTGCCCCTCCCGGACTGGGGCTTTCGGCAGCTGGAAGTGGTCGGAGAGAAGCTGTTCTGGGGCCACCACGAGAGCACTGTGTGGAACGTTGAGGAGCACCGCTACGGCAGGAGTGAGCGTGCCCGGCTCCTGGGGACGGGGCAGCCCGCAGGCTCCAGGCCACTGTGGACCCTCCCCCTTCCCCCCTACTCCCTCCCGGGTGGGCAAGGGGGGCAGTGCCACCGGAAGGCAGGGCAAGGAGAGCTTTTGACTGGAAAGATGGCCAGGCGGGTGGGGGACCGCGGACCATGTCCTGCAGGTTCTTTGGAAAGCAGCGGCGGCTGTCGTGGGTAGCTCCCTGACCGGGTTCTGCTCGCGTCCTCTGATCCCTGTGTGCCTGCCAGGCCAGGAGCAGAAGGAGAGGGAGCTGGAGCTGCACTCCCCGACCCAGGTGGACATCAGCAGGAACCTCAGCTTCATGGCCAGATTCTCCGAGCTGCAGGTGACGGGCAGACGGACGGGCGGCTGACCTTGCCCCTCGCCGGGAGGGCCACATGATCTGTCCAGCGTCAGCCTTCAAACTGGGACCTGCCTCGGCAGGGAGGGCCGCTGCCCTCTGTCCTCTCTCCACGTTGTGCCCGGCACCGTCAGCCCCCGGCCTCCCTGCTGTGTGGCTTTGCTGGCAGTAACCGTCAGGAGCCAAGGAGACATGCAGCAGTGTGGCACTGCTCCCAGGTCAGGTCGACATGGCACAGCCCCAGGGAAGTCGGAACCAGGCACTCAGTGTCCCCAGTGTCAAGGCACCCTTACCGCCCCATCCCATCCCTTAATCCACAAACTGGAACCCAGGAGAGGCACCTCCCAGGCTGCCTCTGTGGGTGACCTGAATGAACTGGAGGGTGGATGCCCCCATGAAAGGGGCAGCGGTTTACTCCACCCCCTGGCAGATCCCTTGGCTGTGAAGGGCCTCTGGCTGTCCGGTGACTCCTGGTGGCCTCTTTGTCTGCAGTGGCGGATGCTGACGGTGAGAAGTGACGATTCGGAACACAAGTACAGCTCCACGCCACTGGACTGGGTCATGCTGGACACCAGCATCGCTTACTGGCTGCACCCCAGGACCACTGTAAGCGCGGCGTCTGCGGGCAGTCAGCCCAGGCCCAAGAGGCCTGTGACGCAAAGAGCAGCCATTGTATCCGCCCGAGCCCCAGCCTTCCCGAGCCGTCCTGACAAAAGCCAAGGGCTTGCTGTTCTCCGAGTGCTCTGGCAGCACAGGGCCCAAGCTCCCCTGAGGTGCCAAGGGGTCAGGTCCCCACGTGTCTGCAGGGAGGGACACCCGGCTTTGCTGCTGCCATAGCAGCGCATGGTTTCCCTTGCCCAGCTGCCGTGGTTTTTAAAACCATCCCACTTGATTCCCCTCCTGGCACCTGGTGTCCAGGCTGGTCAGTGCTCTGTTTCCCTATCCAGTGTGTCTTCACCTGGCGGGGCAAACGCAGCATGTGGTCGGTGCCCGGTAATGACTTAAGCTAGGGGGTGCACCCCTTGCCCCCTGCGGACGTGGGGGGCCGTGGCTTGCTGAGAAGCGGGCACTGAGGACCTTCTGCGTCAGCAGCCCCATCCCCCTCCTTGTGTTTCTGCTGTCCAGAAACAACCCCATCACTCCCAGCTCTGATTCCACTTACAGAGTCGAGCACCTTCACACGTCCATCCTGACCACGAGGGCCAAGGGTGGGCAGCGCCCGCACCTGTCCTGAGCCAAACCAACCGGCCTCTCCCTCCCACAGGCACAGATCCACCTGCTCGGGAATGTTGTAATCTGGGCCTCGGCCAGCCTCGCCACCCTGGCGTACGCCCTGCTGTTTGTCTGGTACCTGCTCAGACGCAGAAGGAGAGTCTGCGACCTGCCCGAGGGTCTGTGCCGCGGCCCACATGCCTTTCACGCCCCGTCCCTCTGGTTTGGGCCAGAGCTCCGTGTGCTTAGGGCTACATCAGCAAGCATGGCCTTGGGCCATCTCTGCCCACTTCTGCCCCGAGGGCACTTCTGTCTCTTCCCCAGAGACAGGATGCTATGCTCCAGTCCCCATGTCCCCTTCACAGCTTCCCCAGGGCCAGGCAGGTGTCGGGCCTGAACTGCTCCCTGACCCCAGCACCGCTGGAAGTGGCTGATGGGACAGAGCTGCCAGGAGGCACCTGGGGGCAGGTGGTCTGCAAGGACAGAACTCCCCTTAAAACCATTCTGATGCAGGAAACGAGCCAACGCCGGGGTGGGCCCCGAAGGCCGCCAGGGGCGGGGATGCGCCCTCTCTGGGCTCAGCTGAGCTGGTCATTCTCTCCACTAGTCCTGGCTCCTGGGCGGGTGCACGGTGCAGGCCCGCCCCTGCCCCCTGAGGAGTGAGACCGGAGACCCACGGGGAATCAGGAGTGAGCTGGGCCTGGCCCAGGGCTGGCACGTCTCAGGACTGGGACGGCAGGGGCAGCAGGAAGTCCGGGAGGTTCTTAGGCCACAGTCTGCTCTTCTAGAGACGGTGGTGGGGCTGGGATGGGAGAGAGAAAGCAGGGGCTGCGAGTTCACGGGCTCACATATGGATGACGAGGTGAGCCTGCCCGGCGGCAGGGAGCCTCCCGGCTCAAGATGGCCTTCCCTGCAGACCACTGGCTGCGCTGGGTGCTGGCCGGGGCTCTGTGCGCCGGGGGCTGGGCTGTGAACTACCTACCTTTCTTCCTGATGGAGAAGACGCTCTTCCTCTACCACTACCTGCCGGCGCTCACCTTCCAAATCCTGCTGCTGCCTGTGGTCCTGGAGCACGTCAGCGACCACCTGTGCAGGTACCGGGCCTTGGCAGCCATGCGCCCTGGGTCAGCGGGGAGGGGTCCAGGGGGAGTCATGAGTGGTGATTCCAGAGTGGTGTGGACAGGGTTAGCCAGAAGAGGCATTAGCAAGGCTCCTGGGGTTCCGAGCACAAAGCTAAGGCTGGTGGGAGGTGAAACCAGGGGATACGCATGGAAGGACCTTTGGCCTGGAGGAACAAAGAAAGGAAAGGGAGGCGCGTGGTGCCCAGCAGATACACCAGGGGGCCTGTAAACCAGAGCAGGTCCTGGAGGCTGGGCCTGGGGCAGCTCAGGAGGGAGGTTGTGTGTGCCCGCTGCTGAGACGGAGCAGAGCTGGGGAGTTCAGGAAGCAGAGCAAGTGAGGAGGGGCGCCAAGTGGGTCCGACAGGACTTGACGACAGCTGACACTCTGGCCAGGGTGCCGAGGGGACCTCGCGGTGGAAAGGGCCAGCCCCACCCACTGTGCTCTGCTCCGGGCCGGCAGGTCCCAGCTCCAAAAGAGCCTCTTCACGGCCCTGGTCGTGGCATGGTTCACCTCCGCCTGTCACGTGTCGAACATGCTGCGCCCGCTGACCTACGGGGACAGGTCACTGTCACCCAGTGAGCTCAAGGCCCTTCGCTGGAAAGACAGCTGGGACATCCTGATCCGGAAGTACTAGTGGGACACAGACTCACCGACGATCTGCGGGGCTGGGTCGGGACAAGGTCTTAGACGGGCGAGTTTCCTGGGGGCAGGCGTAGCGGCTCTGAGCTTGGTGGACATGGACTTGGCTGGGATTCTGCTCTGATCTCGTTGAAGAAATGGCCCTCCAAGGCACCTCGTTTTCAGCAAAGTCTGTTTTCCCTGATCATAAAGAGCACCTCCTCACTGCCACCTTCTAAGAGCCCCATACATTCACTCAGCGTGGAGCTGCTGGGTGGGACTATCGACAGCTGAGAAAAGGCAGGGAGGGGCTGGTTCTAGTCGACCCAAACAAGACCCAGTCTTGCTCAGAGGCCGGTGGTGGGTTCAACCCGGGTCCCTGGTCCTGACCTAGGGAGGCCCCGGAGACTCCCCCTCACGGTTCAGCGGCCCGTGAGACCTCGAACACCAGCCCAAGGGGACTGGGGGAGGCCAGCTGTGACTCTTCTTGCTGACCCCAACCCCTACCCAAAGCCTACCGTGTGTAGCCTGTCATCCACACATTTCCTGGTCCTGATTCTGCCTTTTTTAATGTAATTAAAAAGGGACAAACTGGCATTCACATTTGGTGTTATTTATTGGTTCTCTCTCCAAAAAGAACAGTAAACTTGACAAAACCGTCATAGTCATCAGGAACCAGCCCTCGAGTTCAGCCAAGCTCATCCGATGTCCCTGTGTAACTAGTTCGTACTCGAAAGCTGGTGGCAAAGGGGAGGGACCACTTTTATAGTAACAGCTGCCACATGGAAGGAGGCACAAACCAGGACAAGACCATTAGTGTCTGGGAGGCAAGGTCACCAGGCAAGCGCAGGGCCACTGTGGGCCACAGCATCTGCTCACGCTTCCCGACCCACACACACCTTGGCCATGGGTGACACCAGGAAAGGCCTATCCAGATGGCAGCCTGGGCTCCGGGGAGCCGAGCAGGATCCTGCTCGCAGGAAAGTAGGCAGGGCTGGGCCAGGGGGACCCCGGCTGTATGTTTGGTGCTGGTTAAGGAAAAGTTTGCTCCCCAGGGCTCCCTCCTGGCTCTGCCTTTGGAGCACAGGCCAGAAGGAAGGACGCCTCTCCGTGGCTCGTGTACCAAATCAGCGTGTACCAGGACCCCGACCCACTGGTGGGTCATGAAGTTGGGTTACTAGGTCACGGCGAGCATGGTGTTAGGAAACCAGAGTAAACAGAAAATGTGGTTGTATAACAAGTAAAACTGAAGAGGGTTATCTTCAAACTTGTGTTCCAGTTACACGTGAGTGAACCAGGTCACACTAGTCTCTCTTGCCGGGGGTTCACCATCAAAATCACGGCAACCAGGCTGTTCTCCCAAACACGGGCCTCGTGTACCACACGTTCTGTGGCCTTTCTCAGCGGCGAAGAGCGCTTCCAGCCCCCATGACGTGAGGAAGCAGGAGAGGAGGTCAGGGCCGCCGGCACAGAACTGTCATACCGTAGGGATGACTCGTCCAGGTCTCCCGACTTAGCCGGGACCCTGACAGCGCCCTGTCCATGGCTGCATGTTTCCGGGCAGGTAGGCACCCGCCGCTCCTCAGTGGGGCCTGCTGCTGGACTCAAGGTGCGAGCGCTTGCCGGAGGCGAGCACCGCGGGGCGCTCCCCCGGCTCTGGGAATGCCCTCTTGTGGCTGCGCCCGTTGGCCCCCGCGCGGTGCCACTTGCAGATGTCGCCGTTGAGGATGTCCTGGATATGCTGCACGATGAGGTTGATGGCCACTGCGGGGACACACGGGCGTGGTCAGCTGCCCCGCCTGCCCAGCTGCCACCCGCCGCCACCTGCGAGGCACACGCTTCCCTCCACAGGCATCCGCCTGCCACCGAGCCTCAGCAGGTAGACCAGTGCCCACTGGGGCTGGGCACGGTAAAACCGACCTGGCGTGGTGGCGTGGGTTTCTGTTAACTAACCCTGCATGTAATACTTCCTGCCAACAAGGGCCTCCCTGTCAAGCAGTCCTCCGTGTATTTTTTGCTCACCACCTCTACCGAAACAACTGACATTGTACAGTGTGTCACCTTAAGGTGCAAAACATGTTGCGTGTCCCAAGTGTGTTGTGAACCTCTGCCACACATGTACGTGGATGGGCCTCGCCCCCCGGCGGCATCTCAGTAACTTGGACGGGCCAGGCCTGGGGGGGTGTGTGGCACAGGCCTGCTCCTTACCCATGTTGTCAACCCCTCGAGGGATGATCACGTCTGCGTACTTCTTTGTCTACAAGGCAAGAAAAGGAGGGTCTTGTGAGATGCTTTGGGCGTGCCTGGCCTAGATGCGGGGCGCATGCGCAGGCCACCCTGAAGAGTGAGGAGGCAGGGGCAGGGGCCCAGAAGCAAGGGAAGCTGAGCCGAAGCAGCGGGAAGGGATGGCGCACGTCTGCCAGCTTCTTGGAGACGCTTGTCTCTGAGAGAACCGCCGTCGGGGCCAGTGGTCTGCGCTGACCGCCAGGCGCTCTGGGCCGGCTGAGGTGGGGCTCCCTCCCAGTGCACGGGGTGTGGAACCCTGCAAGAGCAGGGCTGCACCCCAGGCAGGGAAGCCGCAGGGCCTGCTCCCCTTCCTGCCTCGCCTCTCCTCTGCTTCCACTCCGAGTAGCCCACTCCTGTCTGGCACTATGCTGCCGCCGAGGAGGGACCCCCAAGTGCTGCTGGCGGGGGAGGGGGCCCGCAGACTGCTGAGCACCGCCGGTGTGTGGGCCTGGGCCAAGGAGGCCTGTCTCAAGAGATGAGCCAGGACAGACTGGGTCCCGGGGCAGCCGCATCTGCAGGCAGAGGAGACCCAGGGCTGAACTCACACGGGGCCAGGCCACTCTGCTGGGCTGTGGGGGCAGGCGGGGGCGACCAGCAGAGGGCTGAGAAAAGTCCTAGCGACCGGGACACGGGCGGCTTGGTCACCTCGCCAAGGCTCCCGATAAAGGGGAGGGGCGGGGAGGGACTGGCCGAGCACACTTCTGCCTCCATCCAGGGGCACCCGATCACACCTGGCGTCCAGAGCTTCACTGTAAACCACCTACTTTTCAAAAGTGTCTTTCTGGGGATAACAGACTGCGGAACAATCTATTTCCTAATCATTTTCTAGAAACTCCAAGACCATGAATGTAAAATAAAATGTTTTCATGGACTAGCAAAGACAGAACTCCTTTGTCCCATTTATCTAAAGCAGGAATCCTGCTGCTAATTCTTCTGTGCCTCATTTTACCCTTCGGGAAACGATACTGTGAAATTTCCCTTTGAATCTCTCCGCCATCCTATCCAGTGAGAGAGGCGAGATGGAGAAGACAGACGGCCGCACACAGTGAATCCCTCCTCGACATGCTAGCTGGACCTCCCTCCACCCCTGAGGGACACGGTGTGGAGGAAGTTTGTAAGCACCTACTGTGCACCAAAGAGCACTTTGGCAGCCAACAGACAGAGATCCCTGCCCTCATGGAGGGCCCCCTGCTCCCGTTCAGTAGGGCTGGGGGGAAGGAGAGGCCCAGTGTGAGCAGTGCCCTGGACAGATGCAGGCAAGAGCCCGGGAGGAGGTGATGCCGGTGCACAGGGTGAAGCCTGGCACGGGGAGGAGGGGTGCGAAGGACAAAGGACCCATTTTCAGTTGAGACCACTTCCTGGGACCACGGGAACAAGAGGCTAACTTCACGTATACAGCAGACTGCGTCCGTCCATGACTTGGCTCTCACGGAATGGGCACTGGGGGGTCTTCTGTCAAGGGGGGAAAGGAGGTCCCTGAGCAAGTGGAAGGCAGTACCGGCAGGCAGAACTCCTCGAAGGCCGGCTTGACGAAGGTGGTGTACTGCGTCAGGATCTGCTCCAGGTCCCGGCCCCGCTGCACATCCCGGAGAACTGCAGTGACAGGAGACAGCAGAGGCCTGCAGACGCCGGGGGGGGCCTGGGGCCGGCCTGGCCAGGGGCAGAGGGCCCCACGTCCACCTTACCTCTCCGAGACAGCCTGACGTCGGAGTCAGTGTCCACGAAGAGGCGCAGGTGGAACATGTCCCGGATCTCCTGGCTGTAGAATACCAGGATGCCCTCAAACAGGACCACGTCTGCGGGGTAGACCACCGTGGTCTCTGCAAGCCTGCGGGGCAGGCCAGGGGAGAAGCCTCCATCAGCATCAGACCCTGGGCACGCATGAGGGGGGCTGTCCCGGGAACCAGCGGGGCACAGCCCCAGGGCGGGAGGGGAGTCCTCACCAGCCCCCCGGACACAGCCCTCTCCTCCCAGAACCACCCGCTTACCTTGAGTGGGTCACAAAATCATAGGTGGGGACCTCGACTGTTTTGCCCTCCACAATGTTTTTCAGAGTCCTGTGCATCAAATCGTTATCAAAAGCATCTGCAGGGGTGGAACAGAAAGCAGGGCAAGTCTTTATGCTGAGAACTTGCTCTGCCCTGGGGTCTGCTGGGGGTGAGTGCTGCCAACGACCCTAAGGAACATCTGGTCTGGAGGAGCCCCCACGGCTTCCATCTGCAGGGCCCTCTGCAAACCACAGGCTGGACCTGTCCTCGCTGCCCTGGGGCAGTGCCACCGCCTGGGCCGCCGTCCCACCCACAGTCTGAACACACGGATCTCCTGATCAGCCAGTTCTGGGAGGTAGGTGAGCTAGGCGTCTTGCTTCTAGTTCTGGGAAATAACACAGACTAATGCTCCTCGGACCTTCTTCCCATGTGTCCCCCAGAAAGGAATGAAAACAGGAGCCAGCCACTGGGCGGAATCGTCTACTAGCAGCAGGGAGAGGCAGCATGGCTATCCCCCTCACCCACCCCCTCTCCACCTGTTCCCCTGGCCCCTGACCAGACCAGGAAAGGGAGCTTCAAGGGCTCTGGTTCTCGTTCACCCACTGCTGGCCTCTCGAGGACTCTACCCCAGTGGAATCGGTCTGCATAGCAGGCCCCTGGTAGCAAGAAGGGGTTTCGTTTTCTCCACGACCACAACTGTTGCAGAGCAGTGGGCCTGAAGGCCCTTCTGAGCTGCAGACTCCCTGACCGGCTCCAACCGATGGAGCCTGGAGCTCCTCCAGGGCCCAGGGCACACAGGAGAGACCCCGGGCTTAACCCCCAATCCGCTCCACAGAGGTTTAGCCAGGGACCACCTGGGGCCTCTTCCCCACCCACGGCCAACTCTGGACCCAGTCTCCGAGGTCCGCCCTTCTCCCCTACTCTCTCCCCACCTTCAGAGCCTCTACCTGGGTGGTCGAAGTTGTACTGTCCTTTCAAGGCCTTGGCCTTCTGCTCCGCGGTCAGGACCTTATAGAACCTGTCTTGGCTCAAGATGACCAGCTTGCGCTGACGGTGATCCACTTCATTCTGTCCCAGCAGCTCCATGATCTTCTCGCATACGGTGGACTGGGAAACACAGAAACAGGAGCCCCGCCTGGAGACGCCCACCCCGGCGCATCAGCTCCCGAGCGGCCGCCAGGTCAGCGGCTGCGCCCGGCGGGGAGGGCGCCGGGGTGCACCAGCATGGGCAACGCGGACCCGGAGGCCAAGAGCGGCCAGGCCAGCCGGGAGCTTGCGGGGGCGCCCCGGGGTCCAGCGACCCGCTCCCCGCCCGGCCCGCCGCGGCCCCAGCCCCTCCGCCCCCGGCCCTGTCCACGCCCGGGAAGTGGGTGGGGGGCACCTCGCGGCAGCTAGAGGCGAGGGTCTCCCTCTGGACTGAGGCCCGACAGGCCGCGCGGAGTCCCGGGGACGCCCAGGGTGACTCGCAGGCCCCGCCGCGCCGCCCAGCCCCTAACCTTGCCGCTCGCGGTGCCGCCGCTCACGCCGATCAAGAAGGGCCGCTGGTGAGGGCGGTCCGCCTCGGGCCCGGCGCCCTCGCAGTCGCCGCCTCCAGCCGAAGCCATCTCCGGCGTCGCTCGACCGCATCTGAGTCCCGGATCCAGCCGCCGCCGCCGCCGCCGCCGCGCAAAGGTCGGAGACGCCCCCCGCCCGGGGCTCCACTTCCGGGAGGCACGCGGCGCGGCAGGGGGCGGGGCGGCGGGCGCGCGGGGCACGGCGGGAGTTGTAGTCCTGGTTGGTGGCTGAGAGTGCCGTGCATGCGTGGGCGTGGCCGGGCCCTTCCGCTGGGCCTGGAAGGCCGCCGAGGCAGCTGGACCCTTTGCTGCGACCCCGGGTTGTTTTTTATTATTTGCAGCAAAAGCCAAAAGCCAGTCGGTTTCGCAGCTGGCTGCAGTAGTCTCCAGATGTCGGGCGGCCTCCAAGAAGGTTCCATCTGCCTGCACCTCCGCGATGCCTGGGGTGGCGGTGGGAGACGTCGGAATGATCCTCCAGGGCCGCAAGGTCGGGGTGGGGTCGGACTCCTGAGCCCCGTGACCCGAATCGGAAACTAGAACCGGTTCTGCAGCATCGTGTGCGGTCACCCATGAGCACGCTGTCACCTCCGCACCGGCCCCGGTGGTCAGCCCTTGCCTCCAGCGCGTGGGTCCAGTCCTCTTGCCTGGGTACAGGCTTAGCCCTGATCCTGTTGGCCCTCCATGCCAGCCGAGCCCCACGTTATCCCTTCCTCGAGTTTCTTAACACGACCCTGAGCCTTCAGTGGTCCCCCACTGCCTCTGGCCAGCAAGTTCCTGGCCTCCTCAACCTGCCCCTTACATGGTGGGCAGAAGTCGTGGGATGACTTTTTGACCGAGCCCTAGACAAGCGGGGAAGAAGGGACCCTGTCTGCTGGATTCCACCAGTGCCCCTAGTCCAAGAAGGCAGATACCGACCCACTCCTGTTGCACAGCGTCCTCAAGGCATCAAGTCTCTGCAAGCCCAGCTTCTGCTGCGCTGTGACCCTCCATGAGTATTTGATGAAACTGAAATATGCAAGAGAGACTGACATGGAGACGTAAGGCGAAGAAGCATTAACCCATTTCAGCAAGGGCTACGGGATGGTTCTGATGGGGGTGGAGCGGAGAGGGGATGATGAGGGGTTGGAGATGAGTGGTTGGGCGTCCTGAGTCCTGAGGACCTGGGCAGAGGGAAGTGGATGAAGGGCGGCTGGGTCAGCATGAGAAAGCCTGCCCCCACAACTGAGAGGAGCTTACAGGGAAGCTCAAAGTAGGGCATTCACACATTCAGGGACAAGGCTGGGGACCAAGCCCCAGGAGAGAGTTAACAGTGACTGACCACCATGTTTCCTTACTCCCCAACTGTTAGGGGGGATGTTGTGATTTTGTGAAATTAACATATGTGAGTGAAGACAGGGCAACCGATGGCCGGCAGAGGTTCAACAACAGAAATGGAAACAGAGAAATTTATTACTCACAGGTCCTGGAGGAGGTACACCACATGCCTGGAAGGGTCACGCAGGAGGTCTAGGCAGAGTGCAGAGAGAGGCAGGCCCTGGGGCGTAGTCCTTTATCAGGATCCCTTTGTGGAGTACTTTGGGGTTCCCAGACTAGGACTGGATTGGTTAATTCAAGCCAAAAGAGTAGGGTTTTGCTTGAAAATTGGACTGTGAAGAAAGCTGAGCGCTGTAGAATTGATGCTTTTGAACTGTGGTGTTGGAGAAGACTCCTGAGAGTCCCTTGGACTGCAAGGAGATCCAACCAGTCCATTCTAAAGGAGATCAGTCCTGGGTGTTCTTTGGAGGGAATGATGCTAAAGCTGAAACTCCAGTACTTTGGCCACCTCATGCGAAGAGTTGACTCATTGGAAAAGACTCCGATGCTGGGAGGGATTGGAGGTAGGAGGAGAAGGGGATGAGACAGGATGAGATGGCTGGATGGCATCACTGACTCGATGGACATGAGTTTGGGTGAACTCCAGGAGTTGGTGATGGACAGGGAGGCCTAGTGTGCTGCGGTTCATGGGGTCGCAAAGAATCGGACACAATTGAGCGACTGAACTGAACTGGGGTCTTGTCTCTAGGGCACTTAAGACATAGAGGCACTAGAAGGCAGTGGGGAGACTTGATCACAAGAGCATGTGTTTGCTGGTGAACAGGCTGCTATCTAGGGTGTGTGGGTGTGTGAAGGGACTCGAGTCGGTCTGAGGTCTCTGCAGGCAGTTGGCCACAGTGGATACAGGCAGCACCTTAGCGAACTCTCAACAGGGAAATCCCACGGTGAGGCTGCCATGCTCAAGGCACACAGAGGGCCTGGCGTAAGGCCTGGCTCTGAGGAGGTGCCTGTTCTGTCTGCGTCTGCATTTGTCTGTTTGGCATCTGCTCCTCAAAGGACCAGTTATAGTAACTAGATTTTTTGTATGTGCATGTGTGCTCAATCGTGTCCGGCTCTCTGCGACCCCATGGACTGTAGCCCACCAGGCTCCCTTGTCCGTGGCATTTTCCAGGCAAGAATACTGAAGTGGGTTGCCATTTCCTCCTGCTGGAGATCTTCCCCACCCAGGGATTGAACTCACGTCTCCTGCATTGGCAGGCGGATTTTTACTGCTAGTGCCGCCTGGGAAGCCTATTTTGTGTGTGCATATTTATATTTATTTCATACTGACACTTGTGTGGGGAGGGGCCATGCTGTACATGTTGTAGGATTTAGTTCCCTGACCAGGGATTGAACCCTGGCCCTTGGCTGTGAAAGTGCAGAATCCTAACCACTGGCCTGCCAGGGGATTTCCGTTACTTTTTTGTATTCTTTTTTAAAAAATATTATTATCTTTCAGCCATGCTGCATGGCACGTGGGATCCTAGTTCCCCTACCAGGGGTCAAAGCTGCAACCCCTGTGCTGGCTGCTCAGAGTTGGAACCACTGGAAGTCCCTTCTTCTTTTTAATATTTATTTGGCTGTGCCAGTCTTAGTTGTGGCACTCAGGATCTTTGATCTTTTTTGTGGCATGTGGGATCTAGTTCCCTGACCAGGGATCGAACCTGGGCCCCCTGCATTGAGAACTCAAGAGTCTTAGCCGCTGGTCCACCAGGAAGCCCTCCTTTTTGGTATTCTTGTTACTCCAGCACAAGGCTAGCCACTAGTGAGGGACAGCAACGGGAGCCCATCTTTCACAAGCAAACCAGCCCACCCCCAACCACCTCTCATCTAACCCGACATACTCCCACCAAGCCCCAGGCCCATACGCCCTCCCAGACCTCCCTCCCCGCCCTCTGCCCGGCTGACTCTTCCTAGCATGCCCTGGTCCTCTCCCACAGCTGGGCCAGGCCAGCTCCTCAGTGCCCTCCGTGGAAAGCATGGGCCACAGCTGCAGCTACGGGGCAGGTTTTGCAGTCACCTGTCGATGTTTGTCTCTAGAGCTGAGCCCTGAGCCCGGTGAGGGCAGGGCTGTGGCTGCTTGTTTGGCCGACTCTGCCATGTGCAGCAAGCATCTGTCGTTGCCGAATGAGTAGTAGGGTTGGGACTCAGCCTTGGTTTTCTCAGAATCAGGTGAGGCAGAACTCTGGGATTCTTGCCCCCATCTTCAACATTGCCCCACCGGGTCAAGTTCACAGGAGCACGGGAAACCTAGCTTTCCAACGTGGCCCTCCTCCCCGATCCCCTTAGGCAGCCCCACCACCTGCAAAAATTGTCGGTTCATCCCCTTCAGGTCTTTAAGCTTTTGTTGAACACAAGCTGAGGCTCAGCACTTGGGCTGACCAGGTGCCTGACATTTTAAGAGTATTGCTAGTTTCCCAATCCCAGGTGTAACTCATTGCAGAAAACAAACACACAAACATGCACACAAAACTAAAATCAACTATAACCCCTCACCTCAGGAAAACTGTGGTATTGTATTCTGGTATTTGCTCTTCTGGTCTGATACGGCTGTGGCTAGATAGTGCAAAGATAAAAAAGGTCTGGCTATATATCTTGAATAGGAGTAAAGCCTTACACAACCTGTCAAAACTGCAGAAATAGCAGGAAGAAAGCCACGAATCATTACACGTGTATGTGTGTGTGCACACGCTCAGTGTGTCCAGCTCTTCATGACCCCATGGACTGTAGCCCTCCAGGCTCCTCTGTCCATGGGATTTCCCAGGCAAGAATACTGGAGTGGGTTGCCATTTTCTGCTCCAGGGAATCTTCCTGACCCAGGGATCAAACTTGTGTCTCTTGGGTCTCCTGCATTGGCAGGTGGATTCTTTATCATTGCACCGCCTGGAAGCCCATGAATAGTTGAAGTGGTAACTGTTAATAGTAAAAGTTGATTGTGCAAAAGACAGTTCTTGAACAGAGAGCTTTCAAAGCAAAACACAGAATAAGGCTCAGGGTACGTTATTATAAAGCAGCTCGGACAGTGAGGGGCAGTTGACTGTAATCTTCACCGTGGTTATATTAGTAATACTGGGATTTTCTTAAGTGATAGGGAATTGGTTCCCTCACACCAATTCTGGGAAACAGTTTCATCCGTGCTTATGATTTCCAGAGGCAGAAGGAAGGAATGACCCCAGGCAAGTTACTCTTGCAAAATAAGCTACGTGAAATTTTGTTTATATGGCTGAACTGTCAGGAAACCAAACCTGAGTTTGTCTGAACGTAACAAAGCCAGTCTACTCACACCAGGTTGTGGTGAAGGAAAATGGACCCTTTATTGCAGGCACCAAGCGAGAAGTCCAGGACAAGCAGTGCTTAAAAGTCCTGAACTCGCCGAAGGCTTTCAGGGAAGGTTTTTAAAGACAGGGTGAGGGATGGGGCCTTGCGATGCATGATCAGCCCTCCGACATTCTTCTGATTGGTTGGTAGTGAGGTAATCAGGAGTCAACATCATCAACCTGCTAGTTCTAACTGGCCTGGAGTCTGTGTGCTTGTGGGCAGCAGACAGTTAACTTCCTCCACCAGGTGGGGATTTGGGTATCTGCAAAACAGCTCAAAGGACACAGCTCAGAATATTAACTGTAGCCCTGGAGGAGGAACTAAAGGTCCTTGGCTTTAATAGCTAAACTATTATTATTTTGTCTTGCTTGACTGTTTTTCTTTTTACATTTTCTCACTTCTCTGATTCAATGTATGCTTTAGAACTTGGGCTTCCCTGGTGGCTCAGCTGGTAAAGAATCCACCTGCAATTGGGAGACCTGGGTTTGCTCCCTGGGTTGGGAAGATCCCCTGGAGAAGGGAAAGGCTACTTACTCCAGTATTCTGGCCTGGAGAATTCCATGGGTTTTATAGTCCATGGGGAAGCAAAGAGTCGGACACAACTGAGTGACTTTCACTCACGCAGGACTTGGAGAAGGCCTAGGATGCTAGTGGTTTTTCTACAGACAAGAGGCAGGCGGAGGCTATGGCGGGGATTGAAGTCTGTTCTGGGAAGGCCCCATAGGGTCCTGCTTGGTTACAAAACTGGTTTTGCCTACCTAGGGAATGTTCAAGGCTGGTCTTCGTTTGTTTTTTATTTTAACAAACCCATTCTCCTGATGGGGAAATTGAGAAGCAGAGAGATTACATGGTTCACCCAAGGCTTGTGGCTGCAAATGGACCTCCAGTCAAGAGAGCCGTGCTGGCACGCTCGCACACATACATGCTCCAGACGTGGAGGAGGGCATCATCCGCCCAAGACGAGAAAGGGAAATGCGGTATCCAGGCCTTGCGAGAAGGCTCTCGTTGCCAATGGTTGGAGCCGAGTTGCCCATGATGGGGCCAGAACCCGATTGTGCCTTGGGGGCTGGGAGTCAGAGTCACAGCCCCACGCACAGTAGCGGGTTCTAGAACTAGCCCTCTGCATATGGCTGGAGACTGAAAGGGACTGTGCTTTGGTGAGACTGAAGCAAGTCGCTACCCCAGTGGCTCTGGGCAGAGTCCTCCCACAGAAAGTGGAACGGGCCCTCCACGTGGTTCAGAAACCCCAAGTGAGAAACACAAGATGGTTCACCAGAGGAGCCACCCAACTCGTGTTGCGGGTTCACGTGTGGCTCATGCAGGCCACCTTTAGAAGTTTACTTCTGGCCGTGAACTCATGATGATGCTGAAGCCCGCGAGGAGACCTGCCCCGTTCACATCTGAGAAACCGGACGTATTACAGCAATTTGAAAAGAATTTAAAACCAGGTCTATACAAGTGTTTGCAAACATGGCAAGCAAATGCTACATGTAATCTTGGCCTAGATTCTGTCCTGGCCAAAAAAAACACTAGAGAAGACAGGGAAGTCTGGCGTGCTGCAGTCCATGGGGTCTCTGAGTTTGAAATTACTTTCCAATACAAAATTTAAAAACCATCGAAAAGAAAGCACATGGGCTAGAGTGGTGTTCAGTCGCTCAGTCGGGTCCAACTTCGCGACCCCATGGACTGCAGCACACCAGGCTTCTCGGTCCTTCACTATCTCCCAGAGTATGCTCAAATTCATGTCCGTTGAGTCATGGACATGGTGATACTAGCTAACCATCTCATCTTTTGCTGACCCTTTCTTTTGCCTTCAGTCTTTCCCGGCATCAGGGTCTTTCCCAGTGAGTCGACTCTTCACATCAGGTGGCCAAAGTATTGGAGCGTCAGCATCAACCCTTCCAATGTATATTCAGGGTTGACTTACTTTAGGATTGACTGGTTTGATCTTACAGTCCAGGGGACTCTCAAGAATCTTCTCTAGCACCACAATTCAAAAGCATCAGTTCTTCAGCGCTCAGCCTTCTTTATGGTCCAACTCTCACATCCGTATATGACTACTGGAAAAACCATAGCCTTGACTATATGGACTTTTGTCAGCAAAGTGATGTCTCTATTTTTTTTTTTTTTGCATCACCACAGAAAAGACATTATGAAAAACATACAGATTTTAAAAGGACTAGATGAAAATTCTAACCGCGAAAAGTAAAGACTGACACGTTTGGCAAGGAACTCCCCTGGTGATCCTGTGGTTTAGATTCCACACTGCCAATGCAGGGAGTGCCTGTGTGTGTAAAACGCAAGCCCTAGACCACTTCCCTGGTAGTTCAGCTGGTAAAGAATCTGCCTGCAATGCAGGAGACCCTGGTTCAATTCCTGGGTTGGGAAGATCCCCTGGAGAAGGCATAGGCTACCCACTCCAGTATTCTTGGGTTTCCCTTGTGGCTCAGCTGGTAAAGAATCTGCCTGTAATGCAGGAGACCTGGGTTTGAACCTGGGTTGGGAAGATCCCCTGGAGAAGGGAACGACTACCGTTCCAGTATTCTGGCCTGGAGAATTCCACGGACTGTATAGTCCGTGGGGTCACAAAGAGTCAGACACGACTGAGCGACTTTCACCAATAATGCCAGACCAC
>SJYF01000549.1:2039710-2054018 GCA_006410515.1 Procapra przewalskii | reverse complement strand
CTCTTCCCATCTTGGGAGCTCAGCTATGAATTGAAATTGCTGTCTGGCTTGTGGGTGTGGTTTATCTGGCATTTCTGGATGTTTGGAGTAGACCTGCTTTGAGTTCTCCAATCTGGCAAGTCTCAGGGAACAGAAGAGTCACACACACACACACTGTTTTAAACCCCAGGAGGTTTGATATGAAAATCTGCACTGCTGGCCAACCTTGCTGGGAGACACCGAAGGGGAGACTGGCCACCCTTGGGATCCGCAAGGCCCTTGTTGGCCACCAATGCATCCAGCCGGGCTCTCCGGCTGGCCGGTCTCCCGCACTCCTTCTCCGCCGCACGTTCCCAGCTGGGCCTGGGTTGCGCCCCTCCGACTCGGCCCCCTTCCTCGGGGCCGGCCCGGCGCGGGTCCTGCGGAGGCGGCCAGGCCGCACGGGTTCGGGCCCCAGCGGCCGGGGCGCGCGAGGAGCCACCTGTTGACGCAGCCGCGGGCAGTTCTGCGGTCAATGATTAACCGGCCGCGCCGCGCGCACCAGGAAACCCGAGCTGTCCGCGAGAGCGGAGCCGGGCCCGACGGCGGGAGGCGTGCAGCCTGGCTGGTCGCGCCATGGACGCAGGTAAGGGCACTGGGCCCGGTGCGCGCCCCCACCCCGGCCCGGCTACCGGGGAAGGCGGGGGCGACCCCCACCCCGGGCCCCGAGGCTGGCTCCTCGGGGTCCCAACCTGGCCTTGCCCTGGGACGCTTCTCCTTGCCACCCGGGACTGGGGGGACCTTGGCCGTGCCCCCCTCCGCAGGGCGGGCGCCCCGCGGAGAGCTGGCGGGGGTGGAGGGGGCAACCCTCGGCTCGGCCCCCGGGCGGGCAGCAGGTGCCTCTGCAGTGGCGATCTGGGGGGCCGTGTCCCCCGCATCCCACGCCCCGTCCTTCCTCTCGTAACTTTCTTCGCCCCTCTGGTCAGGCTGAAGTCCTTGGAGCCGGGGAGGGGCGACCCTGACGGGCTTGGGGAGCGGAGATGGGGAGAGATGGGGAGAGCCCCCGCGGACTGAACAGGGACCGAGGGAAGTGGAACGCGGGCGCGAGCTAGAGAGCTGGACGGACTGGGTGGGGGGCGCGGGAAGGCCCCGCAACTTTGGCGTCCGCGGCGCAGCCAGCACTCGGGGCGGGGGGCGCGCTGATCCGAGAATCCCCCCGCCCCGGTCCTAACCTCGGGAGTCGCAAGCTGGCGGGCCAGGGGCTGCTGGGGACGGCGCGGGGACCGGAGACGCGGACGGTGCGGTCTGCCCGCCTCCACCACCAACCTGGGGCCGGGGCGCCCCTAGGTCACTTCTGCAAGGGGCTCCCAGGGGGTTGTTGCTGCCAAGAGGGACCGGGCCCCGCCTGGCTTTATCTGCCGCCGCCACCCCAGACCTCCAGGAAGCGCCCCCTCTTCCCCACCCTCGAGCACCTCCCACCCGGCTCCCGGCCCCCCTTTTCCGGCTGGAATGTCCCGGCGAGGCTCGGGTGTCAAGAACTCGAGAACCCGAGGCCGCAGCGCGGCAGCCCCGCCAGCAAATGTATTTACTCTGTGGCCCTATCTCCGCGCCATCGGGCCGGTATTTGTCCAGGCCGCCCGGGACGGCTGCGGTTTTTGTTATGATAACTGGGGCAGGGGCTGGCGTCTCCGCGGGGCGCTCGGTGCCCGAATTGGGGGTGGGTGGGGAGGTTCAGGTGACAGCTGTGAACCTCAGCGAACAAGGCCCACCTGGGGCTCCCACGGGACACTCCTGTAGCCAGGTCGGGTGTCCACCAGTGTCATCTTTAAACGATCCTTTTACTCTTGTCCCCGTTTACACGTGAGGGAAGGGAGGATGGGGAATTTAGATCTCTTAAATTCGCATAGATGACAAAGCTGGCTCTGTGTGTGTGTGTGTTTTTTTTTAGATAACTGACACACTCAACTCTAAAAGAATTTTTTTGGCTGCGCTGGGTCGTCCTTGGGCTGGGGCTTTTCCTTGCGGGCGCCTGGGCTCTCTTGTTGTGGCTGGGGGAGGAGGGGGTCCTTCGCCTTTCTAGTTGTGGGGTGCCAGTTTTCTCTAGTTGTGGTGGCAGGCTCAGTTAGTTGCCCCGCGGTGGCATGCGGGATCTAGTTCCCTGACCAGGGATTGAACGTGCAAGCCCTGCATTGCAAGGCAGATTCTTAACCCCTGGATCACCCTGGCTCAGGGTCACTGCAGACATAATTATCCTCAGGGCCTGGCACCTGATAAATGCTTCAAAACAGTAGCTGCTCTCTTGAACATCTTCGTGGCAAAGCTTCATCCACTTAGCAGCCGTACAGGCACCTAACCTTGCTGAAATGATGGTATTTTGGTAGGATTTGTTGTACAGAACTGTATTTTTCCGGAAGTGTGTTCGATTTCCTGTGTTATGTTAGTTTCAGGCGTGATTCAGGTATATATCCGCTCTTTTTCAGATTCTTTTCCATTATAGGTTACTACAAGATACTGACTTTAGTTCCCTGTGCTATATATAGTCCTTGTTGTTTATCCGTTCTACATATTAGTAGCTTGTATATTAATCCCAAACTCCTAATTTATCCCTCCCCTTCAGTTCCCCTTTGGGAACTGTAAGTTTTCTAAGTCTGTGAGTCCATTTCTGTTTGTTGTCTGTTTTTGTAAATAAGTCCATTCTATCATTTCTTAGATTCCACATGTAACTAATATGTGATATTTGTCTCTGTCTGACTTTCCCACTGAGTGTGATCATCTCTCCATCCATCCTGAATTGTATTTCTGAGCCTAGAACACTAGTGCCTTGGAGTTGCCCAATGACAATGTGTGGGACTGAATGGCTGACTGGCTGCGTGCCCCCACCTGGCTTCGTATTCAGAGGGTGATCTGGGGGCTTTGTGTGCCAGGGGAGGTGGATTTTGGCTGAGAGCTTCATGAGTCAGCCAGCCATGGCCCCCCTGGCGTAGACAGCGAAGGCAGCTTCTCGGCTCCCCCATAGTGGCCCTTTTGTTGTTGCCTTGATTATTTAAAACCTCCAGCCCTTGGCTGGGTGGGTGAGGTTGGGAGCTGCCCTGGTGCCTCCCCCAGGAATATTTAGACCAGACCAGCCCTCCAATAGATCAACAACCCTGAAGCGCCCCCCCCCCCACACCCCCAGGTCCTTCTGGAAGAGCCCAGCTCTCTGAGTCAGTCTTAGAAGTCACAGGTCTTGCTGACGTTGTGTGACCTCATTTCTCAATGGTTTTGATTTCCTCTGCCTCTTGCAGATTCCTCAGACTGGCCAGAACACCCTTCCAGTTTCTTCCAGCCGCTTCCTAACCTCAGATCACGGAGCCTGTCTTAGCTGAGGGTCTAAGCACTGTACAGCCACACACTCCTCTCATTCCCACGATAACCCCGAGAGGTGGTGGTGTCCGCATTTTAAGGACGAGGAAACCGAGGAGGCGCTGGGAGGGGAAGCAGCCCAGGCAGTCTGGCCGCTGAGCCCGAGCTCCTGGATGTGACCCAGACCCTCATCGCAGGAACTTCATCCCATATCCACCAGCCCAGCTCTGCCCTGGGCACTGGCGGGGGGTGGGGGGGTGCGTGGTGCGCCCTGTTGCTCTTGCCCACTCACTTCCCCTCCTCCCCTCCGGATGGCGGTTGGGCTGGGTGCACCCTACCGCACCTGCCAGTCCCCCTACTCGTCTGTATCCATCTGGCACTCGGTCTCCCTTCTGGCCCGGCCACTGCGGCCTCTCTGTTTATTCCGCTTCTACCTGCTCCCCACTCTCCTGCCCCCGTTCCGGTCCTTCCTGCTCCCAGAGGAAACCTTCTGTATCACTGATCAGTTGGCTTTTGTTGCGGAACAAACCAGCTCAGAATTTAGTGGTCTGAAACAGCAGGCATGTGTTGTCAGGATCGTGTGGGCCTGCAGCGTGGGGCCGGCTCCCTGGGGCTGAGTGGTCTGGGGACTGGCAAGGCATTGCCTGTGGGCGCCCCTATTCTCTTCCTTGCGGCCGGTCCAGTGGGTGGTAGAAGGATCCACAGAGGTGAGAGAGAGCAAGCCCCAGTGTGCAAGTGTTCAAAAGCATGTTTTTTTCTTTAAAGAAGGTCATCACTTAATTTGGAGTATAGTTGAAGGACACGAAGCTGCCTCTATTTAAAATGTGTGTTTTGATCAGTTTTGACATATTGTGCATCTCGTCAGCAGTCAGTTCATCAAAATAACAATCTTTTAAAAAAAATATTTATTATTTAACTGCGCCAAGTCTTCACTGTGGTATGTGGGGTCTAGTTCCCTGACCAGGGATCGAACCGGCACCCTCTGCATCGGGAATTCAGAGTCTTAACCACTAGACCATAAGGGAAGTCCCCAAATAATAGTCTTTACCCCCAAAAGTTTCCTTGAGCCCCTGGTAATCCCTTCCTGTAGCTACAGGTGGCTTTCTGTCCATCTCAGTTCAGTTCAGTCGCTCAGTCGTGTCCGACTCTTTGCGACCCCATGAATTCTAGGATTTTATATATATGGGATCCTATAGCCTGGACACTCTTCAACTGGCTGCCTGTCTGTGGCTTAATGATTTAGCGATCCATCCATGTGGGCTTCTGTATATATCCAGAGTTCATTCCTTTTTACTGCTGAGGAATTGTAACTGTTAAATTACAGGTGGTCCCCAGCTACAAATTACAGCTGGTTCAGTGGTCTGGTTTTCCACTTGACGGTCACGTGAAGGTGATGTGCATTTGGTAGAAACCGGACTTTGCGTTTTGAGTTCGGGCCGCCGCCGCCCTGGCAGCCCGCAGTCTGCTCCTTCGTCACAGCGCTGGGCGGTGGCAGGGCCGTGGTGCCCCGTCACCCACTGAACCACGAGGGTACATTGCAGCCATTCCGTACCCACTCAGCTATTCTATTTTTCACTTTCATTCCCGTGTTCAGTAAGTAGCAGGAGATACTCAAGCGCTTGATTGTCAGATAGGCTTTGTGTTGGACAGTTTTGCCCAACTGTCAGCTGTTGTAAGTGTTCTGAGCAGATTTAAAGCAGGCTGGTCTACGACTGTGATGTTCTGGAGGTCAGTGTACTAAATACATTTTTTTCCCCCCAACTGCATGGCTTGTGGGATCTTAGTTCCTCGATCAGGGATAGAACCCATGTCCTTGGGAGTGAAAGTGCAGAATCCGAATCAAAGGACCACCAGGGAATTTCCCTAAACGCATTTTTGACTTAACAACATTTTCAGCTTTTGATGGGTTTATCAGGATACAAACCGCATTGTGAGTCGAGGAAGATCTGTACTCTCAACACTTGGGTGTTTTTTTTAATATAATTTTATTTTTGTGTTTGTTTGTTTTTTGGCTGCAGGGGGTCATCTTGCTGGGAGGGCTTTTCCCGAGTTGCAGAGAGCAAGGGCTGCTCTTCGTTGCGGTGCACAGGCTTCTCGCTGCGGTGCCTTCTGTTTCTGGGCAGCGGCTCTGGGGTGTGTGGGCTTCAATAGCTGTGGCTCCGGGGCTCTAGAGCACGGACCGGCTCGGTAGTTATGGTGCACGGGCGGCATGTGGGATCTTCCCAGACAAGGGATTGAACCTGTGTCCTCCGCATTGGCAGGTGGATTCCTATCCACTGTGCTACCAGGGAAGTCCCCAGCACTTAAAGAAGCCACATTTTAAAGAACCCATATTTATTACCATGCAGCCTGGGGTGGCTGGGCGGGGTGCCTGTGTCTTGAGTGTCTCCCGAGGTTGTAGTCAAGTCATCAGCTAGGATACAGTCACCCCAGGACTCAGCAGAGGCTGAAGGGCTGCTTGCAAACCCACTGACCTGGTTGTCCTCAGGTTTTGGCGCCTCATGGGTGGCTGGCTGTTGGACGAGGGCCTCAGCATCCTGCCATGTCACGTGGGCCTCTCTATCATGGCTCATTTCCTCTGGAGTCACCAGAGACACACAGCAACTGACAAGAAGCCAGGAACTTCTTAAACCTAATCTCAGAAGCAGCCTCATACCTGCTACCTTAGTCTCTTCACTGGAAGTCATGCAGGGGCTTCCCAGGGGGCGCTAGTGGTGGAGAACCCACCTGCCACTGCAGGAGACGGAAGAGAGGGTGGGTTCTGTCCCTGGGTCAGGAAGATCCCTGGAGAAGGAAATGGCAAACCGGCTCCAGAATCCCTGCCTGGAGAATCCCCATGGACAGAGGAGCCTGTGGGCTACAGTCCATAGGATCGAAAAGAGTCGGACACGACTGAAGGGACTGAGCATGCATTTGGAAACTTTTGTGATGGTCCAGTGGTTAAGAGTCTGCCTTGCAATATGGGAGACATGGGTTTGATTCCTGGTGGGGAAACTAAGATCTCACAGGCAGCTACTGAGCTTGCGTGCTCTGGAGCCAGTGTGCCGCAGAGTCTGTGAGCCACAACAAAAGAACGCCCATGAGGCAACTATGACCCAATGCATCAGATAATCAGTGTACGTATATGTTCAGTTCAGTTCAGTCGCTCAGTCGTGTCCAACTCTTTGCGATCCCATGAATCGCAGCACGCCAGGCCTCCCTGTCCATTACCAACTCCCGAAGTTCACTCAGACTCGCGTCCTTCGAGTCCATGATGCCTTCCTACATATTTGCTGCAGCTTGCTGAGGTCAAGTTGGTTGGTTCTGTTTTTTTAATTTTAGCTATCCTAATGGGTGGTGATAGCTCGTGGCTTTAATTGGCATTGAAATGATTTTGCTCATTTGGCTGTGCTGGGTCTTCGTTGCTGTGGGGGCTTTCCCCTGGTTGCGACGAGCAGAGGCTACTCTCTAGTCAAGGCGTGCGGGCTCCTCGTTGCGGTGGCTTCTCGTCTCAGAGCACAGGCTCTAGGGCGCTTGGACTTCAGTATCTGTGGCTCGTGGGCTCAGTACTTGCAGCTCCCAGGCTCGGAAGCACAGACTCAGTAGTTTTAGCTTAGTTGCTCCATGGCATTTGGGATCTTCCCAGATGAGGGACTGAACCTCCATCTCCCGCATTCTCAACCCTTGAGCCACCAGGGAAAGCTGGCATTTCTGATGACTAAGGACACGGAGCATCTTTTAACGTGCTTATCGGGCATTTGAATGTCTGCTTGGAAGTGTTTACACGTATTTTGTCCACTTTCTTATTGGGATATTTGCCTTATTATTGAGTTTGAGTTCTTTATACATTGTTTATACAACCCTTTGTCTGATAGATGTGTTAAACTTTCTTCCACTCAGCGACTTGTCTTTGTAACTCTTCAGTCGCTCAGTCAGGTCCGACTCTTTGTGACCCCGTGGACTGCAGCACGCCAGGCCTTCCTGTCCATCACGTTCCCAGAGTTTGTTCAAACTCATGTCCATTGAGTCGGTGATGCCACCCAACCATCTCATCCTCTGTCGTCCCCGTCTCCTCCTGCCTTCAACCTTTCCCAGCATCAGGGTCTTTTCAGATGAGTCAGCTCTTCGCATCAGGTGGGCAGAGTATCGTAGGTCTTAGTGATGTCTTTTAAAGAAATCTTCATTTGGCTGCGTGTGGTCTCGGTTGGAGCCTGCGGGATCTTGCGCTGTGGCATGTGGACTTTCTAGTCATGGCTCATGGGATCTTAGTTTCCCCCACAGGGATGGAGTCTGGGTCCCCCACACTGCAGGGTGGGTTCTTAACCAGTGGACCCACAGGGACATCTCTGCATCTCACGCCTTGATGTGTTCTTTCTTCGCGGTCACCCAGTTCAGAACCACTTTTCCGTGTACCTCATGACTGTATTTGGGGCCATGAATTCTTTAGGGTGCACTGCCTAATTTTTAGATAGCTGCTATTTCCCTGGTATCGGTTTCTGCTTCTCCTGTGGTCAGTGAATGCAGTTGGGATGATTTCGGCTCCTTTAACACTGATTTGCTTTATGGCCCAGTATGTGGTCTGTCTTACTAAATACACGCTGTGTTCTTGAGAAGAACGGTGTCTGCAATTGCTGGGCACAGTATTCTATAAACATCTGCTGCATCAAGATGCTTTATAGTGTCGTTCAGATTGTCCGCATGCTTACTGATGGTTTGTCTGGCTCTGTCAACTGGTGGATGAAGGTATTAACGTCTCTGTAACTGTCCATCTGCGTGTTTCTCTCTAACTCTACCAACTTCTGCTTTGTGTAAACTGAAGCTCTGCTATTAGGTAGATGTGCGTTTATAACTGTTGATGTCCTCCTGGTAAATTGTTCCTTTTATTATTCGTGTTTCCCTTTATTGCTGGCAGTACATTTTTTGTTTGTTTTGGCCACACCTTGCAGCTTGTGAGATTTTGGCTCCCCAACCAGGGGTTGAACCCAGGCCCATGGCAGTGAAAACTCCAATCCTAACCATGGGGCCACCCGAGAGCTTCCTGTAGTCTTAGTCTGTTTAATCCGATCAAAAGAGCCCGTTGCAACCTTCTTTGCTTAGTTTGCATGGCCTATCTTCTCCTGCCCGTTTCTCCCTTCTGTGTTTTCTAAGTGTGGTCTGTTGTCATTTGCTTGTACGCCTTGGCTTTTATTTGTCATGTCAATCTCCGATTTTTAATTGGAAAGTTGAGATCAGCATTTATTGTAATTACTGATATGCTTTTAAATTATTGATATGATGTGTGTTAGTTGCTCGATCGTGCCCAACTCTTTGAGACCCCGTGGACTGTACCCCCCCAGGCTCCTCCGTCCGTGGAATTCTCCAGGCCGAAATACTGGCGTGAGTTGCCATTCCCTTCTCCAGGGGATCTTCCTGACCCAGGGATCAAGCTCAGCTCTCCCGCATCCATCGCGGGCGCGGGCGGAGTCTCTACCTTCGGAGCCAGCAGGGAAGCCCATCAAGCCGTCCATACGATGTTTCAGGCTCGTTTTATTGTTTTCACTTTGTCTCCTCTGTTGAGTTCCTCTGGCTTCTACCCCCCTTCACTCCTGTGCTGTGCCCACTTCCCAGCTTTGTTGGGTATTAATTTGAATATTTTTTTAGTATTCCATTTTAATTTGTCTCTTGGTGTTTTTGCTGTATAGTTTCTGGTTATATTTTTTAGTGGTTGTGCTGTTCCAACTAGGGTTCTTGGCCTCCTTTGTCAGTGAAATTGATCAGAGGTCAGACACAACATTCAGGTGGGGCTTTATTGAGGGCCCTGCTGCAGGGGGGGTCGGGGGTTGGGGAGTGAGAGCAAGTAACAGGTTCCCTTGCTTGCTCACTTGCTGAAGAGGGGGAGCAAGCTGGTTCCTGATATGGGGTAAGGGTCGGGGTGTCCAGGGGTCCGGCTGGAGGGGTTGCTTACCCACTCCTTAGGTGGCCGTGCCTGCAGAGGGTTGCACAGGACCGTGCTTCTGCACCCAACCCTGTTCCCCAGACTCTTCGAAACTGGCAGCTGGGTTATTTGTTTGTTTTTAATCTCTTTGTATCTTTTTGTCCAGAATTTGCCCTAACTGCACAGGCATGCAGTTTTTAGTCCCATATGGACTCTTTGTATGTTTTTGTTGGAGGAGAGGTGTGTCCAGGTGCAAGCATTGAAGCAAAGGGTCCCAGGTTCCAAGCCTGTCTCAGGTCTAAGGATTAAAATACATACCTAACTTCTTACAGTCTCCTTAGAATTAGTATTGTATCACTTTCAGTAAGGTGTAGAAGCTTGTGAATTTATAGATCTCTTTACCTTCATCCCCATGCGTTAAGCTTTTATAACTTTTCCAGGCAAGAGTACTGGAGTGAGTTGCCGTTTCCTTCTCCAGAGGATCTTCCCAACCCAGGGATCGAACCTGGGTCTCCCGCATTGTAGGCAGATACTTTATCATCTGAGCCACCAGGGAAGACTATAACTTTAATAAGTGTTATAGTTTTCATGTGTACACATTGCAAATTCATCATAATATGTTATAATTTTGGCTTTCAACAGTCATACATTAGAGGAAAAAATTATCTTTTATATTCACCCCAATTATTATACGACAGAGGATGAGATGGCTGGATGGCATCACCGACTCGATGGAGATGAGTTTGGGTGGACTCTGGGAGTTGGTGATGGACAGGGAGGCCTGGCGTGCTGCGATTCATGGGGCCGCAAAGAGTCAGACATGAATGAGCGACTGAACTGAAGGACCTCAGACAGTGGAGTCTCTTTGTGACTGGCTTATTTCACTTAGAATAATGGCCTTAAGTCTCTTCTGTGTTGTCAGACTTTCCTTCCTTTTAAAGGCTGAGTGAGGCTCCATTGTGGGGATAAGCCGCACTGTGCCCATTCATCGGTCGGTGGACCCTTGGGCTCCGCATTTCAGTCTCGTGACTGGTGCTGCTGTGAACGTGGGTGCATAAACATCTCCCCCCTGCTCTCAGTTCTTCTGGGTGTGTCCCCGGAAGGGGAATTATTGGCTCCTGTGGAAATTACTTATTTTCTTTTTGGTTGCATTGTACGGCTTGTGGGATCTTAGTTTCCCAACCAGGGATTGGACCAGGGTCACAGCAGTGAAAAAGGCCAAGCCCCAACGACTGGGCCACCAGGGAGTTCTCTGGAAACGTGTACTTTTTTGAGGAATTGGTGTGTTTTCCGCAGTGGCTGCACCATTTTACATTCCCACTAACAGTGCACAAGGGTTCCAATTTCTCTACATGCTCGCCTCTGGGTTTTTGTTTTTACAAATGTAGTCGTCATCACGGCTGTGAGGTGGATGGGCGCTGATGCCACTGCATTTACGGTAATTTGTTGCACAGCAATAGGAGAGGCCCACGTGCCTCGATCCTGAAGGACATTTCCTTTAGATGTTGATTTCTGGGCTGTGGGTTTTTTCCATCAGCTGTTTAACATGTGATCCTCAGCTGTCTCTTGACTATCTATGGAATTCAAATTGTTGTTCCCCTGTGTATAGTATAATGGGTCGTTTTTCGCCACCAGTTTTCCAGGCTGTGATGTTAAATCTTCTGTTTTTGAGAGGTTGTTGTTGTTGTTTTGGCTGTGCTGTGTGGTGTGCGGGGATCTTGAGTTCCCTGACCAGGGATCAAACCCGCAGCGCCTGTAGTGGAAGCTGAGAGTCCTAACCACCAGACCTCCAGGGAGGCCCCCGAGAAGTTGTATGATGCTGTGTCTAGGGAGTTTTCTCCCACAAAGTGCCTGTTGCGGATATTTAGTTTTATGAATTTGTCTTTTATCACATGGTGTGTCGGTAATTAGTCATTATTACTGCAAATGTATTTTTCCCCAAATCTGTCCTGGGACTTGACATGGGGTTAAGACCTTTTCCTGTTACCATAGGCCCCTGAAGCTCTATTCTCTTTTTCCTTAATCTCTGTTTGTCATATTGGTGCTTCTTCAAACTCACTATTTTTTCCCCCGTCACCTCCATTTTAATATTGACATCAGTGAATTAAAAAAAATTCAGATATTATGTGTTGAAAATTTCTTGTGCCTTTTAAAAAAAATCCATGTCAAACTTTCTAATTCTTTATTGAGAGATTTTTCAAGTGTGTTTATCTTTGCTCATGGAGTTGGTTATAACAGTTGCTTTTACTGATAATTTCAACATCTCGGGTAGACATATGTTGTCTTTTCCCTTGAGGATTGGTCACATTTGCCTCATTCTTTGAATGGGGAATGATTTTTGGGTTGGGTCCTGCACATCGCATATATTATGTTGTATAAATTCTCAGTCCTAAAGGAAATCAATCCTGAGTATTCATTGGAAGAACTGATGCTGGAAGCTCCCATACTTTGGTCACCTGACGGGAAGAGCCAACTCACTGGAAGAGACCCTTCAGTGTGGGAAAGATTGATAACAGAGCGTGAGATGGTTGGAGGGCGTCACCCACTCAGTAGACGTGAGTTTGGGCAAACTCTGGGAGATGGTGAAGGGCAGGGCAGCCTGGAGTTTTGCAGTATATGGGGTTGCAAAGAGTCAGATACAACTTAGCGACTAAACAACAAAAAGTCCTAAGTCCTGTTACGCCCTGGAAAGTTCATGAAGCGGTCAACCTAGATGGTTTCAGATCACTAGCTGGTCTACCTTCTATGAGTAGCATGTCCAGTCTTGGTCCAGTTTCCTGTTTTTTTGTTTTTTTTTTTTGAGGTCCAACTGACATTACATTACAGTAGTATCAGGTGTACAATGTAATGATTCAGTATCTGTATACACTGTATAATGATCACTGTATGAAGAAAATTGTTTTCTTGGGATGAGAACTTTTAAGACTCAATCCCCTAGCTACTTTCAAGTATGTTGCTGGTTCAGTTGCTAAGTCATGTCTGACTGTGATCCCATGGACTGCAGTACCCCAGGCTTCCCTGTCCTTCACTGTCTCCTGGAGTTTGCTAAAGCTCGGGTCCATTGAGTCCATGATCCCATTCAACCGTCTCATTCTCTGTCGCCCCTTTCTCCTTCTGCCCTCAATCTTTTCCAGCATCAGGGTCTTTTCCAATGAAAGAGACAACTCTTTGTATCAGGTGGCCAAAGTATTGGCATTTCAGCTTGAGCATCAGTCCTTTCAATGGATATTCAGGGTTGATTTCCTTTAGGATTGACTGGTTTGATTTCCTTGCTATCCAAGGGATTCTCAAGAGTCTTCTCCAGCTTCATATTTCGAAAGCGTCAGTTCTTTGGTGCTCTGCCTTCTTTATGGTCCAGCTCTCACATTCATACGTGACTATTGGAAACACCATAGCTTTGACTATACAGACCTTTGTGGGCAAACCACATCTCTGCTTTTTAATACGCTAAGTTTTTCATAGCTTCTTTTCCAAGGATTGAGTGTCTTTTAATTTCATGGCTGCAGTCACCGTCCACCATGATTTTGAAGCCCAAGAAAATAAAATCTGTCACTGTTTCCATTTTTTCCTCATCTATTTGCCATGAACTGATGCCATGATCTTAGTTTTTTGAATGTAGAGTTTTAAGCCAGCTTTTCCACTCTTTTCTTTCACCCTCCTCGAGAGGCTCTTTAGTTCTTCTTTGCTTTCTGCCATAAGGGTGGTGTCATCTGCATATCTGAGGCTATTGATATTTCTCCCGGCAATCTTGATTCCAGCTTGTGCTTCATCCTGCCTGGCATTTCTCATTATATACTCTGCATATAAGTTAAATTAGCAGGGTGGCAGTATATAGCCTTGACATACACCTTTCCCACTTTTGAACCAGTCTATTATTCCATGTCCGGTTCTAACTGTTGCTTCTTGACCTGTATACAGGTTTCTCAGGAAGCAGGTAAGGTGGTCTGGTATTCCCATCTCTTTCAGAATTTTCCACAGTTTGTTGTGATCCACACAGTCAAAGGCTTTAGCCTAGTCAATGAAGCAGAAATAGATGTTTTTCTGGAATTCCCTTGCTTTCTGTATGATCCAGTGGATGTTGACAGTTTGGTCTCTGGTTCCTCTGCCTTTTCTAAATCCAAATTATACATCTGGAAGTTCTCGGTTCACATACTGTTGAAGCCTAGCTTGAAGGATTTTGAGCATTACCTTGCTAGATGTGAAATGTGCTCAATTGTGCGGTAGTTTGAATATTCTTTGGCATTGCCCTTCTTTGAGGTTGGAATGAAAACTGACTGTTTGCAGTCTTGTGGCCATTGCTGAGTTCCAAATTTTCTAGCATATTGAGTGCAGCACTTTAACAGCATCATCTTTTATGATTCGAAATAGCTCAGCTGGAATTCCATCACCCTCACTAAAGCTTCTGAGGCCCACTTGACTTCACATTCCAGGATGTCTGGCTGTATGTGAGTGGCCACACCGTGGTGGTTATCTGGGCCATGGAGATGTTTTTTGTACAGTTCTTCTGTGTATTCTTGCCACCTCTTCTTTATCTCTTCTGCTTCTGTTAGATCCTTGCCATTTCTGTCCTTTATTGAGCCCATCTTTGTGTGAAATGTTCCCTTGGTATCTCCAATTTCCTTGCAAAGATCTCTAGTCTTTCCCATTCTATTGTTTCCCACTATTTCTTTGCATTGTTCACGTAAGAAGGCTTTCTTGTCTCTCCCTGCTATTCTCTGGACCTCTGCGTTCAGTTGTGTATATCTTTCCCTTTCTCCTTTGCAGTATTTTTAGAGATTCACCATGCTATACACTACATCTCCAGGACTTATTTGTTTTATAACTGAATTTATACCTTTTGACCCCCTCCACTGATTTTGCCCCCCCCCATCCCCATTTCAGACAACCGCCGATCTCTTCTCTGTATCCATGAACTTGGGTTTGTTTTTTTCTGATTCCACATGTGAGTGAGGTCGTGCACTATTTCTTTTTCTCTGTCTGACTTATTTCACTTGACATAATACTCTCAAGATCCATCCACATTATTGCACGTGGCAACTCCAGTACTTTGGCCACCTCATGCAAAGAGTTGACTCATTGGAAAAGACTCTGATGCTGGGAGGGATTGGGGGCAGG
>SJYF01000549.1:2023526-2034451 GCA_006410515.1 Procapra przewalskii | reverse complement strand
GTGATGGACAGGGAGGCCTGGCGTGCTGCGATTCATGGGGTCGCAAAGAGTCGGACACGACTGAGCGACTGAACTGAACTGATGTTGTGTGATACATATTCACAAATGTTATATCTTCTTGTTGGATTTGAGCCCTTTGTCATTTTGTTAATAGCTTTTTTGTTTCTTGTTGCAGTTTTTGTTTTACATTCTCTCTTTGTTATATAAGTATAGCTGCCTCAGGCTTTTAGGTTTTCTTTTGCATTGAATGTTTTTCTATTCTTTTTTGGTCTGTGTGTGTGGTCTGCAGACTCATATCTGCAGTGAGTCTCTTATAGACAGAATATCTTGTCCCTTTATCCATTCAGCTCTTCCATGTCTTTCGGAAAAGTTAGTCTATTTAAAGTAATTGCTAGGTGTGCGCTAATTTGTGACTTTGTTCATTGTTTTCTGGCTGTTTCTCTGGCCTAGGTTCTAAGGTCTTCCTTATGCAGGTCTGGATCTGTCCCCTACACATGCATCTTGAGGGCGAGTCCAGGGCTGGTGTGGCTCCATTCTAAGATGACTGACCATTCCTGAATGTGAGATTCTCAGGAGTAAACCCAAGGACGTCCTGGGCAAGCTGATATACATTGGTCACCCCAGTTCACACACACAACTAGGGGACTCCGAACCCCTCTGAAGGTGCTTCTCTAGGGTCTCCCTACCCTCTCCCTTCTGCAGGGGCCCCTCTCCTGGTTCCTCTGGCCAGAATGACAGAGTTTATCGTGGACTTTCAGCTGCCCGGTCATGTGGTTCTGGCGCTGGAGCTTTGAGCTTTGAAGGAAATGAGAGGGGAAAACAGGCAATTCACCCCTTTATAATAAAGTCACTTCTGTGTTTTGACTACACTCTGTAGTCTGCCTACTTTTATCCACTTTTCAGGGTCTTCTTTTGTATTTTACATAGCATTTTTAGATCAGCAGGAGAGAGAGGCTTTTTAAAACTGGTAAAATGTGTAAGACTTCCCGTCGGAACCATTTATAAGTGCACAGTTCAGGGGCACTGGGTGCATCACGCTCTCCCGCAGCCATCGTTCACTCCCTCCAGAACGCTTCCATCCTCCCAGATGGCAGTGTCCCCACTGACACCTGAACTTCTCATCCCTCCCAGCCCCTGGTAATGTTGAAAGATGCAGGTTTTTAAAGCCAGTGTTTGCAAGATGTTTAGTAATGTTCCTTTGGCCAAAGCAAGTCACATGGCCAAGTCCAGCCTGAAGGGGATAGAGAAACAGGAGGCGCGGCCCGGGTGGCCGTGTGGTGTGGAAGCAGGCGCACTTGCGTGGCTCTCAGGAGAAGCCGTGAGTGAGACCCTGGCTGCTAGGAGGAGGTGGGTGGGAGCTCTCAGGGGCTCAGTATTCCTATCATTGGGATCCCTCCCCTAGGGAAACCTGACATCTGATTTCACCCACCTGCTGTATGGGCAGTGGGAGTGGGAGGGATGGGGGCGAGACTAGGGGTGGGAGGGGGATTTCAGCAAGGATCCCCCACCCTCAGCAGCACTGTGCAGTTATGTCTATCTTCTTTTTCTCTCTGCTTTCTATAACCCCTAAAGACACTCAGGAAATGGACTTCAAAGCCACACCCTGGGATGCCCACCCAGGTCCAGACCGGGGGTGGGGGGGTCCTGCCCCAGCCCCCTTCCATCCTGTTCCTCCAGGACCGGACGCCTGGAGGGGCTCAGCTGGTCAGGACACTCTCAGGGGTTGCAGGGGGGGAACTTCAGGACTTGTTGGGACTGGCTGGGGCGCCCGCAGTTTATTGAGTGGATGCTGGAGGTCAGGGCCAGGCCTGGAGGGCAGCTGAGAGCCCCCTTCGGGCTGCTGGGTGGGCTTCTCTCCACCCACTGTTCCTTGGTTGCTCCGTTCCCCTCCCCCACCCCGTTCAGGTCTCTGTTCCTTCTCTGCCTCAGTAGGCTCTTGGCCCTTAATGACCTCCTAGCTCTCCCTGGTCCTCAGGTAGCCAGGGTCCAGTGACTCCACAGTGGAGAATCTGATTGGCTCAGCCCATCCTCGCAGACCAGCTCCCATTGGACAGTGTCTCAGCCTATGAGGGGGCTGCCCTGCGCTGAAGCATCTGCCTTGGTTCCATCTGCTGGGGCATCAGGGCCCTGGGGGCAGGACCACGTCCCTGCAGGTGCAATCAAGGGGGGCACGGCCTGCCTTCCATCCTGCTGGCCATCTGTACTGGCTGTGTGGCCGCCAGGAAGGCACGTCCCCTCTCTGAGCCCTGGTTTTCGCATCCTCTTGTTGCACTTTGGATAGAGCTTCAAGGGTGCAGACTTGGGGAGGCCTGAGTGCGGGGTTCAGGGTGGGTCAGGGTCGGCATGGGCACTGTGACTCTCCTCGGAGGGGCTGTGTTCTGGGGTCTGTGAGGAGGACTCCCTCCTGGCCCGGCAGCCTTTTGGGGGCTCACCACCTCTGCCATTTCTTCCTAGGAGCGGACGCTAAAGGGGCGGGCGGCCCCGCGGTCCCTGAGGACCCTGCGCGCCCTGGGCTCCCGCAGCTCCCGCGCCGCCCGCAGCTCCTGGAGGAGGATAGAGCGCCCAGCGAGGAAGTGGCCGCCGCGGACGGAGGGGACGCCGCGGTGCCAGAGGGACCCCCGGCCGAGGCCTCCGCGGCGCCCCCAGCCCAAGCCGTGGCCGCGGACGAGGCCCTGCAGATACCCAAGGTGGCGGCCGGTGGGGTCCCCAACATTGGCTTTGTGGGCGAGCCCCCGCCCTACGCACCGCCAGACCCCAAGGCCGCGCACCTGCTCTACCCGCCGCCCTTCTCACCGCCGGTGCTCTTCCCGCCCACGCCGGCCGCCCCGGCCCTGTACCCGCCGCCCGCACCGCTCTTCCCCGCGCCTGCTGCTCAGCCACTCTTCGCGACCTTCCCGGTGGTGAGTCAGCCCGCGGGGACCCCCTTTGCCCCCCAACCACCCTTGCAGAGGACATAGCTGTGCCCTGGGGGCGCAACATAAAGGGGCTTCCTCCGCCTAGGGAGTGGGCGAGACTGGGCGGCCTCGCAGGAGCCTGGAGTCATTTGAGCTGGGTTCTGTGGGATGAATCGGAGTGTTCAGGGAGAGGCGAGGAGGAGAGCCCGGCACAGGCGTTGCAGGACGGCCAAGGCTGGTGCATCTTGGGAGTGAGGGCAGTTGGTCAACTTATTGAGGAGCAGATAGGAAGAGGTGGGGTTCCATTGTGAGGGACCCCAGGGCCTTTGGTAGGGGATGAGTTGATACAGAATTTTAGAAGAACCCTGGCTGCCTGTGGAGGAGAGCTTTGAGGTCTCCCCCACCTCTCCCCACCTCGGTGCAGAACAGTGGAGGACATGGAGACCCTGGTGGCTGCAGCCTGGACTCAGCAAACTGTAGGGGCAGAACCTGAAGGATTCCAGGGGGCTGCATGACAGGTCGGGGTGGTGAGCGGGCAGGAAAGGGGCCTTGCTCTCCGGGCGGCCTGCAGCCTGGCTGGGTGAGGCTGGGAGGTGGCTGGAGTGACAGCTCCATGACTGCCACTGGCCACGTCCTCGTCCTGGTGTCTGGAGGCTGTGGCCCGCTCTCTTACCACGCCACGGCCTCTTCCCCTGCAGTACAACAGCCCCGTGGCAGGTGTGCCAGCCCCGGCCCCGGCAGAACACAGGCCCCTGCCCAAGGACTACATGATGGAGTCTGTGCTGGTGACCCTCTTCTGCTGTCTGCTCACTGGGCTCATCGCCATCGTCTACTCCCACGAGGTAGGAGGGCGTGGAATGGGTACCCTGGTGCAGCCTCCAGGCCTGCCGTGCACAGGTCCCCTGTGTTCCCTCCACCCCCAAGAAGGCTGGCAGAATTGGGAGATCAGTACCCAGTTGTCTGGGATCCTGGCCGCCGCCTCTGCTGTCTCTGCCCCTTACCACTCAAGTTCTGCTCTAGAAGATTACACTGAAACAGTTCACACTGGCGGTGTGAATGATTCAGGTCCAGGGGACTGCCCATCCCGTGGGGCTTGTGTTTCAACTTAATTTAAAAAAAAATAATTTTATTTAATCTGGGCTCTGGTGGGTCTTTGTTGTTGCTTGGACTTTCCCGAGTTGCAGGGAGCAGGGGCTCCTCTTGTTATGGAGCGCGGGCTCCAGGGCACACGGTCTTCAGTAGGTGCAGCCGGGGGCTCACTGGTTGTGGTTCCCAGGCTCCAGAGCACAGGCCAGTAGTTGTGGCACGTGGGCCTACTTGCTCCATGGCATGCGGGATCTCCCCAGATCCGGGATCGAACCCATGTCTCCTGCATTGGAAGGCGGATTCTATACCACGGAGCCACCAGGGAAGCGGCAGGGCTTGTGTTTAATCTGTCCATCTACTCGTTTATTCTACCCACCCACCTCTGTCTGTCCTTGCCAGCCACCCGTCTCTCCGTTCACCAGCTGCCCACCTTTCCATCCACCGTCTGTCTAGTCTCCATCTACTCATCCACCCACCCCGTTCACCTGTTAATGCACCTTTCTGTCCACTCAGCCATCTGCCTGTCTGTCCATCCCCCATCCTCCCACCTGGCGTCTCGATTACACCCTTTCTTCTTCCTCCCTCCCCGCCACTCCTGACCTTGGCTCGGCATGAGGCTGTCCTGATAGTAGGAAGGCCCTGGGGCTTCTGTTCAAGGCTGACCCGATGGGAGCCCTGGTGTCCCCGGAGGTCAGGCTCCCCGGCCATAAGCAAGAGGGGACTGGGGCGGGGGGATGAGCGAGGACCGGCCCCTCAGAGGGGCGGGCCCCTGGCGGCTGCTGCCTGCTTGTCAGTTCTGGCTCCGCCCCGAGCTGTGGGGCCCTGGGGCGGGTCACTTAACCTCTCTGAGCCTTTGTTTGCTCATCTTCCAAGAGGGGCCAGTGATGCTGTCGAACTCGGGGTTGTTGTGCGGATGGTGAGGGACGGGGCCTGGAGTGCGGATGCGGGTCAGGCCTGCGGCCAGCGCCCGGGAGCTGGCCGCCACCGCCTCGATCGCAGCTGCTCCCGCATGAGCCGTGGCCTGGACCAGCCCCGACCGCCTCGCGCCGTCAGCTGTGCAGTCTGTGCGCTGCGGCCGGGCGGCCGGGCGGGCTCCGGGGTGTCGCCGGGAGGGAGCACGGGGTCTGGGTCCACTCACCGCTCCTCCGGTCTCGTTGCAGACCCGCGCGGCCCTGGCCCGGGCGGACCTGGCCCAGGCTCAGGAGGCCTCTCGCAAGGCCCGCTCGCTGGTGCTCTTCAGCCTGCTCTTCGGGGTCTTCGTGTCCACCAGCTGGGTTATCTACGTGGTGGTCGCGCTCTACCTGCCTTGAGGGCTGCCGGCTCCCCTGGGGACTCCGGGTCCTCGGCCAGGCTCCTTCTGTGGACTTGAATTCCCGCCGGCGGCCACCTGTCACCTAGAGGGGACCTGGGCGGGGGGCCGGAAGACGGTGGGCCCTGCAGTCCACGGCACCCCTGTGGCTGGGCCTCAGCATCCCGGCCTGAGGGGGCCCCAGTGCCCCGGTGGCGCCAGCTGGGGGACGGGGGCCAGCGCCCCCATGCCCAGGCCTTCTCCTGACCCCGAGGCACCAGCGCCCTCCTCTGAGTCGCTGGCAAAGACGTTGCCACCTCCGGCCGCCCGTGCCTGCAGGGCCTAGCTGCCCGGCTCTCGCCCTCCCTGTGGGAGCTGAGAGGAGCAGCCTCCCCTCTCCTGGCTCGCTCCTGCCCGCTCGGGAGGCAGCCTCTCTCTCTCCTGCTGACCCCTCGCCCCAAAGCCCAGGCCGTGGTGGCTGGTCACTGGACGCGCAGCATGCCGGGCGGCGGGTCTCGTGGCTGCTTCGGGGGCGTTGCTGGCCCTGGTCCCTTCAGGGGCTCTGGGGTCCCCCCTCTTGTCCCTCCGGGATGCTGTTCTCTGCCCACGCTGCCGTGGTGTCTGATTCGTGCACATGGGCTGGAGCAGGGCGGGAATTTCTGTCAGGTGTTTCCTGGCTAAAGGTGACAGGAGAGCGGAGACGTCCACCCGCACGGAGAGGAGGAGGGGACCTCGGCAGCTCCGGGGGGCTCTCTGAGCACCTACTGGGTGCCGGTCACTGCCCTGGCACCCGCCAGGACCGGGAGCTGAAGCAGGAGCACACCCCGTCTTGACCCTTGGGATGCTCCTGGAGCCCGGGAGATGCGGATGCAGAAGAGAGGCAGGACGCTGCGTGGAGCTTGAGAGGTGGCTTCGTGGTCCAGGCCGCGGGGCTGGCTCAGATTAAGGCTCTCAAACCCTAAAATGCATGTTCGTCACGAAAGAGGGGGAGGAAACGGGATTTAGGGGTCCATAGACGCCAGACGGCCATAGCGACTCCTGTCACTAAACTCTCAAGTAAAATCAAAATAGGAATCCCGTAGACCAGTGTGCCACTAGCCCCAAAGCCTGTAGGAAGCACCTGGGATCCTTGTTAAAGGGCGGATCCTCGTTCCGTAAGCAGCGCCCTAGATCCTGCAGTTCTCATTTCTGCTCCCAGGTGCCACTGAAGCTGGTAACTGGACCAACTTTATGTGGTTAAAACCGTTAAATCAGGACCAAGCCAGGGACGCCCCCTAGAGTCTCCGCTCAGCACTGCTGTGAGGTTCTAGCTAATGAAACAAACAGCAAAAAACGAAATTTGCAGTATGAAAATTAGAAGAGAAAAAATGATGCTCTGGCTAGAATATGCAAGAGTCCATGAAAAGTTAGAACAAGAGGACTCAGAAAGGTGATTATAGTAGTCAGTAGCAATATTCAGTTAAAACTGGAAAAAATGTAAAATTCCACTCAATAGTGATAAAAAAAATAGTAAAACTTAGGCATAAATTTAACAGGAAAAAAGAATAATTTTTTTAGAAGGAAAGTACATGTGTTATAAGATGCCATACAAGGAGTCTGGGACAGCTAGTGTTTGGGAAAAAAAAAAAAACCCAGTGCCTCTAAAAAGAGCAAAGAACAAAATATCTGCATATAAAGATGTAATATCATAAAATATCTAGCTTTCTTAAACAGACTTAATGAAATTCCAACAAGAAAGCTAAGCTTTTAAAACTGACAAAGATGTTTAAAAAATTAATATGGAAGGAAAATGTGCAAAAATTGCTAATTTTTTCAGTTTAAGAGGGAAAACTCTCTTCACCAGGTTTTGAAACTTATGATAAAGCTACAGTAAACGCAGGGTGCAGCATGGCTTTGCCACAGAACTGGAATGGTCAAACAAAGAAAGCCCAGAAAACCTTCCAAGTGTATGTGGGACATTAATTTCTGGCCCAGACAGCATTTTAGTTGAGTCAGGGTGGAGAGTAAGCAGAGTTGGCTAACTGGTTGGAAAAAAAGTGATTCTCCTCCTATTGTATAAATAAATTCCAGATGGGTTACAGAGCTAAGTAGTATGAAATAAAGGTGTACTAATCTTATATGAAGCTTAGGGGAGTATTTTTATAATTTCAGGGAGTTACGCAGTGTGGAAGGGGCGGCCTCCCACAATCTGGAATACTTTTGAGGAAAAGACTGGTAGCTTTGAGTTCTGTGTGTTAGGGAAGAACTTACTTAAACCATAGGATGCTTTTTACTTATCAGATTGGAAAATGTTAGAAAGATTGATTCCGGAGTTGGTAAAACCTTGACGGTCTCATTTGTTGCTAGGGAGGTGTGCATTGCTACCCTCTTTGCAGAAAACAGACTGTGGTATCTGTTAGTGATATGTGTAAGACTAGGTATTAATGTGCATGTACGTGCAGAGACCAGAAGGATGTGTTCCAAGCTGCGGAGAGTGACTGCCTTTGGGCAGGGACTGGCACTTGTGCAGCACGTCGCTGAAGTTTAAAATGCGGGTGTATTCATGGGTTGTGCAATTAAAAAACAGCTGGAAAAAAATGTGTGTGCCTTTTGACCCAGTCATTCCAGTTTTGGGATCCTCCAGGGTCGAAGAAAGCCATCCGTCTGGACAGACATTTGTCAGTGTTGTTACTGAAGGGCCCCGAAGGAGAGCTGGCTGGGGCAGCTCTGGAATGAAAGCTCTGATGACCCTGGGGCACGTCCTATTTGGGGGATGTTAAAACACACACGTCTTAGCGTTGCGGCGGGGTGGCGCTAAGGTGTTTGACCTCGGAGAGTGGCAGAGGAAGGCCTTCCTGAGAAGGCGGAGTGTGGACGCGGCCATCCCCAGGTGGTCCCATCATTTTGCATTCCCACCAGCACCTGTTGGGTGTCCCAGTTGCTCCACAAACTCATCAGTCCCTGGTTTTTTGTCAATCTTTTACATTTTAGGGCTTCTGGTTATTGAAACTATGGTGATATTTCAGTGTGGCTTTAATTTGCATTTTGCTGACTAATGGGTGATATTGGGCTTTTAATCATGCTCATCAGCTATGATGATGATCTGATGATCTCTTCGGATATGACGATTGCTTTTCAAATACTGTTTGTTTTTGGCTGCTCCGGGTCTTTGCTGCTCTTGAGTGGGTTTTCTCGTGGCGAGCGGGGGCTCCTCCTCACCGTGCTGCGGGGGCTTCTCTGGTTGCAGGGCACAGGCTTTGGTAGTTGCAGCTTGTGGGCTCAGTTGTTGCAGTGCCTGGGGCTAGGTGCTCTGTGGCATGTGGGATCTTCCCAGATCAGGGGTGGAACCCGTGTCTCCTGAGCTGGCAGGCAGCTTCTTCCCCACTCCGCCACCAGGGAAGTCCTGGATCGCCTGTGCATGTTCAAGTCTTGAGCCCGTTTCTGGGCTGGACTGTCTTTCTCTTATCAGTTCAGAGGAGTTCTCTGGTGCTTTCTAGGTGTGAGTCCAGTGTAGAGTCAGGGATTGCAAACACCTTCTACTTTTGAAGCTTCCCTCTTTACCCCCTTAATGCTGTTGTCAGATGAAAAGTTCGCAACTGTAATTATGCAGATTTATCTTTATGGATTATGTTCTTTTGGCTTTAGAAAAATTTCCCTGCTCTTGGGTCATGATCAGATATTCTCTTTTGTTGTTTTCGAGATCTAGAAGCATTGTTGGTCTCTTTTTATCTTGTTTTCAGATTTCCACCCAGCTGGTCTAGACTCTAGAGGTCCATTTGTTTTGGTTACCACAATCATACTTCATGTCTGAGACTTGATAGTAAGTCTTGCCATTGAGTGGGTCAGGTCCTCACACCATCTTTGAGGGTCTGGATCATTTAAAATCATTTGTATGTACAGTAAATTTTATTTTTATTATTTTTTAATTATTTATTTATTTAAATACTTTATTCTACGTTACAATACTGTAATGGTTTTGCCATACACTGACATGAATCAGCCACAGGTGTACATGATCTCCCAATGCCAAAGCCCCCTCCCACCTCCTACCCCATATCATCTCTCTGGATCATCCCATGCACCAGCCCCAAGCATCCTGTATCCTGTATTGAACATAGACTGGCGCTTCGTTTCTTATATGATAGTATACATGTTTGAATGCCATTCTCCCAAATCATCCCACCCTCTCCCTCTCCCTCAGAGGCCATCTATACCTCTGTGTCTCTTTTGTTGTCTCGCATACAGGGTCATCATTACTATCTTTCTAAATTCCATATATATGTGTCAGTATACTGTATTGGTGTTTTTCTTTCTGGCTTACTTCACTCTGTATAATCAGCTCCAGTTTCATCTATCTCATATTTTAGAATTAACAATTTACCTCCTAAAAGCACTGGGATGTTGACTATGACCGCTTTAAGTCTAGAGATTCATATGGGGACAGCAGACATCTTCATAGCACTGTTCTTCCAGCAAACATGGTGACTCGCCTTATGTTTAATAGGTTGTTGAAACAGTTGCCTTGAATTTTTTTGTGTGCATATGCAGAAAATCTGCACATCTTTTGCTAGTATTCATAGGGTATTTGATTTTTTGATGCTATTATAAATATCACTTTTATTTCTCTTGTTACTTGCTTGTGTACAAAACTGCAATTGATTCTTGGCTTTGAATCCAGCACCTCTTTCTAAATTCACTTATTCTGGTAACGTATCTGGAAATTCTGTTGGATTTTCAATTTGCAGTCTCTTCTATGTATAGTATTATAATCTATATATATAATGAGTTTTTTGTTTTCCTTTCCAGTCCTTACTCTCCTTACACTGGTTGGGACCCCAAGTACAATGCCAGGTAGCAGAGCTGACAGGGGCAGCCTTCTCTTTCCTTGTTTCAAAAGGAGGCTTCCGCATATCCTGTCATTGAGGAAGTAGTCTTCTGTTCCTATTTTGCTAAGAGTTTGTGTGTGTGTGTGTGTGTGTGTTTAATTACACTTTCTAATCATGCACAGGGGAATTCCCTGTGGTCCTGTGGTCGGGACCTGAGTCTCCACTGCAGGTAGGATCCATGGGCAGGAGCTAAGATCCTGCGAGCCACTCAGCTTGGTGCAAAATAAATAAATAAATAAGTCCATGCACAGATACTGAATTTTATTACTTTTACGAATCTGCTGAGAAAGTTATCTCATTATTCTGTTAATATGGCAACTTCATGTTGATTTTCAAATGTTAAGGTAACTTTTCACTCCTGGAACAAACCATCCTGATCATGATGTATTATTCTTTTTAATACAGGGCGGACTGTTTCTGGATATTTTGTTTAGGATTCTTGGTACCTGTGTTCATAAGTGAAGTTGATCTGTAATTTCATTCTTATTTGTGGCTTTGATAGCTGGGTTGTTACACGAGTTGGGGAGGGATTTTCCTTTTGGAAGGGTTGTGTAAGATCAGTCATTTCTTAGTGTTCTTGGGAGGGACATGTCAAGCTCCTCTCTAGCATCATAGATTTGTTCATTTTTCCACGTCGGCTCTTGCCTTAGATATTTTGAGGCTATGTAGTCAGATGCAATGCCAAAGCCTTTGACTGTGTGGATCACAATACACTGTGGAAAATTCTGAAAGAGATGGGAATACCAGACCACCTGACCTGCCTCTTGAGAAACCTATATGCAGGTCAGGAAG
>SJYF01000549.1:2003495-2014233 GCA_006410515.1 Procapra przewalskii | reverse complement strand
TATGGATGTGAGAGTTGGACTGTGAAGAAGGCTGAGCACCGAAGAATTGATGCTTTTGAACTGTGGTGTTGGAGAAGACTCTTGAGCGTCCCTTGGACTGCAAGGAGATCCAACTGGTCCATCCTAAAGGAGATGAGTCCTGGGATTTCTTTGGAAGGAATGATGCTGAAGCGGAAACTCCAGTACTTTGGCCACCTCATGAGAAGAGTTGACTCATTGGAAAAGACTCTGATGCTGGGAGGGATTGGGGGCAGGAGGAGAAGGGGACGACTGAGGATGAGATGGTTGGATGGCATCACGGACTCGATGGATGTGAGTCTGAGTGAACTCAGGGAGATGGTGATGAACAGGGTGGCCTGGCGTGCTGCGATTCATGGGGTCGCAAAGAGTCGGACATGACTGAGCAACTGAACTGAACCACAGTCACCAGGCTGTACGCGACACCCCCATGACTTACTGTGTAACTGCGAATGTATTACCTTTTGACCCTCTTCGCCCATTTCACTCACCTCTCCTGTCTCTGGTGACCACCAGTCTGCTCTACCTGTGAACTAGGTTGGATTTGTTCTTTTTTTTTTTTTTTAACCAAATCCCCACCTATGAGTGAGGTCCTATGATAATTGTCTTTCTTTGGCTTATTTCACTTAGCATAATGCCTTCAAGATCATCTGTGTTGTTGCAGATGGCTAAATTTTTAAACATTTATTTCTTTTTGGCTGCAATGGGTATTCACTTCTGCACACAAGCTTTTTCTAGTTGTAGCAAGTGGGGGCTACTCTTTGTTGCTATGTGGGGGCTTCTTGGCACAGTGGCTTTCCTCGTCGCCGAGCACAGGCGTGTGGGCCTCTGAGGTGATGGCTCACAGGCTCAGTTGCTGCGGCATCTGGAGTCTTCCTAGACCAAGGATCAGACCTGTGTCCCCTGCATTGGCAGACAGATTCTCAACCACTGGACCACCAGGGAATTCTACAGTCTCATTTTTTATGGCTGAATAATATTCCACCATGTGTATATACACCACAGCTTCTTTATCCATTCATCATTGATAGACACTTAGGTTGCTTCCCTGTCTTGACTGTTGTAAATAATGCTGCAGTGAACATTAAGGGTGCTTTACAGGTTTTTTTTTTTAAACAGATAAGGATTTATCCATTCTCATAACTCCTGCACCCACATACAGCTTTTGGAGTTTGTGTTTTTATTTGCTTTGGATAAATACCTAGAAATAGAGCTGCTGGGTCATACAGGAGCTCTGTCACATCTTTTCAGGAGTCTCCGCACTGTCTGTCTTCCATAGTAGTCGCACCAATTTACATTCCCACCAGCAGTGCTTTGTGACGGTTGTTCAGTTGCTAAGTCGTGTCTGGCTCTGCGATCCCTTGGACTGCAGCACTCCCAGCTTCCCTGTCCTTCACTGTCGCCTGGAGTTTGCTCAGATTCGTCTCCCTTGAGTCGGTGATGCCATCCAACCACCTCACCCTCTGTTGCCCCCTTCTCCTGCCTTCAGTCTTTCCTGACATCAGGATCTTCCCCAGTGATGGATTTCCTTTGCTCCGCCTCCTCACTGATGCTGCTTTTCTCTCTCTCTTGATGACAGCCATTCTAACAGGTATGGGCTGGTATCGCATTGTGGTTTTGATTTGTATCTCCCTGCTGGTGAGTGGTGTATCTTTTCAGGTATTTGTTGGCCATCTGTGTGTCTTCATTAGAAAAATGTTCAGGTCTTCTTGCCCATTTTTAAAAAGTATGTTTTGCTGTTGAGTTGTATGAGTCCTTTCATATATTTTGGATATCAACCCCTATTAGATATATGACTTGTAGATATTTTCTCCCATTCAGTAGGTTACCAATTTGTTTTGTTGACGGTTTCCAGGGTAGAAACAGTAATTTGGTGTAGTCCCCCGGCCTGTATGTTTCTGCTTTTGTTTTCTTTGCTTTTGGTTTCAGATTTACAAAATCATTGTCACGTGATGTCAAGAGGCTTACTGCCAATGTTTTCTTTTGGGAATTCTGCAGTTTCAGGTCTTACATTCTTTAACCCATTTTGAGTTGGTTTTTGGGTATGGTGTAACATGTTTCCCAGCATCACTTACTGAAGATACTGTCCTTTCCTCGTCGTGTACTTTGGCTCCTTTGTCATAAACTGACAGTATACGTGCTGGTCTACTTCTGGGCTCTCTCTTCTGGTGACCCATGTGCCTGTTTGTATGTCAGTTCCGTACCGTTTTGATCACTATAGCTTTGTAATATAGTTTGAAGTCGGAGAGCATGATGCCTCCAGCTTTTTTCTTTCTCAAGGTCGCTTTGGCTGTTCAAGGTCTTTTATGATTCCACACAGATCTTAGGATTATTTCTATTTCTATGAAAAATGCCATTGGAATTTTTATAGGAATTGCATTGAATCTGTACATTGGTTTGGGCAATATGGATATTTTAACATTAATTCTTCTAATCCATGGGCACAGATTTTCTTTCCATTTATTTGTCTTCTTTGATTTCTTTCATTAATATCTTAGAGGTTTCAGTGTACAGGTCTTTCACCTTGGTTAAATTTATCCCTAGATACTTTCTGTGTGTGTGTGTGTGTGTGTGTGTTTTGATGCAGTCATGAGTCATATATTGTGCATGAGATTGTTTTCTTAATTTCTTTCTGATAATTCACTATTAGTCTATAGAAACAATACATTGATTTTGGTACATTGATTTTGCATTCTGTAACTTTACTGAATTTATTAGTACTGAATTCATTCATTAGTTCTAACAGTTTTTTTTGGTGGAGTTGGAGGTTGTCCATATATAATATCATTCATCTGCAAATAGTTTTATATCTTCCTTTTCAGTTCGAATGCTTTTCTCTTGCCTAATTGCTCTGGCTGGAACTTCTAATACTTACGTTTTTTCTGGTTGTGCTGCACAACTTGGAGGATCTCAGTTCTCTAACCAGAGACTGAACCGCCACCTTGGCAGTGAAAGCACCAAGTCCTAACCACGGGACCTCCAGAGATTTTGCTTTTTTGTATGTGAGTGTGTGTCTTGTCCTGATCTTTTATCTTTTCGCCACTATGATGTTAGCTATGGGCCTGTCACATGTGACTTTATGTTGAGGTATGTTCCTGTACCTTTTGTTGAGAGATTTAATCATAAATGATGTTGAATTTTGTCAAATACTTTTTCAATATCTGCTGAGATGGTCTTTTGGGTTTTATCCTTCATTTTGTTAATCTGATGAATCACATTGATTTACAGATGTTGAACCATCCCTGTGTCTCTGGAATAAATCCAACTTGATAATGATGTATGATCCTCTTCCTGCGTTGTTGAATTTTGTTTCTAATATTTTTTGTTGAGGATTTTTGCATTTATGTTCCTTAGGGATATTGGCCTCTAATTTTCTTGTGGCAGTCTCATCTGGTTTTCATGTCAAGGTAATGCTGGCTTTGTAAAAAAAAAAAAAACCACCCAACAATTTGGAAGTGTTTCTTCCTCTAGTTTTTGGAAAAGCTTGAGAACTCATTATTTCTTCTTTGAATGTTTGGTAGAATTCATCAATGAGGCCACCTGGTCTCACTTTCACTGAAAAGTTTTTGATTATTGATTCAATTTCTTTACTAATCATCAGTGCATATTTTCTTCGATTCAGCATTGATAGGTTGCATGTGTCTAGGAGCGTGTCTTCTAGGTTGTCAGGTCTGTTACTTTGCTGGCGTGTGACCGTTCACAGTCGTCTCTTTTGAGCCTTTGTATTTCTGTGGTATCAGCTGTAATAGCTCCTCTTTCATTTGATTTTGTGTCCTTCATTTCTTTCTTGGTGAGTTTAGCCAAAGGTTTATCCATTTTATCTTTGCAAAGAGCCAGTTCTTAGCTTTATTGATCTTTTCCATTGTCTTTTGGTGTGCATGCTAGGTTGGCTTAAACTAAAGTGTCCAATTCTTTGTGACCCTATGGACCATATCCCGCCAGGTTCTGTCTGTCCATGGGATTTTCCTGGCAAGAACACTGGAGTGGGTTGCCATGCCCTCCTCCAGGGGATCTTCCTGACCTAGGGATCAAACCGGCATCTCTTACATCTCCTGCACTGGCAGGCAAGTTCTTTACCACTAGTGCCACATTAATTTGATATTTCCACTCTGATCTTTATTTCCTTCTTTCCACTAACTTTAGGTTTCATTCATTCTGGTTCCTTGAAATTTAGTGTTTGAGCTTTTTGTTTCTTGCTTTAGGTGTTTATTATTACGAATTTTCCTTTTAAAACTGTTCTTGCTGCATCCTGTAAATTTTGATATGTTGTATTTTCATTCTCAGTGTTATCGTTTACTTTCTTTGACCTCAGTTGTTCAGCAGTATACGATTTAATTTCCATGTAGTTTTGGATTTTCCCATTTTCTTGTATCTTTAGTTTCATACCCGTGCAATTGGCAAAAATGCTTGATATGATTTCCATCTTCGTTCATGTAAGAAGATTGTGGCCTAACGTGTTATTTATTCTGCAGAATGTCCCATGTGCCCTTAGAACAGTGTATTCTGTTTTTGGGTGGAATGCTCTGTATGGGTCTAAGTCCATCTGATCGAATATGTTGAAGGCCAGTGTTTTTCCTCACTGATTTTGTCTGGATCATCTATCCACTGATATGAGTGTGGGTTGTTGAAGTTCCCTACTATCACTGTTTAGTCTCTCTTTAGGTCTAGGAACATTTACTTTGTATGTTTAGGTGTCATCTGGGTGAGTAAATCCTTCCACATCTCTCTTCCCTGTAAGGTCTTGCACATCTTTTATTGGGTTTATTCCTAGTATTTTAAGAATTGTGATGTTAGCATAAATTGGTTATTTTTAGGATGCTTTCGGGTGCGTGTGTGCATGCTCAGTTGCTTCAGTGGTGTCTGGCTCCACAGCCTTGGGGACTGCTGCCCACCAGGCTCCTTAGTCCACGCAGTTCACTATATAGAGGGACACGTTCAGCTTTGACTGCATAGTTAACTGCCTTGATTTTCTTAATAGTCTCTTAAATTAGCTAAGACGACGAAAGACAAGGTGATGGTGGGGTCCTTACCTTCCTGTTTTAAAGGAACTTGATAGAATATTTCATCATTAAGTATAATGTTTGCTTAGGATTTTAGAAAGTAATCTTTATCAGACTAAGGGGGTTTCTGATTTTTACTTAAGTAAAAATTATGAACAGGTTATTTTTTTAACAGGTCTTTCTGAGTACTGAAGTGATTATGTGATGCTCCTTCAATCTGCTAATGTGTTTATTCAGGAGAGGCTAGGCCACGTTGTGAAAATCTATAAACCCTAAAATCTCAGCGGCTTCATCATTAGCTCAAGTCCATTTCTCGGTTCGTGTAAAGCCCGGATGGAACAGTGGCAGTGGCTCCTGCCTGGGCTGCCTCCAGTCAGGGTCCTGCCATCCCCACACTGGGAACCTTTAGGTATGCCACCCATGGTGGAGAAAGCACACGTGGAGATGGCATACCTGTTCTTACCTCCCCGGAAGGAAAGGTGTCCCAGGTGGGGCTGCCCGGATAAGGGGTCAAGTACGTTAACCAATTTCCAATCACTCCGTCCTTGCACTCGCGGTGAGCCCAGGGGGAGTACTGATTTGAACATACTGCTGGTCTGGGTTGCTTCTGCATCAGTAACTTCACCTGTAGCTTTCCAGCCCTCCTCTGGATTTGGTGTCCAGGTTGTTTTCCCTTCTGTTTTCAAGGGCATTTGCTTAAGGTTGAAGCTACCTGTTCAGTATAAATCACCTGTTCAGCCTGTCTGGACCTGATGTTTGTGAGTGGATTTCCAACTCAGCTCAATTTCTTTACTGTCAAGCAGCTCTCTCCTCTCCTTCGCAGCGCTTCTCTGGGTTGTCCTGTTTTGCTTGGATGATTTTCCCATTGAGAGGCTCTATGAGGTGAAGCTGACTGCGGAGTGCGTGGTGTGTGACAGGCTGCGGAGTAACGGACGCCGCTCCAGGTGTAACTCGCTGCGCACTCACAGACCTTGTGCGGGAGGGCTGTCCCTGCTGCCACCTCCAGGTGGAGAAACTGAACACTGAGAAGGGATGACAGCGACAGAGACAGAGGCCCCTCACCCCTCCTGACCTCAGGTGATCAAAGAAAGGAGACAGCTCAGATGGTTGCTTTGACACGCGGCATGCGGTGCACACACAGGTGGCCGCGGCTTTCATCTGTGTTTATTTTCCTTTCATATAAAAGTTACAGGGTTTGAAATATCTGCAGGAAGATGCCATGATCAGCCGGTTAGTCTACTCGGGGATATATTACAATGTAATAACACTGGGAGGCGGTGGGGGGAAGCGCTGCTTAGAATCGGGGTTTAATTCGGACCTGGTGCATGCCTGCCTTCACCCTGACTCACTCACACCCGCAGGGAACCAAATCCTCCCGAGGGTGTCTGTCACACAGGCTGGCTCGTGCACCTGACTTGGCCCCTAAGCTAGACAAACCACACAGCCAGGCGGGCAGCACCCAGAGCCAGGGAAGGGTCTCCAGGAGGTGGAGGTGGGGAACCCTGAGCCCAATAAGTTAAAACGCACACTGCACCCGCTGCCCTCACGCAGGGGGGCCACCTGGCCCGCCTGCACGGCGTGCCCGGTCTGCTCTGAAGTGAGGGGTGGCAAAGCACCCCCCGCCCCAGCTCTCCGCTGTGGGAACCACAGTCCACGGTTCCTCAGCCCTGAGCCACAGAGGCCTGGCTCTGCACACGTGGCAGCATCAGCAGAGCTGGCCAGGCCGGGAGGGAGGTGGAAGGGAGGCTGAAATGAGAGGACTCAAAAAAGCAGGAACAAACTAAAACCCAGCCCCACACACAGTACTGTTCATAAACAGCGACTCTACACACACACACACACACCTTAAATAATAAAGTGACGCGTTCCGCCCAAGGATCGCTGCTGAGGGGTCGTAGCTGACATTTCAGACTCCTCCCCTGTGTACAGGACAGATGGCTTCTCAGAAAAACTGTTCAGAAGCCCACGAAGGACTCAGAGTGACAGGGCTGTTTCTTTAAATAGTCAACAGAGATTGTTTCCACTCTTTTCGTTTTGTTGAATCTGGGCTAAGCCTGGATCTAGCCTGCTGTTTGCCCGAGTCCCAAACCCAGAAACAGTGGGCACCCAGTCATGTGAAACTAATCAGGAGGGGGGTGGCCTGCCCGGCACGGAGTCTGGTGGGTGCCTCTGTGTGCAGAGCCCCCCACTGACCTTGCCTCGGATTGTCAGCCTCAGCAGTTAAGAGTGGCTTAGGGGGAAGCTCAGGGTGAAAGAGCACCTGCCCCTGAAGACGCTGTGCCTGGCGGGCGGGTCTTTGCAGCCGGGACCCTGTCCTTCCACGGGAGAGCCGGCAGAAAGAGACTCCCACGCGGCAGAAAGGGCTGAAGAGCAGCCCGTCTGGCTGGGGACAAGGCGGGAGGGGAGCCCGCAGGAGCTGGAGTTTAAGGCACACGGCAAGCGACAGGCGGGGCCGCTGGCCCACCCTTTCTTCTCTGAAGGGACTCACCAAGAGCGCCGGCCCCACTTAGCTGGAGTGATCCTTGTGGGGTCACGGCCGCCTGCCCAGATCCCGCAGTGCCCGGGTTGGAGGGTGAGGGCAGGGGGAGACGAAGGGGCGAAACAGGACTGACACGGCTGCTGCTCGGGCCCGGCAAGGGTGGGCTGGTACCGTGAGGAGAGCCCCAGCTCCGGCTGCTGAGGGGACCCCTGTCGTACCTTTCCAGGCCAGGTGAGCAGTGCCCCCCTCCTCTGCTGAAAAAGCAGCGCGTGGGAAGTGAGAGGAGTCTGCCCGGTTTCCCCGCTCACCTGCAGGTCCCGTCATCCACGGTCCCTGGGCGGGCAGCCCCAGCCCGCGGGCCCCTGCCCGTGTCACAACAGCAGACTCAGACGGCACCCCTGTCCCTCAGTCTGCTGACCACGTGCTCTGCAGCTCCCGGGGCTTGGGGAGGGGACACAGGCAGAGCGGAAGACGGCGCGAAAGAAGAACCCCAACCAAACCCACACTGCTGGGTCACGGCTCGGCCACGAGAGCTGCCTGTGGCTCCGCCGTGGCTGGGGGTCTGCTCCTGTGCAGGACGGAGCTGGCCACGGGCTCCGGACGCCTGCCTGGCACGGCAGGGGCCTGCCCGGGCTGCCACCACCGACCGCACAGGTCCAAAGTCCGTTCAGCCTCGGAGCGGCCCTGTGCCTCTCTCGGGCGTCCTCCTCACTGCGGCAGCCGCCCCTAGGTCTTCTCTTCTCTGTCTGTCTTCCTCCTCGTTATGTTCCTGGGTTTGATTTTCAGAGAGAGTTCCCATAGGGCCTCCTCGGCCAGGTGGTCACTGAAGTCGTTGAAGAAGTTAATGATGTCGTCGTTTCTCCGGATGTCATAGTGCCTGGGGGAGGAGGGGGCGGCCGTGAGGGCCACACAGCCCTGGGACCCCCACCACCCCAGCAAACGCACGGGGCAGGCGTGGCCCCACCGGTCCTCAGAGCTCGGGGCTCCCCTCTGCTCAGGCCCCCCGGCCCCCCGGGACGGCCACACTCACGCCTGCTGGAAGCACCGCATGCTGTCCAGGATGTTGAACTGCTGCCAGCGTTTGGAGAAGTTCACCTTCCCGTCGATGTAATCTGGGTTCCCCAGGTGGACGAAGGTGAGGTCCTGTAGGATGAGCCCCCTGGGAGAGAGACAAGCTGGTGAGCGCCCTGGGGGCGGCTCAGAAGGCTGTGGGTGTACAGGCTGGCGCCCCATGAGCGTGTCTGGGTGCTTGTGCTGCTTCTGGCAGGAACTCCTAACTCCCAGGCTCTGGGGCTCCGGAAAGGTGGGCTCAGGCCTGCCTGCTACGTAGGGAGCCCTGCAGCCCCTGTGCTGGCCCGGCAGAGCCACGGTCCACCACGTACAAGTAACAGGGACGGGAGAACAGAACCCCAAACTCGGTGGTGGTGGGGGTCAATCCCCTGGGTTATTAGGCACGGTCACGTGCTTTCATACACAGGGCGTGAAGCCACCCGACGAGGGGCGGGGAGGTTCCCCCAGCAGGGAAAGCACAGCCCGCAGCTGCCACGGAGCCAGGGTGGGATGGAGGCAAGGAGGGGGCTGTGAGCTATAAGCGCCACGGTTCTGAGGGTGCAGGCCTGAGGGATGTGCCCCTGGACACTTGGCCTCAGGTCACTGCGGAGTCCCCTGTCCCTCTCCTGGAAGTCCCCGCTGTCTGCTACCATATACTAAGGGATCTGACAGGCCCAAGAAACCCACTTAGGTCTGAGTGTTCCTGCTGTTTCCCAAGCACACATGCCATGGACTCTCTCTGGTGAAAACGCCTACTCTCGTCCTGGCCCACAGGGGGATCTGTCCAGAGCTGCCTCAGCCAGGTACTCCCAGGGTCCCTGGGGAGACTGGAGGGATCTCGAGCTGCCGTGAGGTGCGGCCAGGCCCAGGGCAGCTGAGCAGAGCACGGTGCCACAGGCCTGTCCACACAAGCGCCCGCACACGCTCAGGGACAGGGTGGAGGAGCAGCGGGATGGGGTGGGTGGGCAGAGCGAGCCCTTGCCGCTGGACCCTCGCTCGTCTGCACCGTCTAAAAAGGAGCACGTTTTAAGTTAAGTACGAGCACAGTGCCCAGGTTGGAAACCTTTCCCCACGGGTTTGTCCATGGGGCAGCGAGCAAAGGGACCCCGAGGGAGGCTGTACTCACAGGTACGGGATGCAGGGTGGCTCCACCTCCGAGAGGGCAGCCCGGTAGGCGCGGAAGGACGACGAGCTGTCGATCAGCGTGCAGTACTCAGCCAAACCCTGGTGAGAGAACGTGCCATCTGTAAGCGTGGCTCCAATACCGAGCGCTGACCCAGAGCCAGGCCCCCTGCCCGGCTGCAGGCAGGCCAGACACTGGGCTGTGCTCAGCACCGCAGGCCGGGCTGTGCTGCTCCCCCCACGCCTCCCAAGCCTGCCTTCCCACCTCTCTACACTCAAGGCAGAGCCCACTGGGGAGGGCCGTGACCTCCCTGCTCTGCACGCTGGGCAGGCTGTGCCCCCTCACCTGTCACGTGCCTCTCACCTGATGTGTCACCTCCTCCAGGAAGCCTTCCCTGCCTTCTCAGGCCCTCTTATGTGTTTCTGGAGCAGCTGGGGGGAATGTCCCACTTTTCCAGACAACACTGTTTCATAACTGTCCCTTTATATTGTCGGGAGACAACTCCCAGGGAGCCTGGCCAACACCCAGCCCCGTGAGCCTTGCCTCGCTTCCCCAGGAACAGCTCTCACGCCAGGATGAGGGTGCCCCAGGACTCCTGTGATGTGGCCACACAGGCCTCTGTCCCCTCTGATGGGAACTCCCCTCCCCTCCCAGGACTCGCCTGCTCGGGTCTCAGGGGGACCAGCACCTCCCTGGGGCCTCCCGGACCCCAGGGTAGGCTGGGCCACTCGGTCGCACTTGCTCAGAAGCCCGTCCTTCTCCCGGGAGCGCTCCCCCGACAGCAGGCCTAGCCTGGTCCCAGGCCCCTGTGCCTCTCACACCTGCCCGCAGCAGCCCCTGGGGAGGTGGGGCCTGGGCACAGCTCTGCTGGGTGGGCGACCCGGGCACTGCCTCCCGCGCCCACAGGGCCCAGTGACTGGGGACTAGGCGGCACCCGCCCACCTCTGAGGTCTGCTTCTGCCATTCCAGCCTGCGGATGGGGGCTGAGTCCAGCGCTGAGAGGATGGCCAGGTAGGAGTTGAAGTTGTTCAGCTTCCGTAAGTGCTGCAGGGAGGGGGAGGTGACCAT
>SJYF01000549.1:1971399-1983200 GCA_006410515.1 Procapra przewalskii | reverse complement strand
GGTCAAACAAGAGATGGCAAGAGTGAACGTCGACGTTCTAGGAATCAGCGAACTAAAATGGTCTGGAATGGGTGAATTTAACTCAGATGACCATTATATTTACTACTGCGGGCAGGAATCCCTCAGAAGAAATGGAGTAGCCATCACGGTCAACAAAAGAGTCTGAAATGCAGTACTTGGATGCAGTCTCAAACACGACAGAGTGATCTCTGTTCGTTCCAAGGCAAACCATTCAATATCACAGTAATCCAAGTCTGTGCCCCGACCAGTGACGCTGAAGAAGCTGAAGTTGAACGGTTCTATGAAGACCTACCTACAAGACCTTTTAGAACTAATGTGCACACACGCAGTGGGTGCCTTTTCTGGGAGCTGAGACAACTGCTGAGAGGGCACGTGTGCAAGTCATGTAGTGTGACCTCGGGCAGGGGGTGTGAGTTCTGGAGCCTCAGTCTCCTCCTCTCTAAAGCAGGGATGGAAGCAGTTCTTCCCTCCCAGGGGCTCTGTGTGCGTTTACTGAGACGCCCTGTAAGTTTGGCTGGGTGACAAGCAATCAGCGCCAGCTCTCCTCTCCTGCCCTCCAAAATACCCTCAGGAGCACCTCGAAAAACAGAGCCAAGGCGTTTAATTAACTCAATACATACTTACTGAATGAGGGAATGCTTAGGAATGGATCCTAACGCTGTTATTAACCAAGGTGCCCAGAATGTCGCCTGACTCAGCAGTGTCTCGACGGTGGGTGCAGGGGGTCGTGGACAAGCTGCCTGGGCTGTGCAGGTGCAGGTCTGCAGGGGAGGCCACCGAGGGTGAGGACGGCAGAGGAGAGGGGCGGCCGTCAGGGAGAAGGGAAGGAGGGTGCGCGTCTCTGGGACAGAGTGGCAGGCTGCCCTGCCCGCCTTCCCTCAGCAACAACCAGGCTGCCTGGGCTCAGCTCAGGTATTCTAGCTATGCGGTCCTGCCGGGACAGCAGCCAGACCTCAACATCACCTTCAGGGGGCAGCAGTGGTGGTAGGGGGCGAGGGGGAGACGCAGGGCTGCTCTCTAATCACCACCAGGCCAGTCCCTCCCTGGCCCTGCAGGCTCATGCCTGTACCGCAGTCAACAAATCCAGTACCCACCGCCTCCCCCGAGCAGTGTTTCCAGGCCCTTTAAGATCACATTTATTTGACAAGGGCAAGGAGAATGCAGGGCTGGCCATGGAACAGAAAACACGCCTTCACCACAGCCTGGAGTCTATTTTAGGATCTGGCTGGTGCCGGGCTTCACTGCTGTGCTTCGCGGCAGGAATTTTTATTTATAGCTGGAGTAAGACTGTCTGGGCCCAAGAGCCTATAATGGGACGGGCTGCCTGTTGGGAGGCGGCATGTTTCTGCGGAACATCTATACGTGCTCGAGTGACTTCTGGGGAGGAGAAGGGGCACCTGGCCCCCCGCGTCAGCCCTGATCTCAAGGTCAAAGTGCCAGCAAGAGCCATCTCATGATGGTGGGGATGGCAGCTGTTCTCACTGAAGGTGTCCTGCTGGGCAGACGAGGTGCTGAAGGTTTTATGTGGGCCACCTCCTTTACCCTGCACCAAGTCACAATCCTTACGAGGACGCAGAGATAGGCCGAGGGCAGCCGTGGCCCTAGCGAGCCACAGCTGGGCTCAGCGACAGAGATGGTGCTGGGTCAGCCCCTCACACGCAGGGAGCATTTGGGCACGCGACAGGCCCTAAGCTTGCGACCCTGCAGCTCTGCACGGTCTGGTCTGCTCGCTCCACTCAGAGACCACCCAAGTGATGACCAGCCTGCAAGAGGCAAAGGCCTGACATACACGTCAGACACGCAGAGCAAAGATCTACCCTCGTGAGAGACACAGGAGCCACCAACCCATTCTTTGAAGTACACACCAGAAAGAAGCCCTGGGTCTGGGTATCAACGAGGAGGGAGACTGCCTTGATGGGTGGCCAGTCGCGTGCTAGGCAGCAGAGCTCCCTGAAGCTGGCCACGCACCAGTTTCCAGTGCCACTTCCTCCCACTATATCCTGGCATGAAAGATGACTAGGGACAGGCCCTGCACTGTTGGCAAGAAAGCAGGAAAGTAGATCTTCATAAGAAAACCTCTGATTCCTCAACATGACAGACATTCCATCTAATCCCTGTGATTATCAGAGGGCTGGGGCCCAGAGGAGGCGGTCAGCGTGCCAACAGCCGAGGGCTGGAGCTGCAGGCCAGAGGACCTTGACTGTTACGGCTACTCCAGGGTGACTCAGGCAGGCCCCAAGCTCTGGAGGACATCCAGCCCTGCCAATAATCACAGCAACTCCATGGTGACCCAGGCCCCAAGCTCTGGAGAACGTCCGGCCCTGCCAATCACGGGGAATGCCCTTGTCTGAGTGAATGGACGGACCGTGGCTTCCAAGTGTTCAGGAAGTGAAGAAGTCGCCAGAGAGCAGTCATTCCTGCGCACCCTTGGCTCCAGCAAGGCTTGTGACTTCAGGGTTTCTGAACACTACTTGGCGAAAACAGATAAGCTCTTGGACAGCTTGTTTGGGGGCTTAAAATTTTATCCATCATTTGGGAGAAAACATATTCAAAGGAGCTGTAATTTGAGGGTGGTTTGGGCTTTCTTCTCCTACAGTGAGCTGGTAGGAAACACAGCCCAGGGCCAGTCCTGGGCTCAGCAGAAGCGTCCTTCAAACAGGGCCTGCAAGTGTCCACCCAATATGGGCCTCAGTTATTTCTCTTGGAAGGAAATAAAGCTTTTAGCCGACGCAAAACACACAGCCTCGATCTCCTGGGGAGGGATTTCCTGTAAACAACCACATCTTATTCGGTTCTCAGATGGGACATGACCATTCCGAGGTCACCCGGAAGGACCCTTGATAACGGTTCTTCTCAATCCGTGGGGCAAACTGGCCACAAGACTGCCCGTCTTCTCCCTTCTTCCTGGGCCCAGTTAACTACGTGTCTACAAAAGCCCTCTTAGGCCCGGAGGAAACGTCCTTCTTTGAGGGGCCTGTGTTCATTTATAACTACTACATGTTAGATAATGTCAGAAGCAGAGTTTGTGAAGCCAAGTGGCAGGGTCAGAGGCCAATGCCGAGAGCTCCTGTGCTCAAGGTGAGGAGAGACACTGCTGTGGGTCGCGTTATGGGAACAAGGGGCCAGCACTCAGCTCACCCAAGGAAGGCGGCATCTCCATCACTTGTGTCCAAAAAGTGTCTTCTCTCTTTTTGAATTCATTTAAAATTCTAATTTGTAATTCTACAACAAAGGACATAGAAGAACAAAGATGCTCTGCTCAGGAGAATTTTAGGACAAGTGAAAGCAGAGACTGACTGCGCTTCCTCTCATGTTTCACACTTTTGCATTTGAACCACAAGATCTTCCTTGGAAAACACTACATTTTTGGCCAATGGTTTCATGGCTAATTATATTTTTGTGAGAACCTCCAATACATCTTTGGAGGCTCTGTATATTCCTTAAATATTAACCTCAGGGCTCCCTGGTGGCTCAGTGATAAAGAATCTGCCTGCCAGTGCAGAAGACACAGGCTCTATCCCTGCTCCAGGAAGATCCCACATGCTGCAAAGCAACTCAGCCCGTGCTCTAGAGCCCGGGAGCCACAACCAGGGAGCCCACGTGGCACTGCTGCGAAGCCCGTGCAGTGAGAAGCGCGAGCACAAGAGGGGACCCTGCTCACTGCAGCGAGGGAGAAGCCGCACAGTCACAGAGACCCTGTGCTGTCAAAAGTACATACATAAATAACATCACTTTAATGCTTCTCTGCACTAAAGAAAGAAACATTAACCTCGGTAACGTCAACTCTTCATAGGAAGATTTAGTACAGATTCCACAGTGATCTGAATTTAGTTCTAGAAATACAACTCCACTCTTTTACACTCAGTGTGGCTTTATGCAGCACAACAGGGGCTCTAACACCTACCCTTAGCGCCCTACAGAGAGCCTGCGGCTACACTGCGTCCTGCGTCAGAACACTCTCAGGACAAAGAAAGCATGTCTCTCGACGTCCAGCCTGTGCACAGGCTTTTCTTTCTCCTGGGCCTTCTCGGGTCTCAACGCTTACTGGCCATTGAACAATTCACAGACGTCAACCTGACACTGTACTTTTCATGATGGGGGTCTGATTCCAACCTCAGCTCTGACTTAAAACTCTTAGCTAGTGGTTCAGCTTCTCTAGTCTGGTGTCTCTATCTCCAGAACGTGGGTAAACGTTCCATCACAGAACAGGAAGAGCCCCTGACAAGCAGACAAGCAGCCTGAAGTCACGAGAGTAAAGGCAACCATTAGCGTGTAGCCAGCACCCTTAACGCCATGTCACACAGGACCTTCCTAAGGATCCGGGGGCCTTGAGGTCCTGACCAGTAAGACTGTCACGGACTACAGCCCATCAGCGTCGTCATCAGCGAGGGCAGGCAGGGAAGTTCCTGTCTGAAGCTAGTCTGCAAGAGCTGTCCACAATGACATGGGCACCAACAAGAGTCAGGGAGTCTTTAGGAGGGACAGAAACAGTGGGGGCGGAGCAGCTGCTTTGGCGAGCCCCCAGGACAAGATCCCTAAGCCTCGGCCCTTGGCCCTTGGGTGTCCACCGCAGGTGAGGCAGGCTCGCCCTGGGCTCAGGGTGGGGGCCTGACACACAGCCAGGCTTCTGCCTCTACCTGAGGGGATTAGGATCCCACAGGAGTGCTGGCCCACCCATGTGTCCTTCTCACAAGGCCGTGTCTGGGCTTGGAGCGGCAGTGAACTTGGGAGGCCACACTTCAGGGATGCGCTGGCCACAAGGGGACATGGTCGTTGAGGAAGGGCAGAAAGGCACAGGGGGAACGTTCTGGAGGAGCCACATCGCGTCTCAAGGGCCCAGCAGACCGGAAGAGCCTGCGAAGATCTCAGGCCAGACTCAGAGGGGCCTGCAGAGACTCCTGCGTGGCTGGCAAACAGCCCTGCTTTCCTCGTTGCTTATGGTGCTGGGGGCCGCTCTCTAGCAAACCCTGGGAGGTCGGGCAGGCGACAGAACAAAGAGCCGAAGAGAGGTCAGCTCAGAGATGAACCTGCCTGCCCTAGGCCCCTGGTACTGCCCACGGACCCTCCCTCCTCTCAGAGTAAGTTTGCTCTGAGCAGGCGGGAAGCCAGTGAGGAGAAGACGATGTCAGGAAGACACAGGGGACAGAGCGGGAGGAGGCGGGGGCCTTACTTAACGAGTAGGAGGGCACACCTGCTGCGGTCCACAATCTTCCTTCCTGCCTCCCTCTCCTTCCCTGCTTGGCCTTTCCACCTGTCAGATGCCTTTGTCTCGGTGATGGCTGGTGACTGGAGACTGAGGAGGGGGCAGATAGGGTGAGCCGCCCCCGGGCAGGGTCCTAGGAGGGCCAATGTGCTGCAGCGTGGAAGCCCGGCCTGGCTCTCAGAGGATCACGGCCAGCAGCTACACCCACCGTCCCCATTTAAACTGAAGTTCTCAACAGGACACACATGACTTTCTTACCAGAGAGACTTTTAAAAACAGAGGACAATCATTATGGGTATTTCTGAAGTTCTTTTTTTGGGTCTTCTAGAAGTCTTGATTCTCCAGAATCATTTTGGAAGCCAAGATAGTGAAGAAAATATTTCAACAGAGTCCTAGCATCCAGCTAAATCTCTTGGTGACAGTTAATATCGGTGAGCCAAGAAAGAATAGGCCTGGAGGGAGGTGGCTTTTGTAACATCAGTGTTGTAATGTCCAGAGGACTGGAAACCCTAATGGTTATTAACAGGTTACCAATAATATCTTGGTCAAGGGTAAAGTGAATATGGACCCAACTCAGAGCTTCCAAGATTTCTCACCACTAGGGTTCAGAATAGAGAAAATGCAAGCCCAAGAAGGGCCACAGTGGCAACAGCAGTGGGAATCCAGGCTGGTGGGGGAAGGACTGGGGCTGGAGGGACGGCAGTTTGGGGGGGAGTGGGAATCGGGCAGTCAGCACGGGCAAGGCCACAGCGAGGACAGGGCAGACAGCCAGGGGTACGAGTGATGGAAGAGAATCCAGGGGTGGGAGGAGGATGCCAGAGCCACATCTGAGAGGTGTACCTCAGTGGGCCCATCACTCAAAAACTTACCCGTGCCAGCAAGGGGCAGGCGTACTGCAAGGCCTGGTTGAATTGGAACAGGCATGAGGGGGCCAGCTGCCCCTGCCCAGGGGTGGCTGCACCTAGCTCTCTGCATCGTTCTGGCCTCATAGTAGCTCATCATTTCCCTGAACACCTTCTTCTACCAAACTAGCCTTAATGTCCCAAACGCCATATGTCTAAGCAGCTGTCCAAGTCTCCTAGAATCACAGTGCATGCCGGGAAGGAAAGGAGGTCTATGGACTGGGGGCTAAGCAGACCCAGACAGATTGTGAAGAGGAGGGTGGGCACCTCCCAGAAACGGGAGCAGGAACATGTCTGGGGACAAGTTGGAAAGAATGGACAAGGCTGGGCCCAAGCCCAGAGGGCGGCACCCAGGAGGGAACAGCAGGCTTCAACTGCAGGGCAGGATGCACGAAGGGCCGGCTGCTGTCACCCCCTCCAGCTGCTCTCCCTGGACCTCAGTCCTGAGAGTTCACACTTGAGACAAGCTTCTACTCCCCATCTTCAGGCAGGTCCCTCACTGACCGTCATCTCCCTGAAACCTTAACTGGTCTTCAAACCACAACTCAGGCGCCCCCACTGCCCACAGCCTTCCCCAGATGTCTGTGACTCTCACCCTGCTGCCCAGACCCTGCCTGAGCTGGAGTCTCCTTTCCGCTTGACTCACTCTGCCTACTCCCTTGCACGGGGTTCTCAAGGACAACGGGCCGTCCTGCTCGCACTGGATCCTCCTGGCTGCCTGACCCGTACCGGGAGTGGCTCCGTTCTTACCAAATCACATCTCCCGTGGGATCCCAAAAAAGTGACTAGGGATGCGTCTGCAGTACCGCCTTCATGTTAAGCCGATCAGCACAGGTTCACTGCTCAACAGTTCCCTTGGCAAGGTTTTCAGTCTTCCTGTTACAAGGCAGAGGTACAGGCCACAGGGCAAAGAACTTCAGATTCGGCACCTGCTGTTTTCCTACGAGACAGCTCTTGGGAATTCCACGCTGGACTGATGATACAAGTCCAGAGATGAAGGAACAAAGACATTTGGCAATGAAGCACTGCTCCAAGAGCACATCAAGGCCCTCTGTCTGGGGCTCATCTCCAAATGTAAGCAGAGAATATACATGAAAAACGTACTGGTATTACCGCTAAATCATTTCTCTGGGGTTTCTGCATTTCAGATGTCAAGTATTCCATATATCTAGCCCATTACTAACATCTCTGGAGGCCTGGAGGGGCTTCTCTTCAAGTGAAATAAAGCACCCTTCTTAGCTCACTCCCCTCAGGCTCCTTTGTGGAGCTGGTGCTGAGATGCAGGATGCTGTAAGACTCCTCTGTGTGCTGAGGGGAAAACTATGACATACTCATACCCCAGTTTAAATTCAAATGTCCTCGAATTCTCTTTAATTCTATAGTACACAGTCCAGTTCATTCAGTCTTCTCCCCAAACTATTCAAAAGGGATGTTGTAGACATTCTTAGGAAAACTCACACTTACTTTCTGTTTGCAGAGGGGAGGGGAAAAAACAAAACAAAACACGTCAAGACCTAGGATTGTCTCAAGGCCAAGTTTTGCAAGATTTGTGAAAAGAGCTGCCAGAGGTGGCTGCTGAGGAAACAAAGGGCGTCTGTGCACCAGCGCCAGGGAGGGTGGGGAGTGGTCCTGCCTTGTCCGGCGAGGTCTGGGAGCTGAAGGGAAGACTGTATCCCGAGGTCCCCTCAATGGGGAGGACCAGCTTCACTTGGGTGCTGGGTAGCTCCAAATATGGAGAACGGACAAGACCACACTGGGAACCCAAGCTTGGAGAGGGCTCTGACGTCACCAGGTCAACCTGGTCATTCAAGAGGGCAAAGGTTTCCAAGCAAGTGAAGACCTCTGCCCAGGCACTCATGCACAGGATCAGAACAAGCCAAGGCTAGAACCCAGAACTCTAAGACAAGAGCAATAACACAGACATTCCAAGCTTACTGCCTGCCTGGCAGCTTCTTGTGATTTTAATCCTCCCATTCATAGAAGAGGAGGCAAGGAAAAGTGCTACCCCAGAGGACTGAACTTGAGGCTTGGGAGGATGTGAGTCACCTCGGGACGGGTCCACCGAGCTCCCTTGGAGAGTCCTTTCCCGAGCCCTGACACCAGGGTGTCACTAGACAGAATCAGAGGGAGGTGGGGGCAGTCAGGTTCTTGAGCAGATGCAGATCCCAGAGGAAGACAGCAGACCTGTGCAGCCTCCGAGGCGTCAGCGAGGCGTGTCTGCAGACAGCACACCAGCCCTCCTCCTGCTGCCCCACCTCCACAGGGTGGCCTGCAGAAGGGCCCGCCCAGCGGAGGTCGAGTCCACTCTCCTCCCCAGGCTGCGCTGCCTGGGGCCTGGCCCAGAGGACGCATGCCAGCCCTACGCTGAGGCCTTATGATGCCTGCAAGTTTCCATCTGTCTTCCTGGAGCCCAGCCGACTGCCCTGTGAACAAGCCCAGACTGGCCTAATGTGGTGGACAGGTCAGGAGGGTCACTGCCAGACCAGCCCCCGCTGGGGTGCCAGGGATGTGGGCGAGTCCAGCCCTTGGCAGCCAGGCCTGTCCTGATCAGCACAGCTGTGCTGCTAAGCTGTGTCCTAGGCAAGGCTTCCCTGGTGGCTCAGCTGGTAAAGAATCCGCCTGCAATGCGGAAGACCTGGGTTTGATCCCTGGGTTGGGAAGATCCCCTGGAGAAGGGAAAGGCTACTCATCCCAGTACTCTGGCCTGGATAATTCCACGGACTGTATAGGCCATGGGGTCACAAAGAGTCAGACATGACTGAGCAACTTTCACTTTCCGGCAAGGACAAAGGGTTACTGCTCTTTAAGCCACAGGTTTTGGGGTGATTTGTTGCATTAGCAAGAGATAGTGAAAGCTAACTGATGCTAACTGTCTCTCTTAACTTCAGCTCCATCACACTGGATACAGCCTGCTCTGCTTCCTACGTGAGGAATATTCCTTTTTAAACACAGAACACTACAGGGCTGACCCAATGCCCGTGGGAGAACAGAATAAAAAGGCCAAAACATCTCTGCCAGTTTACGTCTGAACAATGATGCTCTGAGTGTGGCCGTTAAGAGACCCACCCCAACCAGCCCCAGCCACTCACACCAACCTTCGGGCCACCTTTCCTGTCTGGGGTCTGTGGAAGGCTGGAGCCAGCGATGGGCAGCAGCATGCATGTTGGGAGGCATCGGCCACGAGGGAAAGGTCTTGCTCCCCAGGTTCCCGGTAGCAAGTGCAGGGAGCGACTCACCGAGGGCACAGGTAAGCTGCCGTGCCGGCTGAGAAAGGAGTTAGAGACGGACACACTGATGCCCTGAGCGGCACTGCCGTCCTCGGGGGTGAAGGCCACTTTAGTTTGCTGGACACAGTAGGAGACAGAGGAGAAGGAAACAGCAGCACAGGAGGCCTGCTGGACAGAGGAGCGAGGGAGGAGACAGGGCAGGAGGGAGAGAAGCAGAGAGCAGTCAGGCACGTGCACACGGAGGGGGCAGGCTGCCCCCTGACCTGCCGGCACCTTTGGAGAGGGACAGCTTCCTGGCCCAGCTAAGGGTCAAGGACGACCGTCGAAGGCAAGCTAGGGGGCGGGTGCCCTCTTCACTCCTGTGAAGAAGCGGCGGTAAGATGGAAGGAGCCACGCGAACCTGTGTGTGCACCCCAGCTCCTCCGCTTCCTGAGGGCCCCAGTACTCCTCTGTGGGAGCAACTGCGCTTCAGGGTGTGGATCAGGAGCCAGGCAGCCTGGGCCCTAGCCTTGGCCTTGCCACATGGGGCCAGCCTGGCATCAGGCGTCACATGATGCTCTCTGCACCTCAGGTTTCCAGCAGATGGCTGTATGCGTGTGAAGCACCTAGAACCAGGCCACCCTCAGGGCACGTGGGCCCACAGGTGTACCTGTCATGCTCACTTCTGTCTGGAAAACAGGGTCACACTTCTCACACTGGCACTGGAGAAGGGGCACCCAGCAGTCACACATGGGGTGTCTCACGTGTCTGGGCTTCTGCTTCTGCTGTGGGCTTTGAGCCCGTCTCTCCAGCTCTCTCACCTCACTTTACTTAAAGTGGGGGTGACAGAGGCCACAGGGAGGGGATGTTCACAGGATGTTTGCCCACCCTCCAGGGCTCCCTGGCAGCCTCTCCTTGGAGAGCCCCTTGGACTGCCGCCCTGCCTCGAGGTGAGGCAATGTGACTCTCACAGGGCTGAGATTCAAGTGCGTCCCTCAGGGCTCTCTCCCCAGGGCTCAGCTCCTGTGGGTACCACAGGACACAGAGGACACCCAGGGCCGGGCAACGGGCACCTGTGCACCCAGCAGGAGAAGCTGAGAAAACCAGATCTCAACGAAACTGGCCCAGCTGTTTAACTAAACATCTTAGGTCAGGGGTCCCTGAGGCAGGCATCTGTGTGTCTGTGGTGAACAACAGAGACTCACATTTGGGCATATTCAGCTGTCTGTGGGGAGAGCAGGGCAGGTGAAGAGCTGAGACCTGAGCACAGCTGGGGAGACACAGCTGGCTAGTGCAGGACTGGAACCCAGACCCCAGCCTGAGCCTGGCCCGCCTTCCACAAGATAGACTGCCCCCGCCCCAGAGCCCCCTGTGTGGGGGCAGGCTCAGGGACTCTGGGACCAGGCATGGGCTCAAGGCCCAGTCGTAGGACTGCTGAGGCCCAGGCAGCTTCCAGGAATGACCTCAGGACCTTCACCGTCTGGCCATCTGCCTCCCAGAACAGCCGGGGTAGCATCCCCTCGCAGAGGATGAAGGCTGCCTTCTCTGGTTAAGACGAGCAGACCAGCCAACACGAGGGCAAGACAGCACGTGCAGCTGACAGACTGCCCTCCTGGGCGTACTCTCCCTAGAGCTTGGTGGACGGGGCGCTTCGATTCTAGAGCCTAACAACAGCCCCTGTGGTCAGTAAACTGGCGGCAGAGAGAAGAGGGTTGAGAGGTGCACCCGAGTGCCCCCCGCTGATCCCAGCGTCTCTCCAGCCTGCCCACAGCCTGACGGCCCCTCTGTGCTGCCCACATGGCATCCTGACGCAGGAGGGGTTTTAGAGGAGGAAGGGTGTGCCGGCCTGAAACACAAAGCGGCTCTGTGTCAGCTACCCTTCTTCCACAGAGCTGGTCCTCACTGGGCCAGCCCTGGCTGGCGGGTGCAAGTGGTTGGGCAGTGAGGCCGACTATGTAAATCCAGGCCCCAGATGGCCCCGCACAGACCCTGCCCTGTGCTCTGATTGACTGCCTCCTTTTGGGGAAGTCTATATTAGAGCTACAAAAGAGAGAGAGTAAAAAAAGTCTGTCTACAGAGAAAGCAAACATTCTGAGTACAATCCAGTGCCAGCTGCAGGGGCCTGCTCTGGAGGAGCAGCCACTCCTGCGGGGGAGATGTGGGCAGGAGAGCAGGCCCAGGGGTCCGGCCACTCGTGGGCCCACTCACCAGCTGCCGCTGCTTCGGGGGCAGGGCGGGCGGCGGGGCGAGCTCGTGCGGGGCGTCGCCGGCGCTGAAGGGATCGCTGAAGCCGTACACCTCCATGAGCAGCTTGTTCTTCTGCTGGTACACATGCTCCTTCTGCGGCGTCTGGTAGAACACGGAGGGCTGGGGTTCCGAGTAGTCCTCGAGCAGCTGCATGTAGGCCAGCACTGCGGGCACAGAGGGACCGGGCTGGGCGGGCCGCACACAGACCACAGCCGCCCCGCA
>SJYF01000549.1:1930998-1956252 GCA_006410515.1 Procapra przewalskii | reverse complement strand
CTGCACGCACGCCCTTTTTCTCTCTCTTTTCTCTTGGCATCTTTTGGGTCCGCATGCCATCACTCCTCGAGGATGTATTTTCCTTTATTTTCTAAATAAAACTGAGCTGTAACACGGAGCTGTAACACTGAAAGCTGTGCTGTGCTGAGGGCTTTAATGTCCATTGCTTCAAATTTTTGTTGTGATGAGACAGAACCGAGGAAATTACACACTCCCCTGACACTTCTGTAAGGCTCTCAAGGTAAAAATGCTTTGTTTAAAAAAATGAAATTAAAACAAAAAACAAAGACTATGCAACAGGCCAGTATGCAGCAGAAACCTAAAGCGCCTCTCTGGCCGGGCGCAGAAAGCGTGCCTTGCCCTGAGGCTGTGTGTCAAGGCATTTACAGATGAACGGATGTCAGGGCGTCTCAAATTCGCTTCCAAATAAACCAGAGGAGCAGGAACAGGTCTGGAAGGAACAAGACTGGCCAACCGTGGAAGCTCTGTGATGAGGCTTCATTACACTGTTCTCTTTTTGCAGTGTCTAAACTTTGTCATAATGAAGCATTTTTAAATAGGCTGAAGAGGGATAAGAGTGGTGGCTGATCCTGAGCGCCAGTGTGGCAAAGGCAGCCAAGCGCTCCACGGCATCCGCTCTTCCTCGTTAACAGAGTTTCACTCGGGCATGTGACTACGTTCTGGCCAATAAAAGGCGAGCGTCTGTGAGGCCTTGGAGTAAGTACCAGCAAATGGAGAAGGCACAACTGCCCGTTCTCTTTTGCTCCTTGTGAGTAGCTGTAATCGATGGGGACTGAACAGCCATTCTGCATCAGGAAGTGGGATCCGTGTGTTGCGATGGCGAGAGGCAGGGCAGGAGGCCACATCCTGGCCAGTCTGAAAAGCCACACTGGCCCGGAGCGCCTATCGCTAGGCTTCTTACCCATGAAGGAGAAATAAAGTTTCACCTCTTGAAGCCAGGATTATTTTGGGTTTATTTGTAGTCAAATCTACCCCTAGCTCATACAGTCAGGAAAATATTTCTTTCAAAATATCCATCTCATTCAAAGTGAGTCTGGTGCACAGGCACAGTTTTGGTTGGTAACTGTCAAAGGTCACCAGAACTGTGGGTATTCCAAAGTTTCCCCCCCAGGTCTGTGCAAGAAGGTGTTTTTCTTTCCCTCAAGCAAAAAACTAAACGTGTGTGTGTGTGTGTGTGTGTGTGTGTGTGCTGTTGGAGAAGAAGCTGGAGGGCTCAGCAGGGAGATCCAAGAGTATCTGAAAAGAGGTAAAGCAGAGTCCAGAGAGATGGGTGGGAAGCTGTACACCTGAGAGGAGAAGGAACACTGGAAAAAGGCAGAACGAGGAAGAGCTGGGGTCTTGGTTTTGGAAGGACAAACTTGCGTATCTGTTTGGCCTTGGGAGACCCAGTCCTCCAACAGCCAAGTCCTGGCTGGAGGTGGTTCCTACAGCCAATGGGGAGAGAGGGCCTTTGAGTCACGTGGGGAGTCAGTTGTCAGTGTTATGACAACTTAGACCTTAACAACAAATGCCAGCACCACAGGTTCCGGACTGTCCCTGCTGTCTTGACTGACTCTAACCCCAGACATTCCTTAGTGACGCAGGCCAGCTCCTGCTCATCCTATAGGCTTCAGCCTGCCCCTGGGAGCATCCCTGGGGAAGCATCTCTGATCACCCTGAAAAATGAAGGTCCCCAAGACCCAAGTAAGACCTCACGTCCGTTTTCCTCTACAGCCCCAGTCCTACTATAACTAATTATACAATTACGGGTCTTTGGCTGTTGCCCTTTCCACCTTTAGACTGTCAACTCCATCAGGTCAGGGACTGCCAGTTTCATCACTATCTTCCTAATTCCCCCACACTGCCCAGCACACAGGAGATTCTCATTAATGGCTCCTTAAATAAAAGAAACAAATCTAAATTTCCCGAGCTCCTCACTGAGAGAATCTCTGTTCTGCTTAAAATATTTTAGGGACAACTGTTGACAAGTTCAGACACTGACAGGTTCATAATCAACAGGTGTCTCCCCTCTCTCATCCTGGTCAATCTGAAAAAACCTGATAAATTTTCTTTTAGACAACTTTTCAACTGACAGTGGTATGATCATGATCTCATAAAGAAAATCCACTTGGGAATGTCACAAAGCTTCACGCCTGGAAACTCTTCTATTTGTGACGTTCTGACTTGTTTTAAACATATCATTATAATCATGCAGTAGAAGGAAACCTTAACAGTGTCACCTGAGAAATAACACTTGTTAATAACAGCATTTCCAGAGCCTGAACAGGAAGAGGCGAGGCGAGGCGCACACACCCCGACGGTGAACCGTGGCCCTGGTCACGTCTCACTTGTCCTGCTGACCTCAGAGAGTGACCAGGAGGCTAGCATGGGAGAATGTGTGACCAGCTGCCAAGTCTGGAAAGCAACACCAGGCCCTACACAGCAGCGACCACAGGCTGCTTCTGCAGGTTTCATCGCTAAAGCTGGTGGTGTAGGGCCTAACTGTTCTGGGGATGAAGAGACTGGGAACTATCAGAGGATGCGGTGATGGCGTCCAGTCCCGCCCGCCTCTGAGTGAGCTCCAGGAAGCCCCCAAAGACAGAGCAGCCCTGCTCACACAGAGCAGGGAGCCACCCACATCACCCCAGTCCACACGGTTCATTCCAGAGCAGTGTGGAATGTTAAGCAACACTTTCTCAGCCTTCTGTTTGTAATTTCTACCCATCAGAGGGTCCTTACTCTACTCTCCAGAGCTTCTGGGGAATACCTGTCCCAGGAGGCAGCTTTAGGAGTCTAATAGCATGGCTGAATGGGGAAGGAAGTCTTTGGACCTAGGATAAGTACCCCGGCTGCCATTTTGGACAGGAGTGTCTAGAGAGGAGAAGAGCACAGCTTTTCAAGGCAAGAGGTCTATTTGCAAAGTGCCCCTCTAGCACCACATAATTAATAACAACAGCAGCGAAGATCGGAGTGCTTCATATGCCAGACACAGTTCTAAAAGCTTTACATGCATTAAATAATTTAATCCTTCCTACAGCCCCATGATACAGGCTGCCATAACTATACGTGTTTTATAGACGAGTTAACTAAGGTTCAGAGCACTTGAGGAAACTGCTCCAGTTCACAGACTGGTAAGCTGAGGTGAACACAGGTGGGAGATCTAACTGGGCTCCAGCCTAGCCCTCCTTCCACGATATCACACAGCCTCATCTAACAGCAGGGTCCACACCGGCTCACCGCTCACAGCCCTGGTCCTGACCTGCAGGCTCCCACCTCGTTCCTGCCCTACATTCTGCCTTGCTCCTCATTCCCTGGGACTTACTTTCTCAAGTAGGGTTTGTCCCTTGGACCCCAATTTCAGAACCATAGAACCTTCCTTAGAAGGACTTTGCTTCCCACCTTAACAATGATTCATAATTTTCTATTATGCCATTTCTGACTTCCCTGGGTAGTAAATTCACAAACTACATCACAGATTTCAGTTTTACTTCTAACTCATCTCAACACTGCTTTTCTACTAAGCGGTCCTCAGAATATGAAAAGGTAGTGGCTGGCATGCTGGGAGTTTTGCTAAGGGTCGATGCAAAAACAGCTTCCCCTGGCCTTTGATGAGCTGGCAGGTGTGCATAGCCAGAGCTGTAGCATAGAGCCTCAGTACAGATTTAGCACAAGGCCCAGGACAGGCTGACGGCCTCTGGCAGCTTTTCGACCTATGGGCCCAGTCCGCCGAAGGTGATATAGCCGTAAGAGCCTGTGTACCCGAGAGAGACAGAAAGAGCTGTGAGACAGAGTGGCACCCAGCAGCAGAGACGCTGGAACAAGCTCACTCCAACGTTCAGGAGTTTAGGAACGCATTCTTGTGAGACAAGCAGCCGGCAGTGAGGCGGCTCCCAGCCCCTGCTGCAGACCACTGGGACCCGCGCATACCTTCACTCCATCCAGCACGGCCTTGATGACCCCCTTCACAGTTGCCACCGTCTCTCTATCTTCTGAGTTCACGCCTTCCAGCATCACTTGGTCAGACCAACGGATGAGGTTGGCGAGACTTTGGTACACTCGGCTGTAGCAGGAGGAGAGGGCTGAGCTGGAGGCAGGAGGAGATTTTCAAGAGAATATTAAAACTCCAAAGCAGGGCCAACACTTTAAGTCTTCTGTTTAGCATAGACCTAGTTTCTCGGTGACTTGAGTTTCTCAGTCCTTTCTATAAAATCTGCACCTCCTTTTAATAAATACACTTTTCCTCCCTGAAGCTATTTCCTTATATCCAGTGAAGATTTTGTGGAGCTTTATATTCTGGTCTAAGCTTTTTTTTCATTTCTCAACTATAACGTATAAAAATTCCACCACGAGAGTTTATGTGCTTTTTCAAACTGCACATTCTCCATGAGATTCTGATAACATCTCTCAAGGAATGGTCCACCTTCCTCTCCTCCGAGTAGGTCAGTGTTGTACACTTCTTATTCTGAATTAGATAAAAACTCACAGGCTGCTCTCACCTTCCGAGATGGCCCATACTCTATGGAGCGTGTTTCTCTGTAAATGAATCCACTTCTTACCTATCACTCGGGCTTCCCTGGTGGCTCAGACGGTAAAGCGTCTGCCTGCGATGCAGGAGACCTGGGTTGATCCCTGGGTCAGGAAGAACCCCTGGAGAAGGAAATGGCAACCCACTCCTGTACTCTTGCCTGGAAAATTCCATGGACGGAGGAACCTGGTAGCCTACAGTCCACGGGATCACAAAGAGTCAGACACGACTGAGCAACTTCACTTTTCACCTATCATTTTGTCTCTGACTGAACTCTTTCTGTAATGACACATTGAGAACCTAAGCTTCAGCCTGGATGGGAGGGGGGTTGGGGAAGAATGCATACATGTATATGTCTGGCTGAGTCCTTTCCTTGTTCACCTGAAACTATCACAAATAATTAGGTATACTCCAATACAAAACATTTTTGGTGTTAAGAAAGTAAAAACCTATATGTGTCATGAGGAGCCAACAGGTTTGTGGGATTTTAGCAGGCAGGATCTTCTAGGGAATAGCTTTTACTTTGATTAAAAAAAATTTTTTTTGTATCTTAGTTCCAAGACCAGGGATCGAACCTGTGCCCCCTGCAGCAGAAGAGTGAAGCCTTAAGCACTGGAACACCATTTCCAGCAAGGAAGGTCTTGAGGAATAACCTTTAAATTTGAGTTCAGAGAGACCTGAAATTTACTAGAATTCCTCCTACCATTGGCTTGGCTTTGTCATCCCCTGCAATAAGCCATGGTTGAGAAGTCAGAGGAATGCACTAATGAAGGGTATTTTAAGAAGGATAAGTCAGAGGCGAGGTGACCTGTGGTGGTGGGAGAGGTATCAACTTCACAGCGACACAAAACAAGCCGCAAGTACTTTCGGAGGCCCTAACAATTGTAGAGTAGAGGCCAAAATGAAGATGTTTTATACCTTACACATATTTCTAAAATAACTAAAGATAATTACCCCGGGGATTTATGGAAGGAATTATTTTTCTGTTTTGAATCTTATGTATTACAATAGAAGACGAGCAAAAGTGTAGGAAATTTGTGGACTCCTACCTCCTCCATTGAAAAGAGCAGCAGCTGATATTTAGCAGCCAAAGGTATGCTTTTTCTCCACAGATATAATTGTAAGAAAAATACACAATATTGTAAGATGATTAAGTGAGAGTGAAGTCACTCAGTCGTGTCCGACTCTTTGTGACCCCATGGACTACAGCCTACCAGACTCCTCTGTCCATAGGATTCTCTAGGCAAGAATACTGGAGTGGGTTGTCATTTCCTTCTCCAGGAGATCGTCCTGACCCAGGGATTAAACACGGGTCTCCCGCATTGTAGGCAGACACTTTACCATCTGAGCCACTAGGGAAGCCGTTAAAAAAAAAAGCCACCTGGACCAAACAAGGCTCGAACAAGAAGCGCTTCAGAATCAGATGAAGAGGAAGAGGACTTCCAGGAGACTGGTCTGTTCTGCCATTCACTCTACCCCGTGCGTGTTCCAACAGGGAGAAGAGTCAGAAAGACTGAAAGCAAACTCAAGTCCCATTATAAAAAAGAAAAATGTGAAAAGCAGCCACAAGAAAGCGAGGGTTGGCTGCTTTAGAGGATGATATTAATGCAGAGTATTCAACGTCACACCTATTCTCTTAGGAAGGACAACTAGGAGAATAAGACACAACTTTTAGACTTTCCTGGGGGCTGGATCATAGGTGACGTGGTCCTGAAAGGGAAGGTGCTCCGAGCAGTCTGCTGCTCCTCCCAGGCAAGGCCAGATGAGGCATTTTTAAACAAAGACTGGCCTCCCACCCCCGCCTGAGCGGATGCCACCACAGCACCTGGCGATAATTAGAGGAAAGAGGTGGGCGGGGCCACTTTTATGTGATGCTCAGTCCCTACCTGCGCTGGGTGTTAACATTTTCCTGAGAGCACCTGAAAGTATCCGGAATTGGGTCCACCCTTCCCATCGTTAGCTTGGAGGAAGAATAGTTCTGTGTCTAAATGTAACAGAAAGGACATTAAAAAAGGAAGGAGCGTCCTGTACCATAAAAATGTCCAGAGGACCAGTTCATCTGCTTCCAAAACGGAGCAAAGCCATCTACATGGAGAGCGAGCAGGGATCCTGCTCTCACACCTCTGTTCATTGCCCACAAGCAGCAGCCAGCTGCTTGTTCATAGGCCTGTCACCACTGCCCTGGGAACAGGGGAGAAGGGTAGCCAACAGTCTGCCTGCTGGAACCCCACCCACAGAGCAGGCAGGATAACACCCTCCCAGTCAACAAACGGGCTTCCCAGGGGGGCTCAGCAGTCAAGAATACACTTGCCAATGCAGGAAACACAGGTTCAATCCCTGGGTCAGGAAGATGCCCTGGAGGAGGGCATGGCAACCCACTCCAGTATTCCTGCCTGGAGAATCCCATGGGCAGAGAAGCCTGGCGGGCTACAGTCCACAGGGTTGCAAAGAATTGGACATAACTGAGCAACTAACACACACGTAACCAACAAATGTGCCAGGAGGAATGAGATTGTGGAAGGAAGCTGACAGAAACATTTGAGGGAGTATTTTTGATCATGTCAGGGAGAACAATAAAAATATCATCAGTTGGCTTTCGAAAAATTTCAGGAGGAACAATATCTCTTAAACGGTATTAACCGAAGGACTACCAGGAAAAAAAGAAAGGGAAAAAACCATTGTTCCTTGCGGCCACACCCAGGCATTTCTCTTTTCCCCTTAAGGAAATGGTTATAGATGTTAAGTAATTATAAAACCTCCCCACAGACAGAAACACCCCCCAGACCACTGTCATATCACTTGATCAAGTCTCCCAGAGCTTGCATGTCTAGAAAGCAGCTTCCCCAGCAGAGCTGCTGGCCGGCACTTGGGGTCGCGAGGGCGGGCAGCAGGGCGGGGCCAGCGCTCCCACAGGACTTGGCGAAGGTGGCCATGCTGACCCTCTGGAGGGGGGCACGCGAGGTGGCGGGCGCGGGGCCCAGCAGTCGGCGCCCATGTGGTCGCACTTCCCTCACATGCCTGCGAGTCTCTTCCCTCCTGGGACACACCTGCCTGCTGCCCTGGCTCCTCTGGTTGTCTTCTCCTGCCCCTCGTGCCCATCTAGCACTTGCCTTGACTTCAGGTCTGGCCCCAGCGTCTCTTCCCCCAGGAAGTTTAGTGACTCTCTTCTAATTCGCCCTGCATAAAATTGGCACCTGGTCAGACAGTGGGGGAATTGGTATTTTCAACCAGATCTGAACTCTCCCATGGTGGGCCCAGCCCACGAGAAGTCTATCAGAGCATTTCATAGAAAGCTGTCTATGCACCTGAAACCAGCTTACTGTTAGGCACAGTCCCTCCAAGGAGAGCCGCACCGGGCCCGTCCACAAGCCGGGCACTGGGGACCTACTGGGAAAGCACAGCACTTGTCTCACAGAGGCCTCCATGGGCCTCTGAACAAGGCACCGAAGCTACTGGCTGTCCCAGAGGCTTGGGTACATGACAGCAGCCTGCTGTGGCAAGTGAAGACAGAATCGGGCAAAGCCCTATCAACACTGTATCCTTCCCCACCAACTGGGTCCAGTGAGCTTCCAGCCAGAAGACCACCAGCAGAAGCCAGAAGACAGGGGTCAGCACAATCTACAGGGGTCAGCAGAAACCCCAGGGCAGGTAGCTTCTTGGAAAAGAAGATACTGCTTGCTTTATCTCCCAAAAGAAGAAAACTATGCCCTTCATCGCCAAGTTCTGAAAGTGGTTCATGAACGCTTAGCCCCGTGGGGCTACAAGGACACAAACCCATCCTGAGGAACTGAAACAGAGCGATGTTTATCCCGGACAGGCACCAGGGAAGGAAAACAAAGCCAGCAGGCATCTGACAGCCTCTCGTGAAAAGGCTTCACTGAAGGTTACATTCAATATTGCTTTTCTTTCTGTGGTTAACAACAAACACAGAGGCAAGCCCCTGACTAACCTTTCAGAGGAAAAGGAACTCCAGCGGAAAAAAAAAAGCATTACCCAACAAAAGCTGACACCATCCCTGTCCCTGGCTTCCAATGAATCCAGCTGCCATCTGGGAGGACCTGGCTTGACCCCACTCAGCGTTTCACTAGCCCATGCTCTACTGGGACTCCTCTCTACCTCTTCTGGCTTAATAATGTAAGCGGCCAAGACCTCTCAGTAGCTAAATATTGGAGGGATTTGGTGTCACAATAAACTATGGTTAACACAGGGAACTGGGGAAAATGTGTCCAAATCAATGGGATGATTGCCAATGAGCCAGCTAGTATGAAAAAAGAACCACAGGCTCACCCAGCGGCTGCCTCCGAGCAGCGGTGGTGAGCTTCACTCAGTGTCGAGGCCTCACGAGTAACAGTGACCTCAACCTTGGGAAAAAACCAGGCGGAGACCATGGGGCAAGGCTGGGGGCAGGGGCTGGAGGGCTCCTTTTCCTCCTGGCACTCCTTGCTGTTCGTAGAAATGTCCGGTGTGAATAGCCCCCAAACCAAGGTGCCACTATGCCTCCACGGCTCTAACACAGCCCAGAGCAACTCACCTGTGCTGAATTCGAGGGTCGCTCTGCACCAGGGGTAAGATGGCCTCCAGCACCTTGCTGGCAGACCCCGGGAGCATCTCCAGGACCTTCTTATCAATAGCCATTTTGTCCACAATGGTCTTAAAGTAGCGCAAGGCACTGACAACTTCCTTCTCTTTCTCCTCCAGCCAGCTCAGGTTCTGAAAGGAAATGTTAAGCATAAGGAGGGAGGAGAGAGATTAAAGGGAGTGATTTTAAAAGAAATAAATAAAATTTCCTGTAGACCACTTTGAGATTGATGCCACTGGAAAGGGCTTCTTGCTGCAGAAACTAAGTCAAATTGTTTCCCTAGGGACTGCAATCAGGATGCAGAGGCCAGGCTTGGGGCAGAAGAAGGGGCTGGATGGAGAAAAGTAGTTTAGGTATTCCTAAGTCCTTTCCTAGACAGAGACAGACTCGCCCAGGGTCTCCTCCACCACTACACGGAACTATCACCGCTAATCTCAGCAAGTACAGTGAAGACCGATTTGCTGATGGCTGTAGGATGCTTGGGTACTGTGCATGTCTATCCAGGAAATCAAACTGGGAAACCCCAGGCCTTTCAAGGTCCTGAGGGCTGTGTGAAATAGGTCAGAGGTGTTAGTGCTCAAAGCCCATTCTCCAGGACTCCTTGTTAGATTCCCACATTTGACCTGCAGATGCAGTGCCCTCTCAATGAGATGAGATGGCGCTCCCAAAGGACCTAGAAGCCCTGAGGTGAAAGGGTGAGGAAGCTGGACAGACAGCAGAAATTCAGGCACTGCTCCTGCCGCAACTGCTAACAGCATCCAGAGTATCTCTGCTCCCGAGGAGAGCTCACCAAGGAAGAAAATAAAAACACAGAGCTCTGGGCCTCCCAGCATTCACATCCCCACACCCAAGTCTTTCCTCTTTGACTGTGGAGTACGTTGAATCCATGGTCAGTGGGTAAACACACTCCTTACACTGACCCTGAGGTCAACAACCCAGGACTCAGCTGGCTGGCAGGGAAAGGGAGACCAAGAATAATTGTTGAGATAGATAAATCCAAAAATGGACAATCCATTCGAGCAGAATCGATTATTTGCCCAAGGCAAATTAAGGGTAGTACAAGTGAGGAAAACTCCCACTTATGGGCTCTTTGAGCTCCAGAGACTACATAAACAAAACCCACCAAGAACAAGAAGATAAGAAATTGAGATTTAAAACTATACAAGTACATTAAAAATGATACATAATAAAGTGATTATGATTCTGAACACTAGTTCTTTTAAAATAATGAGGAATGCCATTTTAAATTAAATTTTTAAATAGTGGATTTCATGGGAATATCAAAGAAAAACCATATAAATGGAATTAAGAAGTCATTAGTTCCTTTGTGGGACGACTTTCAGAGACTTGATTTAGCTCCTCTCGGCTCCTCTCAGCACACCTTCCCCAGAGGTGCTCTGTGGAGCACCAGGATACCATGCTCCCATTCCCAGCATGGGTCTCTCTGCCCTCACTTTATTTTTCTCTTTTTACCAACTGACACCTTTATTTACTGTCCATTTCCAAGAGCCAGGCACTTGCTTCTCCAGCTCCAGGCAAGAGCGCTCTGCTTTGCCTAGGCCTACACGGGGTTCAGAGGAGCCTGTCTGAAGGAATCATGGCGCCGTGCAGACATCAAACATGACTAAAACCACACTGGCTGATTGGGCAAGAGGACGACGGCCACAACACCGCCATCTCAGCACCTCAGGACTCCTCAGGCGCCAGCATGACGAAACGGGGGAGGAGGCCGGAAATGTTTTAAGAAAATGTGTCCCCAGGTTTGCTAGGAAGAAAGGGGCTGACCTGAAGATGGGAGGCCTCCGAAACGGCAGGCATTTCACAACAGAGAATTCTCCTGTCATTTGCAGAGAGATCAAACGGGGCTGCCCTGGGCTCCTAACAGAGGCGTGATACCTCGCAGAGTCAGGTTTCATCCATTAACGCTCCAGCACATTCCACTCCCTGACTCAGTGGCCTCTGAATGCTGTGCATTCCCCCCGCCCTCCAGCTGTTACAACTACGGATTCTCAGAAAACGCAGCCAGCAGTCAAGAGTTTACAGTGAGACACCCAGAAGCAGCACCCCCAGGACCCAGGAACCTGAGGTCAGGGCCTTGGAGAGGCTAGGGCACCCACCTGCACATGTCCTCGCACATTAGGGGGTTAGGGGCTACCACGGCACAGACAGACCTGGAAACTGCCTGAGGCCAGTGGTGCTGGGGGAGGCTGTGATCCAAAGGCACCACTGGGCTCAGGCTCCTCGTGTGCGAAATGGGAAGACAAATGCCTGCTCTGGGTGGGCTAAGGAGGCTTGTGGGGGGTGCTCGGGGAGAATATTTGTGGAAGCATTTCATAAAATTAAGGGAATAGCAGACTCTGATTAAGCAACCTTGGCCCAGAGCCCACACTTTCTGTATACAGAACAGCGAAAGCTTGCGTGTACAGCCAAGGTGAGAAGGACGACAGCGCCCGGCCACAGGGAGACCCACGGTAAGTTGTGGGTGAATCCGAATCTATTCCTGTCTACCTGAGCTGCAGCTTCCCAGGTAACATCCTGGGAACAATGAGACTATCCACAGAAACACTAAGTTGTAAGGGAGTTAGTAAGTCATAGTTTAGGATGATAGCAGATGACAGGCTCTAAGATATCTGCGACAGAGTCAGCTACTCTCACACCCTGGCAGGCAGACCCCCAACACCTCCAGTCCTGACTGTAGGCCTCCATGTGGGTTTGAACTCACTCTGGATCATGCAGGTGACAGGGCACGGAAACTCCACCCTTCTTGAAGGGTGATGACCAAGAACCAGGCTGATGCTCTTCCTTGAGGGAGGATCTATACAGCGCCTTCCTAGAGAACAGTTTCTCAGCCACGGCATGGGCACTTTACGACAGATGATGCTTTGCTGTGGGGGTGGGGGAGGTGCTGTCCTGTGCACTGCACAACGCCTCCCAGCATCCCTGGCCTCTACCCACCAGACGCCAGGAGCACCTGCTTCAGTCTCCAGGCTGTGACAATCAAAACTGTCTCCAGACACTGCCAGCTGTGCCTTGGAGTCTGCAGGAACGCCCACTAAGGAAAGGGTACTTGAACGTCAAGTTTCCTCTATTATTTCTCTTGGAATAAAAAAGAAAGGGGGTGGAAATGCCAAGAAGTGAGCGGCTGGAACAGTTTCCTATCAGAGCTCACTAGCAAAACACAGTGCTCAGTGCGTCATTTCGCTCTGGGCTCCCTGGACAGTGTCAGATGACAACTGGCACTCTTCTTGGTGCTCCATATAGAACCCAGCTCCAGTGGGTTGCTAGACAGATTGTAATTAAAAAAAAAATTGTGGTACAGACCAAATCTTGCACTTTATTCCTCTCTTCAATCTGGAGTTCAGATCAGTCTGGTAAACAACGTACATTTCATTCTTGCTCTCTAGCTTCTTTTTGATAACAGACGGGGCAGGAAAATTGATTCCGTGAAAGACTCTGGACTGAAAACCTTGATTTTCCCTACTTTTAACTAGTATTTTAAGATATTCTGCTGGTCAACACAAAAACAAGAAGAAGTACACTGCAAAATTCAACAACTATGTGTTCATGTAACAGGGCAGTGTTTGCTAGTGGTGCTAAATTGACAGCTGAGCTGTGGCAACAGCTCTATAAACTACACTGTGGACAGTCACTAGAGAATCGAGCATCGACTTCTCTGACAGGCTTGTCTTTATTTTACCTCGTTGAGTTTTTGTTTTTATGTTCAGTTATGTGTGGGGATTAGCATTAGGTTTTTTAGGTATTAAAAAATGAATTTTCATAAAGAGTGGACGTAACATCGTCAGAGTTTTGGCTTGATGTCTGGTGGCCTGTGTTTCAATCTCTGGGTCACTGCTCTTTGTATGGCTTTGCTCCATAGCCCTAGTTTCCTTGTCTACAAAATTTAAGTTTCTACCTCCCAGGGTTATAATGAGAATTAAGTAAGAGAATGAGTGAAAGCACTGAGCATGGGGCTAAGAAAAGGCTTGGTAAATGTTAGCAGGACAAAAGGAATCCCTGGCTATGAGACACTGGTTCTGTGCTATCTCATCATGCTCAGGAGTCTCACGAGACATTTAGAGAGACCTTACACTTTACACGCCCTTCCTCTTCTCAACTGTCCAGAGCATCTTAGCAGCTCAAGGAAAGAACAGCTGGTCTTAAGAGATGAGACTCACCCATTCCCCCCCGAACCCGTTGGACCCAAGCAGCACACCCAAACCAATCCCCGAATCCCCAAGCTTTCACCATGGAGCACTGGGCTTGCTTTGCTCCAAAGACCACGAAGGCCTGGATAAACTTTGACTTTTATCCATGGCTCCTTGGACTGTTTCCTGAACAATTAAGCCCACAGTTGCCACCCAACTGAACACAACAATACTGTAACAGAATTTTTTTTTTCCATCCCCAAAACCATGGGCCAGGATTCTGCAGTAGAAGGCAAGGCAAACCCAATTGTTCTTAGCATCACACTGACCTTCTGCCTTTGAGACCTGGAAGCCACAGCACTGGTGGACATAAACTCTACTGCCTGCTGCTCCAGATCCAAGGGGATAGGGTAGCCCTCTGGTAGAAATCTGTCTGTTGCCTCCTGGAAGAGAGGAAACCTGGATTCCTACAGAGCTTGAAATGGCCGTTTTAAGCTGAAGGGAAGGGGTTGATGAAAATCAACAGCTGTCGCAACACGTCTGGCTTGACCGGCCCTGTTGAGGCTCCTGGTGTTGGAAGGCACCTTCAGCTGGGTTTCAAGGGCTTAGCAAGTTTCAGAGCGTGGACCCTGGAACCAAATGATGGATGTTCTGGACATCACAAATCTACGTGTGTGTGTCGGGGGGCAACATGGGCCTCTCTAGGGGCATGGAGGCTGCGTCCTGGGGTGTGAATACGCTCTGAGCTGTGTTAAATGCCCAGAGGATGATATCTGGAAAAGAACTGTTCTAGCCAACCGATCTGGACTCTTATTAATGGGAGAAACACTCACCCATCCTAAAGGTTTCTATTTCACAAGGACATGGAAGGCCCCAGCTGGAACCGTGAGCGCTACAGGAAAGGTGCTCTGCACTGAAAGCTCAGTCCCCAGGGCATGAACGCAGACACAGCACAAACACATTGCTCAAAGCAGGTGAAGGCCAGGAGAAACACTGGAGTCAGCTTACTTTGTTCATGGGCTTCTCGGAAATCTTCACAGACACCTCAGCTGGTTTTCCCTTCTTTGATGGCGTCCTCTTGATTTTGGGCGAGTGGAATTTGTCCTTCAGCTTCATGGTAAAGGAGGAGAGATGAGAACGCTGAGAGTCTGAAAACAGAGGAGGTACTGACTGTTAGAGGCAGAGTGGGGAGAAGCCGTGGTTCATTCACCTTCTGTGGAAATGGGTGTTGTCCACAGGCAAGTCTTTCCCTTTCACTGTTTGAGGTTACAAAGAAAAGGAAACATGGATCCATTCAAACTCTTTTGCTTGTACCTTTCAATTTTTGCAATTTCCTTCTAAGAGTGAAAGCGGTCAAAATGGGTGTGGAAAACGAACACGCAAATACTTCCATGAGTCCCTGTAGAGTTCATCTGATGATCTAACCAACGTCCAAGGGAACTGGCTAAGATGAAAGGACACCACAGTGGAACTGCAGAAGGGCTGGACGTGAGAACTGGGAATGAAGGACCTTCTCATTGTCTGGTTAGGGAACTGCAACAAGTGACATGCGTCAGGCCTCAGAGCCGTCAGTGGAGACAGAAGTAGAACTAAGGTGTTCAAAACCCTCTGGGACACAGTGAAAGACGACTTGGTTTCTCAGCAAAATCAGGAACAAGACAAGGGTGTCTGCTTTGATCCCTGTTACTCAATTTTGTACTCCAACACAAGCCATCCAGATTGGAAAGATAAAACTATCTGTAGATGACATAATTTTGTGTACGAAAAAATCCAAAGCAACCCACTAAGGAACTAGCACTAACAAACGAGTTCAGCAGGCTCACAGGGTACAAGACGGTCTACATCATAAGCAAGACCACAGACAAGAGCCAATTCTGTTTCTACCCAAGAGCAAGGAACATTCAAAACAAATCTAAGAAGCGTCCATTCACAATCATCAAAACGAATAAAACACACAGGCCTAAAACTACATTTAAGTGACGTACTGATATGCTACACCGTGGATGAACCTCAGAAACATGACGCTAAGTGAAAGAAGCCAGTCATGAAAGACCACATATGTATAATTCCTTTTATCTGCAATGTCCAGAACTGGCAAATCTCTAGAGACAGAAAGTATTAATAGATGAGAGGTTGCCTAAGACTGAAGGGAGCGGAGAGGGAGGGAGAGCTGCTGCTGGTGACTAAGAGGTTTCTTTTGGTGGGGGAGAAGCGTTCTAAAATTAGAATCTGGTGATCGTTACACAACCCAGTGAATTACTATTAAAAAACAAACTCTGAATTCTACACTTTAAAGGAGTCATGTAGTCAGATATGTGAATTCTATCTCAATGAAGCTACTGAAAAAAAGCTACTGAAAAAAAAAAACAACAAACCCAACACGCAGCCGTCCTTTATTTACCACAGCACTTTCCAGGGTTTGAAACCATATTATTTATGTGTTTATCTCCTAACAAGAACACACTCACTGAAGACTGTACCTGCCCTGCTCAAGCCTGCGTCTCCAGTGCTAACACTGTATGTAGCCCAGAGAAGATGCTCAGGTAACATTAATTCAACAAATGAACAAATCGACCAAAGAAAAAATACCCCACAAAAACCACTCCTTCTCTGGCTAATGTCAGAAATTTATAGAAAATACTTGAAAATGGTTGACAATTAGGGAGAACATGATTCTATGCAATGGAAAAAGAAGTACGTGTATTTAAAAAATAAAAAAAATACACTCCCTCTCAATTTTCTCAGCAATTTAGTGCTTAAAAAAAAAAAAAAACCCTTCCAAATAAATGACACAGCCCCTCTATTACAGGCGCGTCACGGTGTCGACTAGAGCCTGGCTTATCAGGGGCCAAGGCTCGATCCTCTTGTCAAAGACCTTCAGGCTGCAGGCAGGATCAGATACATGGTTTGCCCTTGCAGTTATCTAGGAGGCCCCTGCACTCTGGACTAGAGAGAGGAGCCAGGCCTGACCTTCGGTCATGCAGGCAGTCAAGCCACACCCAGCCTTGCAGCTGTCTGGCCCACCAGCCAGGACTGCAGGAAGCCCTCCTCAGGGGCCAGCGCGGACACAAGCCCGCAGAGGGCTGGTGCGCCTTGGTCCTCAGCTGGAGCCGCTCGGCGCGGGGCTCCAGGGCTCCGGGTGCCTGTCCTCGCGGGTGGTGCCAGCCCTGGGAGTCACAGCAGGCCAGCAGATGGTATGATTGCTCCAGCTCCCCTTCTCTTCCCCACCCAAGCAGGGGGGCCCACACACAGTTTATACTTGCTTCTTTACAACTTCAGTAATTCACAGGGTAGTTAAAAGGCTGGGCAGTTGTAGTCAGACTGTTTTGAGTCAGACTTCAGCAGCACCTCTTAAGTCTCCAGTTTTGTCTGATAACATTGTTCTACCCGAGACGTCTGATGTGTCGTAGGTTAAATGAGACGCTGGCTGTAGTAACGCAGGAAGGTGCTCGTCCATGTGCGGGGCACATGGCACGTGCTCAGCGCCGGGAGCTTAACCTAACTGTGTGATGTGGATGGGCTGCAGGTTGGACCGGGACTCTCTGCAGCACTGAACGTGTGACTCAGGATCCCGGGGAATGGTGGGCCTCACACACGCCCTCTCTTCTCCCTTTAGTGCTGAGCGGAAGTCTCAACCCGGCCGGAGCCTGCTGGTCTTTGCCCCTCTTTCAGGCTGCTCTTCTTGCTGGCCCAACCTGCTCCTTAGAACGCTGGCCTCAGCATCCCCAATGTCACAGCATATCTTTCTCCAGACAGGTTCCCAAGTCAGATGCTAGGGTGTGACTTCTACCCTGGTGAGTAAGACCGAAAGCAGGGCAAGAGAAGCAGACACAAATGGGGAAGTATAGGCAGGATGCGTGGTTTCTTTGGTGGTCAAAGATCTTCAGAGACAGATTGGGCAAGCCAGCTTCCGCCTCCTCCACTCTGCTGCCCTGCGTAGCTGTTACACACGGGTGGGCATGGGGCTGAGGAATGGCCAGTTTCACTCTGCCATCAGGACCAGGGCAGAACCAGGGTAGGCAAACAGGGTGTGGAGCCCCCTCCAGCCCGCGATTATGACCAAGCGGCCAGGTCAGGACACCTTCTCCAGAGAGCAGCCGGAGCCACCCAGGAAATACATGGCGACAGGCTCTGGCTGTCCCGGGGCAGCTGGGAATCCACATCAGCACATAAAGAAAGTGCGTATCTACCAAAAAATCTTCAGCCGCAGACAGCCACCTCTAGCACAAAATGCGATAAATCAGTGGAAAGAGCAGGTTCTTTGTCATGACAACCAACCTCCTCAAGTTTGGAAATCAAGGGCAGCACAAACTCGGACAGGCTTTGACTTGGAGGCTGTTTGTCGTCTCTTCCTTGAAACAACAGCTTAGCAACAAAGCCTTTAGCACAGGTTTCGGGAGATTTGGAAGGCCACTCAAACTAGGCACCTGAGAGCAGATAAAGCACCATGACGACCAGTGACGGCAGAGAGGGGGGACACAGAGGTGGCGGCTAGGTGAGGGTAATCCTACCAACATGCTACACACAGGCGTGTTCCGGCACGCACACCCGCACACACACTTCCGGACCCCTTCTCACGCCCCTCGTGTGTGTCACTCATCTCGGGTCGGGGGCAGTGCCAAAGAGAGGGTGACATGACTGCAGAGCTCAGGTAGCTTCACTGACCACTCTTCTACTTCTCACTCGGGAAGTTACACTTCGGGTTTGGTAAATGTGTGTGCTTAGAGATTTTCTAGCACTGAAATTAAAACAGAATTTTGAAAGATTTCATACATGAGTCTATACAACTTACAGAGAAGGAATGAAATCTATGCATCCAGTGACCTCACCCCCCAAACGGACCTTCCGGCAATGACGGACACGTTCCCTGTTCACACCGTCCAACATGACAGCCACCTGAGGTCACCAAGCACTTGGAACGTGCCTCGCGCGACCAAGGAACTGAGTTTTACTGGAATGCAGAGAAACAACCACGAGAGGCTGGCGGCTGCCCCACCGGACAGCGGGGCTCAAGAAGCAGAACGCTGGCAACGCCACCACCCGCTCCACACGCCCGTCCTGAGGGTATCTTCCTGCCCAGCGACGGGCAGCTGTGACCCTGAAGTGTGTGCTCATCACGCCTTACTTGTTATGCTAGTTTAGATCTGTGTGTAGAGTTTAATGCGGAGAAGGCGGTGGCGCCCACTCCAGTGCTCTTGCCTGGAAAATCCCATGGACGGAGAAGCCTGGTGGGCTGCAGTCCATGGGATCTCAAGAGTCGGACACGACTGAGCAACTTCACTTTCACTTTCATGCTTTGGAGAAGGAAATGGCACCCCACTCCAGTGTTCTCGCCTGGAGAATCCCAGGGACGGGGGAGCCTGGTGGGCTGCCGTCTCTGGGGTCGCACGGAGTTGGACACGCCTGAAGCGACTCCGCCGCGGCGGCGGCGGCGGCAGAGTTTGACGAGTGGGCTCGTGGAGCCGCCTTACATGATGTGACGCTGCGAATGCTCCTCTGCTCTTGCTCCCTCCCTCCGCGCAGGTCTGGCGTCTAACCAGGCGGCGTGCACAGACGTGCTCTCGCTTTCAGTCCTGTGCAGCTCCACTCTCCCGTCATGCCACTTTTGTTGATCCACTCTCCTGTCAGTGAATGCTGGGCCATTTTTGGTGTGTTTGCTTCTATAAATAGCTCTGCTCTGACCTTTCTCGTACATGCCTCCTGGAACACATGCGAGAGCCTCTGGGACAAGAGCCGCTGGACTAGAGTACACACCACACCTCATCCGAGGGCTGCGGCCAAGCGACCTCCAGAGGGTCTGGGCCTCTCTGCGGCCCCGCAAGCACAGCCAAGCACTTCCCCCCTCCGCCCCCCGCAGCGCCACACCCACCAGGACCTGGGCCTGCCACACCTGCACACCTTGGGACAGGGCCACACCTAACCAAGGAAACAAACGGCCCCCTGCACGGGGAGGCGCCATAGCTGCACTGTCTTACTGTGGTCTATCAGATTTGCCGGAACAACCTCAAAGGTCGCAGACAGAACTTAAGAAAGCAAACCCTCAGCCACCGGTCGTGTGTGCGTGCGCTTGGTCGTGTCCGACCTTTGCGACCCTGTGGACTGTAGCCCGCCAGGCTCCTCTCCACGGGACTTCCCGGCAAGAAAATCCCAAGGAGGGGGTTGCCATTCCCTCCTCCAGGGGATCTTCCTGACCCAGGGATCAAACCTGCCTCTCCTGCATTGCAGGCGGGTTCTTGACTGCTGAGCCACTGGGGAAACCCAACCACTGCTCGGTATGGCATTTACACCAAGGAGGGTCAAGAACTCCCAATGACAAACCTGCGAGTCATTTCTTCCAGGGAAAAAACGCTTACATGATCTCACAGTCAATTTCCGCAGAGACGGCAAGAGGTGACCGAGAGCAGTGCTGCCCTGAGGGGCTGCCATGAGCTGCAGGCAGGCTGCGAGACCTTCGCCCTTCTCCATCCAGAGGGAGGCTGAAGGAGAAGCACACAGCCTGTTCCCGGAATCACATCTCAACCCCAACCAAAAGCACACCAGAGCCAAACCAGCATCTTCCAAGCAGTCTGCCAGGCATCACTGTATCATCCTTGAACTTTCAATGGCCCCTCGGCCATGCTGAACGGCCATCTCTCCTTGCTGCTGACAAACGCACTTGCCCCGTGGCCTTTCAGACGTCATCTGTAGCAGTTGGGTCCAAACTCAGCAGCGTCCCTGTCAGGGCTTAAGTCTGCCTCGGATGGGGGAGTCTACATAGCAACCACCAGGGGCCACACAAGGTCTCATCTGTACCACGCGAGGCCCACCCAGGACCACAAAGTCAGGGTCAGTGTGGATGACATTCTGAGGCAGCTCCAAGATCATACGGCCAACCCTGAGAGACATGGCAGCGGCTCCCCCTCGCATGATGGTGCAGGGCGCAGAGCTGGGCACTGCGGAGCACCCCCGCTTGTCCCACACACAAGCTCGGGCGGCGTATATGTGCTCCCAGCACCCATACCCCCGGTTCCCAGATGGGTTGAAAGAACAACCAGAGGGGAGAAGTACACGAGGACATTAGGAAGAACCATTTTAAACGTGAGGATTTAACATTTTTAAGAGGCCTGCCTGCTTATCTAGAATCGTACAGACTATGACTGCACAGGCAAAGACGCACGTGAGAGGGAGCGGGTCATGGGCACGGCCGGCAGGACGGGGGCTCTGGAGTCAGGCAGCTGGTCCTTTAACTGGCGCTCGGCCTCTCTGCGCTGAGGGCTCCTCGCCTGCAGAGCCAGCGTAACTGCAGGACCCACCTGCCCGGGTTGCTGTGAGGGTTAAACGTGATCCTGCATGTCAAGCGTTTAGCAGAGGACCTGATACACAACAGACGCTCAGTCCACAGCACCCGCTGGCTGTTACGTGATAACACCACCAATGCGCTGCCAGCGTGCAGCATGGCAGGGCTAAAAATAATCCCAGCCTGGCAGAGCGCAAAGTAACCTGATGTTTTATTTTTTCCAACAATTTCATAGTAAAAGATCCTCTTTCTTATGTAACATAGGATTATTCATGTTCAACCACAGGGAAAATAATTTCTGGAGTGCCGCAATACCATAGGCTCTTATGACACGAGAATTTGTTCATATTACCCTCTGGATTAGGAAGTCAACCGATAGCTATGATGTTGCTTGGGGTACTAAGCCTTCCTCACTTTGGAACCTGACACTCAGCCCCAAGACTGGCACACAGTGGAAGTGAATAAACGATTGTTCAGTTCAGTTGCTCAGTCGTGTCCGACTCTTTGTGACCCCGTGAATCGCAGCACGCCAGGCCTCCCTGTCCATCACCAACACAAAGACAGGAGAATCAAGGACTGAACTCTGCAACAGCTAACAACTACTGCATTCAACCAGCATCAGACAGTAGTATCTGATTAGTGATGTCAACTGGATGGTTTATACCGATTTTTAACGTAGCTGTCTGAGGAACACCGACACACGAGTGAGGCACCACTGACTCGTGTCGGCTGAATCAGAGGCAACCAAGAGCCTCCTCTGCTGTGCTGGTCCGGCTTGGGTCGCCCAGGCTGAGAAAGTCCTGTTCAAGCTACTTCCAGGGAAAAGATGAGAAAAACCAGACGTTTCCGGAGGACAACAGATTCTCCAACAGAAACACAAGAGCCACATGTGGTTTCAAATTAAATCATCCACAATGTTACAATTTCAATATACAACCAAATAAAAATGATCAGGCGAGACATTCTACTCTTCTCTTTCATACTGAGTCTTCAGAACGTGGCCTCTTGCTGGACCAGACGCTTTCTTTTCCAGCCCCCTCTGCAGCTGGAGGCCCTGGGAATGGCTGGCCCTCCCCACCCCTGTGAGGAGGGCTGGTCCGCTGGCCTCCTGGCAGGAGGCACCTTGGGCAGGCTGGATTCAAGAGCTTCTGGAACGTGCCCTGAGGTGCACCTGCTGAAGGACTGACTGCGGGGGGGCCCTCTCACCCCCAGGCTGGGTGTTCTAGACTCTGAGGCCCTCTGCCCACATGGAGGGACTGCAGGATCTCACTGAAGCCCCCACCTGGCACAGGGCCAGAGAGCCTGCAGAAACTCACTGTGCAAGGTAAGAGGAGCAAGGCAGAGGAGGGAGACTTTCAACAGAAGACATTTCTGACAATCGCAGCTTCCCAGCAACGCAGGCTGGTTATCTCTGGCAGCAGGGAGCAAGGACAGACACACATGGTGGCAGTGACATCATGCCCTCTGCTTTGAAATGTGGGCAACAGGAGAGACCCGGACCACCACCCGGCCAAGGGCAGCCCTAACTTACTCCCACACCACCCGCAGCTCTGACAACAGTGAAACCCCCCCAGTGTGTGCAGCTGTGAGTAAGCTGCCCACTGGGGCCTCACTGCTCTCATCTGTAAAATGAGAATAACGGTCCTTGTCTCACCTCTCGAGGCTGTTATGAGGATGTGATAAGTACTCCATGTAAGGTCCCTTAGCACAGTACAGACACCTAGTAAACATCAGATAAATGTCACCTGCTGTTCCCAAATGTTCTGAGATAAATGCCACCACTCTGAATGGGCAACTATTATTTTTTCAACACAGCAGATTTTACAAAATTAATTAATGCCCGTACCGCTGTGGCATGTGGAACCACCCCAACCTGGGAAACCCATCCCCACTGTGGTGGAAGTTTGAAGTCTTAACCACTGGCCCACCGGGGAAGTCTGTTTTAGCACAGCAGAATTTTTAAATGGAGGAGATAACTCCCTGAGCAGGGGCTCTTGTGACTATTTTTCTACATGTGTGTTTTACTTTACTTTTAAAAAGCTGTATTCAAAGAAAAAAAGTAGAGCAGAGATGAGAAGAGGAGCTGGATTCTTGGTGACATCGTCTGAGCTGTTAGATAGTTTTATTTGTCTGAGGCTCAACTTCCAGCAACTTGGGGGTGGGGTGGGGAAAGAGGTGAATTCAGTAACTAAGTGTCCTTCGGGACTTAAACAGAAACCACAGTCTCCACCAGGTAAACCTGTCATGTGAACACAGCCTGGAGAGGACATTCTGGGGTGGGGGGGGCCCGGGGGGGCCCTCCTGCCAGTGATCTGTCAGAGAGGGAGCTGAACAGTTTCCCCCATACCTACCCCGATTATAAAAAATGGTCAAATAACGGATGAGATCCCACGAGATGAGAGATTTAGAGCTGCTTCCCTCCCCGGAGCCCAACATCAGCAGCTAGTGCATTTAAACACCCTACTGGAAGCGGGGTGATCATCACGTTAACTCAGGGAGGGACAGGTTCGCAGCACCATTGGGCAAACGCGGAGACCAGGTCCCAGGGGCCTGCCCCCCTGCCCCCTACCCCCAGAACATGCACACACACATCCAGACAAGGCAACTGCAGCCCTAACTCGGACTGAGAACCACTCAAGGTCAGCCTGTCCCCAGGGTCGCCAAGTACCAAGGAAGAATTTCTTCTCTATGACTGACTATTTATTTGGAATTGACTCTGAGATTCTTAAAGCCACAGACTTCAGAGACTTCCAGAGACGTAAGTGAGTCATTTCTCCAGAGTGTGTACTTCTAGAGGAGACAGAAAGGAGAAGGAGAGCAAACATGTCAGCACGCCAGGCCAAGAGCAGGGGGGCCAAAGCCCATCACACCATTGGGATTCCGGCTGCACCCAGATGTGGGTCCACCCTCACCTCTGTCCTTTAGGTGGAGCTGTTTGGAGAAGCCTCTGTCCCTCAGAGGAACTTGCATGTTAGGACTGGAGCCAGTTCAGGATTCAGCAAGGCTCCTCAAGGGTCGCAGAGCCTACCATGCGGCTCTGTGTGGCCTGCCCGGCAGCCGAGCAGGGTCAGCACTGGGGGATGGGCCCGCTGGGGGGACGGGAGCACCTGCAGGCGGCCAGGCCGCGGCAGACGGCAGCTCTCCTCGCGCCCCCTGCTGCTCCGGGCCCTGCTCAGGGACCCCCAGGAACACCGACGTGGGCCACCCTCTGGGCTTCCAGAGGAAACACATTTTCACTTGTCAGTGAGCACATGTTCCCTTTTTTTTTAACTTCGCAGACAACAAGAGAAGAAGCTGGGAGACATAAGCACCCGTGGTTTGGGACACTGCAAGGAATCGCTTGCTGGCAAGTACAGAAGAAAGCACAGGGACAGGGTCCCCTGGAATGCCGCCTCCCGGCCCTATCACTGCAGAGAGACAGGGTGCCATCAGAGGGCGCAGGGTGGGCCCACAGGCCGCCTCCTTCAGCTGCTCACCTGCTTGTTCGCATACATTTACACGCTGAGGAGCAGGACCCCCTCCACCCCTCCAGAGAGCCCCCAGCCTCGGGCTCAGTGCAGCCAGCGAGCAGCCCTGGGATGGAGACACACCCGGTACAGGCAAGGCCCTTCGGGCTGCTCAGAGCCCTCTCAGGAGGTGGGCAGCTCCTGGTGCCAGCAGGAGTGCCTTGGCACCCGGGGCCCCTGCGTAACAACTCAGCGGGCTCCTCAGGGACAGCTTTCTCCTACAGGCGTCAGACATTTCACATGGGAACCGACGGAAGACATCAGAGGCAGCAAACAGGGGACTGGTTTGGAAGAGGCCTCAGAGACCTCTGAGGGACGCCAAGGGACCTGAACACGCCCACATCTCCGAAGGCGCACTTCTGGCTGCCCGGGCGCGAAGCAGAGGAGAAGGTCATCACCCTCACCCCCCGGGGGCAGTGCCTTTTCTCTGGAACCAAAGGGGCACTGGGACGAGCACCTCGTGACAGACCCGCCCTCTGCTCGCGTCCCCCAGGCTGTGTCCAGGGCTCTGTTCCCACAAGAAGGTCGATCACGTCTGTTCATACACACATGGGGGAAAAAGCCAGACCCTACTCTGCTCCACACGTTCCGAATCAAGCTCGGATCAACCCCAGCCTCTGGGGGTGTGAACCAAGGTGGTCCCGGCTGCCCCGCCTCAGAGGCCCCGCTGCCAAGTGAGGGAGGGGAAGCGTAGGCGCCAGCAAGAATCCCGGTCCTGGCAGAGGCCACGGAGGCCTGGGAACTGCTCTCCCGCCAGCCAGGGCCCAGGCCTCCTGAACAAAGGTGGTCCAGGGTCCCTCCTCAGCAGCGGCTGGAACAGTATTATTAACTGCTTCCAGTCGTTTCTCTTCCTCAGGGGACAACTTAAGTACAGCAGGTAAAAATGCGAAGAAGCCTAGAACAGCAGACAGCTCCAGTGCTTGGGCCACGCCCCCACCCTCTGCTTGTGAGCCACCGCAGCTGCAGATGGTCTAACCGCCCACTGGAGGCTCCGAGTGGCCTTGATAATCTCAAGTCAGGATGGTCTAGTCAAAGCCAGAATTTCATCAGCTCAGAGCCTGAAATCCAACCCAGTCCATGTCTGGTCAAATGTACGAGTGCCCGTGTGCAGGGACTGCAAACACCAGGGAGGGTGGCAGCAGCCGCCGGGACCATCTCCTGCAGCCGGAGTGTGCGCACGGCGGAGGCGCTCCACGGAGGACCCTCCAGGGTGGGAGACGGAG
>SJYF01000549.1:1902857-1930975 GCA_006410515.1 Procapra przewalskii | reverse complement strand
GGACAGACTAGATCCTAGTGCAGCTTCACAGCCTCCAAACTCAGAGAGAGAGAAGACCCCTCAGGACAGCCCGGACGATGCAGAGCCCGGCTCCAGAGGCAAGAGGGCGTGTGTGCCCGAGGAACAAGCCGGTGCCCACGGGTGCAGGGCCCTGTGCTCACCGGTGCGCACTGCTCTCCACCACACCCTTCCACACCCTCCCCACCCTCACCCCCCCTGGCCCCCGCCCAGCTTCCGACTCAGATGGCACGTCTCAGCGTGGGCTCCTCTTTCTCTTTTTTTAAGCCAGAGCCTAGCAAATATGCTGTTTATTAGATGTGTTCACAGCTTTGATCACCAGGGAAGCAAGTCACCACAAGAGCAGCAGAAAAGACTTTCAGGCCAGCCAGTTCTGCTTGTAAAAGTAATTCACACCCTCTGGAAGAGACCTGGACCCAGGCAGCTCACTCGGAGCATCGAATCAAAGGGCTCCTGGCCATGCCAGCTCTTGAGTAAGATGCCCTCGGTGAGGGTCCTAGGCATGGTCTCTTAGCCCAAGTCACAATGACTCTTTCCTCTTGGGAGGTGGGATTATAGGTGGAAGTGAGACACTGTTTTTAACCAACAGCTACTGACGAACTTGTACTTCAGTGATTGCTGGAGTTGCCAACATTTGGCTAGAAAGTGCTGCAAGGGGATTTTCTGAAATCAAGAAGGCTTCCCAGTTCTCACGGAAGTTATACCTTTACGGTCTGTGATAAATAACAGATGGCCTCACAATATGTACTTTTAAAGACAACTCTTCAGTGGCGCCAGCCCCTTCCCTGGATCTTGGACGCAGCCAAACGACATTCCTCTCTCTCCAAATTCTCTCTCTTACTCAGAACTCTACCAAACCTACCCCACCCTAGTGAGTGCCTTTAGGAAAAATCCAGTTGTCTTATTCTAGAATCCTCAGGGCAGGAGACAGTGTGCATTTTTTGAGACGGAATCTCATCTTCCCCTGTCCTCCCTCAGCAGCCGTATCCTTGAAGTCTCCTAGAATTGAAGCTCTTTTTAAAGGACCAAATTTTTGCACAGGAGGCGGCTTCCTCCCAATTGTCTGCAGGCCTCTATCTTGGCAGCCTGGGAGGAAGAGCACACACAGGCTGTATGGGGAGGAGAAGGCAGAGACCTGTGGTCTCAAAGTCAGCTGTTCGCAAAACAAAACTCACTTTTCCGCCGAAACCAGGCTGAACATCGCGTCCAGGCCCTGGCCCTGCGCACAGGGCCCTCCTCCCACAGCCAGATACTGGGCATTTGGTCCCACAGCGGGTCTGTGGTTTAACAGGAATGGAAGCCCTGCTGTTGGGTAGTTTACAGGTGAACGAGGAAGTAACGCCATACACGCAGGGCTCCAACACACAGCAAAGGGACAGCTGCGGAAGAGACAAGGGGCTTACTTCCTAGGAGACCCACGAAACTCTGCGGAAGGAAGCCCTAGAGCTGCAAGCCTGGAAGACATGCGCACTTCAGCGTGAGAAGTGCCAAGGGCTGAGGGCTGATCTGGGTGAGAGAGGAGCTGAGTAAGCCCTGGCCACACGAGGGGTGTGGGGGGATGGTCAGACACGTGGCCGATCCCTCCTGCTGACGATTACTCAGGTCACAACCCGTTGGGAGGTCCCCAAACCAATTTCCTGGATGAAAGCATAAAATGTGATACAAACCATCTGAGGCCACTGCAGACAGTAAGGTTAAACGCTTCTTGAGACTTATTTTAGTTACGACCAACTTGAGATGCTGAAAATCCCACTCCCTGGGGAGCCTGGAGCGGGAAAACTCTAACTAGGACAAAGAGGAGCTACGGCTCGGGGTCCTGTATGGGCCATCGAGACCACAAAGCTAGTCTTGACCAGACATAGAAGGACTGGCTGAGCTCCCCGACCTAGGTCTGGAACTAAGAATCAGGCACAGGGGCAGCGCCAACAGGTACGTCGCTTCTGACGCTGAGGGGTCAGCAGTGCGCAGGCTTTTCTGACCACCTGGCACGGTAAGAAGCGTCTTACTTTGTGATCAAGTACACAGAGTATATAAAAAACCTGAACGTGTTCAATTCTTTCTCACTTTTCAATCCCCTGAGGTGACTCTCAGTCTCCCCTGAGAGCGAACAATTGCGGGGGGAGGTCAGTGGGGCAGACGGTGGCATTTCCCTGACCTGGAGCTGCTCAGAAGGCGGGCTCTGCACCCAGCCCTGACCTCATGGGGCAGGCCCTCTAGGGAAGGGACCCAGGGACTAGGGCTCAGCCAGTCCTCCAGGTAACTCTGCAGCAAGCTCAAGTTTGAGAAGCACAGTGTTGGAGGATGAAGGTCTGGGGGAAAACAGTGAAGCTGTTAAGAAACTCCAAATCCTGAGCCAAAGAATGCGAGGGGTGGACAGCAAGCCCAGCTGGGCCAAGTGCACACAGGAAGTGACACAGGCAGGTGGACCCCTGACTCTGACAGAAGGGGAGGGTCTCATCTCAGAGCATGCCTCAGGACAAGCCCCTCCGGATGGGGACAGAGATTGATAAACGCTGTATCAACGTTGGCATAGCCTCGAAGCCTAGGGGAGGGGCCCGACCACCAGTCTCAGCTGACGAATCCCAACCAGCTCCCCCAAGCAAGAAACTCGGGCTGAGCCAGGTCTCCTTGGCTACACGGCGAGTCAGAGCACGAGTAAGGCAATGAGTAAAACGGGAGCAACCACATGCAGAGTTCGTGGGATAACATATTCCACCCAGAACTGGTGGACCAAAGTGATCCGTCATTGCTCTTCCTTCCATTAATAATGCCGTGGTTCCTTACAGGAGGCATCTACTTTGGCTTATGTCTTTCTGCCCCCAAGTAAACTGTTCTAGGACAGTGATTCTCAAGAGGGTAGAGAGGTGGGCTGAAGACAGGGTACTGGTCTAAAAAGGTATAAACAAGACACCTACACACATCTGCATTTGCAGTCAGAAGCAAACTGAAAGGAGACAGGCCGGGGTGTCTGAGTGACAGTTAGGGCTGGGGTGACAGGCCCCCACGCTGCTCGGCCCTTGAGGCTGGAGGTCAGGTCCTCACTCCACACTGACCCCAGCCCGTGAACGCATTGTTTCTTTCATGGAAAGTGAAGGATCTTTAGTCTCTTTAAAGTGCAGGCACATTCTAAGTCGAAAGCCGCATTTTACATTTAAGGTGGGAAACCTCCTATTTCCCAGAGAGCAAGGAAAGGGACGTGCCCAGGACCAGCCTCCCCAAACCCACAGAGCATCCCAATGTGACAGCGAGCGGGGTGCTCCCGTCACCCAGGCTCTTTGTCTCCAAAAACCCGCGCCGCGGAGTGAAGGGGGAGGGAGAAAATCTGGTGGTGTTCAACCACAGCTCCTGAAAGCCACCAAGTGACTGCAGAGGAACACACGTCGCTTCATTTCCTGCAGGACGTGTGGGTCCATCATTTACCCATCATGACTTAAATCTCCTACAAGACAGCTTTTGTTCTGCAACTGGTGTCTGCTGGCCACGACGTCCTCAGAACTAAACACTGTAGTACACACAGCTTCCAAAAAACTCGTGGATATGTTTGCAAACTGTGCAAAAATCAGTGGACTGAGTCTGTAAATGGGTCTACACGCTGCAGAAAGTCTGGCACATTTTTAAGGCCACCTTTTCAAGTGTTTTTGGCTCCAACTTTCTTTACAAACTGAAACACCACCACAGAGAAGGGATGAAAACAGATTCAGTCTCTTTGCAGTAACAGGTTTTCTGTATTCTTTGCGGTAGAGGCTGAGAAGAGCGCTTTTCAATTTCTCACCCAAACAAGAACACTAGCACGGAACTGCGCGTCCTGGACTGCTCAGCCTTCAGCCGAAGGCGCGGGGCTCCCACGCTATCTCCAACGTTCATTTCTGAGGGTGTGAGCCAAAACCGACCACGCGGAGGCCAGTTCTGGGATGCTGAGCCAGGCAGCCTCTTCCATCCACTCTCACGGCGCACTGCTCAGCTTTAACTCTGATCTCCTGCTTAGAGAAGCCCGCCTCATAGAGCTCAGCTCACACCTCTGTGCAGTACAGCTGGCCCTGGGCCAGCTCTCCACAGCCTGAGAGGCCGCCCTCTGGGCCTCTGCCCAGGGATGAAGGCTCTGGAGCTCCACACGTGGGTCAGGAAACACTTCTCTCCTGCATCATGTCCCTCTTCTGAGGCCTGAGCCACGTGGGGCCCGTGGCACTAATGCGGCTCTGCTGGCTCAGGCGTGGCCGGAGCTTGGGGAGGTGCAAACTGACGACGGTAGCTGTCTGGTGAGGGGCAATGTCCCCCAACACAGCCCCTCCTGTTCGCGCTGGAAGGCCCCAAGCCAAAGAGATGCCCTCAAAGTGAGGTCCAGCCTGAGCTGGCTGCCGGCAGACCCCCAGCCCTCCCTCTTCAGAGGGAGAGGAGCCCCATGGAGACGATGACTGCACGAGGGGAACATGGCACAGAGAGCTTTTCAAACCCCTGACTCCTCGAGGGCGGGGGTGCAGCGGTGTCAGACGGACAGGGCACGAGTGCCGGAGGGGAACAGTCACGGGCAGTCTGAGACACCGCTACAAAAGCCGGGCCCAAGCCCCGAGCCACTCAGCGGAAGGCAGAGAAGAAGGCACATCGGTCTGGGTCTCCCACTGGTGGACTGAGGCAGGGTTCAGGTGCGAGCGGTTTCTGTGGGAGGTGCAGGGGACGAGGGTGGAAGACGGGGAAGCAGAGGGCGTCAAGGAAAGGTGCGCGTCAAAGCCCGCTCTCACGGTGGGCAGCCACATGCAATGGACACGAACTCCAGCAAGCTCCGGGAGGTAGTGGAGGACCGTGGAGCGTGGCACCCTGCAGTCCATGGGGTGGCAAAGCGTCAGGACTTAGTGACCGAACAACAATCACAACCACATTCAACCCTGCAAGGAATTCGCTTTACATCGAAGCCTGAAAGATTCACTGCAGTTGGCCAGATTTTCCTTTTCTTTCTGGGGAGAAGTGCTCCTGGGAGAGGGCAGGGCATGTTTAGAAGGCCAGAGTCGGCAGGGTCAAGGTGAATCAGGAGACCCGACGGAAGGTCAATACGGAGAGATGGGTCCTGCCGGATGAGGGAGCCTGAAGCCCCCGAGGCTGCTGGGAAATGTGTTTCCCAGCAGGTGATGCAGCAGAGGGCTCAGCGCATGCTTTCTTCACTTGCTACAGAAGCTAAACATGGTCCCCAATAGGGTGAGATGCCAGCCACCCTGAGGCCACCTTCCTTTCCAAGAAGAGATTCATTACCAAGGGACTGGTGGTCTTGCTGTCTAGACAAAGTGAATTCCCCCAACCCTGTCTTAACACAAATTGCCACCAGGCAAAATCCAAGTCTGCAACAAGGCTGACCTGTCCCTAGGCCGTGGAGACCACAGGAAGTGGGAGCAAACAGTAGCTGGAGGCAGCTGTTAACCCAACCCGCTTCACAGCACATGCGCTTAAAACAGCCCAGAGTTTACTGAGCACTCACTATGCCAGAAATTAACGTGAAAACCACGTTACAGATGGAGAGACTAAGGCTCCGAGAAAATAACTAGGCCCGAAGTCACGCAGTGACTGGGGAGCGGCCTGAGCTCAGACTCCGCTCACTTTGCGGCCAGCTGACTCGACTGTGACACCAAAGTGTCCTCCTCAAGGCGTTATCAGTGACCGAGTCTTCCTGAGTGGGAGCTACTGGAAGGAGGAGGCAGGGTGATGGCAAAGGAAAAAGTGTGCGAAGGAAGCACCTTCCATAACCTCTTTCTGCCCCAACTGAATAGCTTCTGCTCCAAGCCTGGCTGCCTATCAGACATCCTTACCTATCCCAGCCAGAGGAGGCAGAGAAGGGCTGTGCGTCAGAGAGCCCTGGAACTCCGAGGTCCATCCAGAATGCTCCTCCAGAAAAGGGAGCCTTCCCACACTGTGGATGGGAATGTACGTCGGCACAGCCACTGTGGGAAACAGTCTGGGGGGCCCTCAGAAAACTGGAAGAGGGCGTCGTTGTACGATCCGGGAATGCCACTCCAGGACATGCCTCCGAGCAAAACTACTGGAGACGGCACATGCACTCCTGTGCTCCCAGCAGCAACGCTGAACATCCTATTAAGCCCTGTACATGACCGATTCACAACCACCGAGACCTGGAAACGACCCACACGCCCATCGATAGGCGAACGGACAAAGAAGATGCGGTGCACACGCAACAGAACGTTACCCGGCCATAGAAAGGGTAAAATGATGCCATCTGCAGCAACGAAGACGGCTCTGCAGATGATCACACTGCGTCCAGAAAGAGAAAGACAAAGCCCATCTTTGTCTGCGTATTTGTGGAATCTAAAATAAGACACCAGTGAACTTAACTATGAAACAGAAACAGGTCCCCAGGCACAGAGAAGAGAAAGAGACTTGTGGTTGCCAAGGAGGAGGGGATGGGGGAGGGACGGACTGAGAGCTTGAGGTTGACAGATGCAAACTGCCATACACAGGATGGACAAACAGCAAGGTCCTGCTGTACAGCACAGAGAACGCCACTCAACACCCTGCGATAAACCACAATAGCAAAGAATGTGAAAAAGAAGGTACAGAAAAAGACATCTGTATAATTGAATCACTGCAGCAGAAATAAGCACAGCACTGTAAATCAACTTTATAATTTAGAATTTACAAAATTATTCTTAAAATAATTCAAATTTTTGTAATTTAATAAATTACAAAAAAAGTGCCCCACTATTCCAACTTCAGTACCAACCACACAGTGTGGAAATCACCTGTGTGGGTGGCCAACTTTCCTGGAGGCAGGGTCCCATCCACAGCTGACCGGGCACCAGGGCTGTGCTAACATCCCTCAGACACGCAAGAGACATCAAGGACACACCCGGCAACGACGCGAGGCCTCTCCTCACCTCCCAAACAAACCGCCCCTTTGACAGGCAGCAGACACCGTCACAAACGGGCACCTGCCACAGGCACTTTTGCAAGAGTAACTAACAAATATCTGGAACAACATCTCTTGGCCTCTGGTTCTGCCCAGTTGTCCTTCTTCTTAAGAAAGAAGCTGGGGAATGTGGTCACCGGATAAGTCTGCCGATTTAGAGATGTCGGCGTACATTTCTCTTTCCTGGAAGTCAGGAAGTGGGAGGAAAGGTTTGGCTTTTAATGTCAGCTCCGCCACTAAGCAGTTCTGTCAGTGAGGTAAGGTGCAGCTTCTTCAAATCTGTCTCATCCGGAAAACAAGGGCAATCTGCCTAGATGATGGTTCTCAAAAGCAGCCCCACCCAGGATCTCCCGGGCCCCATGCCGCGCCCACTGAATGGGGGCTCGGGGGTGGGCCCAGCAGTGCGCTTTAGCTGCCTTCCACGGGATCCTGATGCCCACCAAGTCTGAGAACCACAGGCCCAGCTGATTCTCCTTCTTTCTTCACTGTTTTATAAGACCACTCTTCTTAACCCTTTCCCACCTGCCAAGCTACGGACTTCATGGATCCAAAAAACACTCACAGAGCATCTACTGTGTGCGAGGGGCCGCCTGGGGAACAAGAGCAAGTGCACTCTGGGGCGGGCGGGCAGGCAGGTGAGCAGGCTCTACGACGCACATGGTGGGCGTGCCCAGGGCTTCTTCCCGGTGCTGTGCTGGATCAGCAGTACAACCCTATTTTCCAGCAACTTTCCTCTTTAACCACAATCTTCCTCCAAAACTCACTACACTTTAAAAAATAAAGCTTTAAAAAATAAAGTGTTGTGCATACAAGCAGAGATGCAAGGTGCCAGCAAATAAAATGTTACTGTATGGCTACTGCTGAAATAACTGGATTCTGTAATGTCCAACTACAAAATAAGTACGGGAAATCCACTGGAAAATTTCTTGAAGGATAGAAAAGAGTAACAGAGATAACATTTCTTCCCTCCTAAAACTATTTTAGTGACTCACAGTGTTTGCAAGTCTTTATCTTATTTTAGGCACAAATAAACACCAAGTGACATCTTCAGCAGACCATTTGCTGCAGGAGGGATGCGCAGGAAATGCAAAAGCAAAAGCTGAAACGCCCTACCCTAAGGGGAAAGATGAAACCCAACTACCGTAACATTAAAACAACTAAAATAAACTCCTTCCCTTACGCCTAGTCAAAGTTGCTCAGTCGTGTCCGACTCTTTGTGACCCCACGGACTCTACAATCCATGGAATTCTCGAGGCCAGGATGCTCGAGTGGGTAGCTGTTCCCTTCTCCAGGGGATCTTCCCAACCAAGGGATCGAACCCAGGTTTCCCCCATTGCAGGCGGACTCTTTACCAGCTGAGCCACAAGGGACGCCCCCACCTTAAGCCTACGGGTCCTGCTAAAAGCATGTGCCAGGAGCTCTTTTTCCTTCCTGCTTGGTCCAAGGGACCAGGGAGGTGGAATGAAACCTGGTCAGAAGGCAGACAAACAGCCCAGATGCTGCAGAGCTCGTCTTCAACGCTGGTTGCACCAAGCCCACAGACACGCTCCAGGAGGGCTCCTCAATCAAAATTACATCACAGGATTTGACCCCAGAGCAGAAGCAGAATTCAGAGATCTTACGCAGGGTGTGCCACGGGTCAACAAGCTCTCCTCTCCATTAGTTAAAACCTGTACCTAATAATTAACACCCACAGCTGCTTCTACTCAGAAGTAGGAACAAAGCAACTCTTCCCAGGCAGGTATTTATTTAGGCAACACTAAACACGTAAGACAGTTTAAAAGAAAACATACTCTAAAGCTTGGAACACAGTATTTTCTGTGACTGAGCCAAGATCATCTGGTTCTTAAATCTCCTAGCAGCAAAGGTAAAAAGGCAAAAAAGCTGGGTTAACTTTGGGCCATCCAGAGAAAATCAACCAACTCAACAAATGAGGGGTTCTTTTCCTGGTACAACATTCTAGAAAGAATTTTAAAGGGGATGTAAAGGAACATCGTGAATTGAGCCTTCAGTCTTGGATTTACAAGACCCACAATGCTCTGCATACTACCACTTAATATCTGCTATCTATTAAAAAATCAGTAACCCAATAACTTTCTATTGGTGAAGACACTTCTGAGGAATGTAAGCTACTAACACAGCCTGGTGTGTTGCTTCCAGGAGCTCTGGCTTAATATAGAAACAACCTTAAAAATCTTAATGGAAATGGGCTCTTTCCTCACCTATTTTTGGCAGAAACGAGATGGCGGTACCAGGCCGGACGACTGAGGCCTGCCCCACGACTCTCAGCACTCCCAGGGCGAGCTGGGACTCTGGGTGAAAAGAAACCCAATCAGAAGGTGCACCTGCAGGCCGGCCCCCAAGGAGGCTGGGGGAGGAGAACCCGCCACCCACTTCCTCTTCCGAGAAGCGCGCCCCACATTCAGGCAGGCGGCCAAGATCACACAGCAGGGCTGGACATTTGGCTTTACCACTGTCCCCCGTTTCTGGCAGGTGAAGCGGACAGGTCTGGAAGGGCAGGAGCAGGGCAAAGAGGGCAGCAGGCATAAGATGGGCCCAGACGTCGGGGGTCCTTCAGATGGGGGAATGGTACTGATAGAAACGAGTGGACACGAAAGCAGCCCAAGTGTGGGGAGTGGGAACCCCACTGAGGCTCAAGGGGAAGTCGGGCCCAAACCTCACTCCTGGACAAGAAGGGGGCACGCAGGCAGCAGTATGAAGGATGGATGGATCATGGCGCCTTGGAAGCTGAGGCAGACTCCAGGGAGGACATGCCCGAGGTCAGCCCGTGAGAAGTGTCCATCCCTTCCACCGTGACCACAGCAATATCCCGAGCAGGACGTCTCTTTTTGGGGTCCTGCCAGAAATAGCTTGTTAGATCACAGAAATGACCGCAGGACCACTTTTGGATTTACCAGGTGAGGCAAGAAGGGGATCGGAGACAAAGCTCACTGGGCTGAGCCCAGACGTGTCCTCAGGAGGCGAACTGCTTCTGGGGTTGTGATCGCCCACTTTTCCAGCCACCTGAGGAGCAGAGCAGCAGGAGGAGCCCTCAGGCTGAAGTCTGGTGGCACCAGGCAGGGCCAAGGCTGCGGTCAAGCCTGCCTCCACCACTAAGTAGCTCTGAACACCTGGACGTTAGTTTAACATCTTTGCTAGCAAAAGGGAGACAAGCAGTAGCACCCCCTGCAAAGGGTTACTGTTATAAAGGAAAGAATATGTATTCATGTATGAGAGAATTAAATTCTCTGACACAAGTAACCACATCCCTAGAGGTCCTGCAACTTCTGGCCTCTTTGGCTTGGGCAAAACAATGGCAAACACCAAGTGACTTTTTTTAGCGTCTATTTTGCCTCAGGAGGTATTACACACAGGAAATGCAAAAGCAAAAACAAATGGTAAAATGCTGTACCCTAAGAGGGAAGCCCTTCTAGAGCTTCTCTGACTTTATATTTAAAAAACAGGGGAAAAAAAAATAAAAATAAAAAACAGGGGAGAGGGGCTCCCCTGGTGACTCAGTGGTTAAGAACTTGCCTGCCAACGCAGGGGACACCAGTTTGATCCCTGAGCCAGGAAGATCCCATGTGCCACGAGGCAACTGACCCCCCCCCGCCCCCGCACCGCAACTTTTGAGCCTGCACTCCGGAGCCCGGGAGCCGCGACTGCCGGGCCCTCGAGCCCGTGCGCCGCAACGAGAGAAGCTGCCGCTCCACAGTGGGAGCAGCTGTGCTCACCACAACTAGGGCAAGCCTGCACGGCAGTGAAGACTCGGCACAGCCAGAAACAAGCCTCAAACAAAGGCAAGCAAGCAGGGAAAACACTACACAGACACATCTATTTACTTGACATATGCAAATCTTTCTGAACCATCTGAGTGTCACACATCAGCGGGCCCCTTAAAGACTTCAGTGAGTAGTTCCTGAGAACAGGGATATATCCCACATCACTGCAGTGCAGGGACCAACTTCATACAATTTGTCACAGACACAACACTGTTATCTAAGCCACCATCCCCAATTCTGCCAAGTGACCCAATGACTTAAGGACAACTTCTGAGAAGGAAAAAAACCCACTGCAGATTCCCAGGATTCACCTGTATTTTTATAATGCTAAGTATGAACCAATAAAAAGTGGTGTAAACGCCTATGTTCTGTAGTATAATAGCTTTCTACTGCTGTGTAACCAAAAGCATGCACAGATATAAGTGTGTAGTGTCTGCTGGTCAGGGTCCAGGCACCGCTCAGATGGGCTCTCTGCCAAGGCTGCAGTCGAGGGGGGGGCAGGGCTGATGTCTTGCCTGGAGGCCTAACCAGGGAAGGGTCTGTGTCCGGTCTCCCTCAGGCAGCAGGCAGAAGTCGTTTCCCTGCAGCCTCGGACTAAGGGCCGCAGCTCCGGCTGAGTGCAGGCTGGAGGCCACCCTCAGCTCCTTGACACACATGGCCTCTGACTTCTCCAAAGCTCGCAAAGGGAAGATGTCTCTAGTCTGTCTTAGAAAGATAGTCTCTTGTAACAGAGGGACACCCCACGCCTCTGCTACGTTCTCTCGGTTAAAAGTGAGTTGCAGGGCCATTCACACTTAAGGATTAGACAAAACGTGTGAGCACCAGGAGACAATCATGAGGGCCACCTGAGGGTCTGTCTGCCACATGCTTACAGCCCCCATACAATTATAAAATCAAATTAAATTTATAATTCAAAACATTTATGTTAACAACACTGGTTTAACACCTGGGCGGTGGTTTCTTAATGCGTCACCAGCTACAACATGAACACGGTATAGAAAGGCGGGGTGGTGTTCTGGGTTCAGGACGCTTAACCAAGTCAAGACGACGATGCCTGCTTACCACTGTTCTCCACTGAAATCAAGCTGACATCATTTTAGGGCTTCCCCGGGGGCTCAGTGGTAAAGAATCTGCCTGCCAAGGCAGGAGACACAGGTTTGACCCCGGGAGACGCAGCCGCCAAGCCTGTGTGCCGTGACTGCTGAGGCCCGTGAGTCCTAGAGCCTGCGCTCTGCACCAGGAGGTGCCAAGGCAATGAGAAGCCGGCACGCCATGCGAGGGGAGGCCCCGCTCCCTGCAGCTAGAGAGAGCCCACACAGCAACAGAGACCCAGCACACCAAAAAGAACAGACAGACAGAGAGCTCTGACAAAGACACAGCAACAGAGACCCAGCACACCAAAAAGGACAAACAGAGAGCTCTGACAAAGATGACATCATTTTGGCTTCTTAGGTAGTAGCAATGCATCGTCTGCACGCCAAGCCGACCTGTTCTCTAATCGGCCCACCACAGCTGAAGCACAAAGAGCCAACGAGGGGCCCCATTAAGCTCAGATGAATTCACTTACGTGCACTTGACAAACAGAGAGGGGGAGGGAGGAGGGAGAAGGAGAGGGTTAGTGCTTTAGGCAACCACTCTCCATTTCTGTCACCAGCGGAAGACCCCAGGGGCAAGCAAGACACAAGAGTCCAAACGACGTCTCCGAAGCTCCTCACACCTTCCGTGGTGTGAACGCCTCACCTCCTCAACGGGATTCTGGTCTTTAAGGATGATGATGTTCTTCTTACCACGTGGTGCCCAAACGCAAAATGAACCTCTCCATTTGCTCTAAAGCAGGGGTCAGCAAGCTTTTTCTTTAAAGGCCAAGAGAGTTAAGTAGCTCCCATTTTGTGGGGCATACAGTCTGTCACACTGCTAGACTCTGCCACCTTCACGGGAAAGCAGCACAGATGCCGTGAAAAAGAACGGGCGTGGCTGTGCCCGCGAAACCATTCACACAAACAGGGAGCCACGAGGACTGGGCCCAGGATGCTGGTCTGCACACCACCAGTCTAAAGGGACAGCACTCTGTGTCCACGCTGCAAGCTCAGCTCGCTTCGCCGGCCTCCGACAGGGGTTCGCAAGGGTGGCTCGGCTGTGCTCGACTGCTGTTCTTTTGCTCAGAAGCAGCTCCTCGGTCTGTGTGAGATGCAGGCCGACTGCATGACAGCACCACGCCCAGACCACCACAGCGGCCCTGAGATCAAAGCCAAGCCACCACCCAGACTGTCCACACACAACAGCTCGGCTCCTGCGGAAAGGCAACGGCTGCTTCCTGGCCTCCCTAGACATCCAGAACACGTGACTGAGTCAGAGCTCCTCTGCACTGCAGGGTAAGCTGACCTCCCCTCTCCTCCTCTAGGCAGCAAGAGGGGCCTCTGCTCCCAGGACTCTGCTCAGTGCTGGACACGTTCGAAGTTCTCGGTAACATCCGCTGAATGAAGTAAAACGTCAGAGCCCACGATATGCCTCCTCGGCCCCAGATACTTCTTATTCACGGCACTGAACGTAATGACACAGTTGTACTAGAATATTTAGTCGAATTATGAATGGGGTAGAAAAGGAAGATATAAAATAAAAACATTTTGACTGCTGAGGTTCAAAATTGTACCAAGATAATAAAATTACCAATAGCATCAGTTATGTTAAAACAAACTGCTAGCCTCTGGCTTCTTAAAAATACTGGAAAATTTGAGAACGATCAATTAATAACAATTATTTTTGAGTGGCCAACTGAATGTCTTGCAGAGGGAATTCTAGTCACCTCCTCCCCACCCCCAACCGCCAAAAGCCTGTTCTCAACTATGTTCCCTTTAGAATTCATGTTTTGAAACGTTGTAAATGAAGTGATACTCAGATTTTTTTCTTTTCACAATTTTTTGGCAGTGTTGTGTGGCATACAGCATCTGAATTCCCCGACCAGAGACGGAACCCGTACCTCCTGAAGTGGAAGCATGGTGTCTTAACCACTGGACTACCAGGGAAGTTCCGGCTGCTTCTTAACTGGGAGGAGAGACGACACACAGAGGGACTTTAATTGGCTGCTGCTGCTGCTGAGTCGCTTCAGTCGTGTACGACTCTGTGTGACCCCATAAACGGCAGCCCACCAGGCTCCCCCGTCCCTGGGATTCTCCAGGCAACAACACTGGAGTGGGTTGCCATTTCCTTCTCCAATGGGTGAAAGTGAAAAGTCAAAGTAAGTCGCTCAGTCATGTCCGACTCTTCACGACCCCATGGACTGCAGCCTACCAGGCTCCTCCGTCCATGGGATTCTCCAGGCAAGAGTACTGGAGTGGGGTGCCATTGCCTTCTCCTTTAATTGGCTATACTCCAGTATAAAACAAAAAGTTAAAAAAAAAAAGATGCATTTTAGCCATTTGTACAACCACCTTCCTATTTAGAACTCAGAGCCTGCCCAGCCCCCAGGGTGGTGCCAAGGACAACCAGCTTAAACGCAGATGGTAAACACTTAATGCCAAGTAGGAGACCTGCCTCCTCTCCCTCCCTGCCACCCAGCCCAGGACTGCTCCACCCCAAGCCTTCTAAGTAGGTGTTGTTGTTTTTCAATATTTATTTGGCGGTGCCAGGTTTTAGTTGTGGCATGTGGGATCTACGGGTTTCCCTAGTAGCTCAGCTGGTAAGGAATCTGCCTGCAAGCAGGGGACCCCGGTTCGATTCCAGTTCCCTGAGCAGGTATTGAAGCGGGGCCCTTGCACTGGGAGCACAGAGTCTCAGCCACTGGCCCGCAGTGCCCTTCCAGCTGCCTGTGCCCGTGTCAGCCACCCACGTGCGCACGCTCGACATAGCAGTTCCCCAAGAAAGCACGCGAGGCCCTCGTGGAGGGAGGCTTCCTGGGACCTCTGAATGGAAAATACTCTCACTAGGAGCCCAACTGCCCATGAAAAGAAGTAAAAATGACCCACAGCCAGGTCTCTTCTCCCCTCTGAAGGTCAAGACGTGTGCAGTTACATCCCGCGGCAGAGCTACCTTGAGGAGATGGTGCTGGCGACGCCGTGCCAGGCAAAAGGCAGGTCCTTCAAGATGGACTCGGAACACTGTCTCTCCAAGTCAGTCCCTTTAAAAGCTCCCAAATCCCGAAAGTCAAGAACTTTGGGGAGAACTGAGTCAATTAGTCTGAGTCTGCAAACACCTGCAATCAGTGGTTTTGACTCCTATGGTAATAAAAATAGAGAAAGCCCTGAAAGAACCACAGTTCACTGTTCACGTATAAACCAAGTAAGCAACAGTGAGCTTCCTCCTGTGCTCTTCTCAGTGAACGGCGACCACTCGTGAACATGAGCCCCAAACCTGGCCATCCTCCAACTGCTTCCACCCTGTTATCCCCAGACCCGCCACTGCCAAGGCCTGCGTATTTCACTTTCCGAGTAGCCAGGGGCTCTGTCCCACTGCCACTGCCCTCGTCCAGCAGCCACCGCCTGCGGGGACAACTGACTCAGCCTCCGAGTCCACTCCTGCCCGTTCCAGTGCTTTCTTGCACCGAAGTCAGGGTCATCTTCAAGCATGAATCCAGTCTCTCGCTATCTCTTTCACAGATAGGCACACACACACCACTTGACACAATGAATGTCTTTTCAGCTTGTCAGTGCTCTTCGACTCAAGGCTTTGGCTGAAGAGGGACATGTGAGTGGCCCCTCATCACCCCCAGCCTGCGGCCTCAGGGCCTTTGCATGGCGCTTCCTCATCCACAGGGTCCTGTCCCCACCCACAGGCCCTGCTTGTTTCCGCTGGCTAGCTCTGCCCTAACTCTCCAGACTTCAGCTCTGCTCCTTCATGGCATCTGGCAGCATGCCATCTGAATCCTGTCAGATCAGAATTCAGGTTGGGAAACATTTGTGCGTCACAGCATCTCACATAGCAGGGCCTCAAACATCTGATAGAAAGTGAAAAGAGAAATTAATCAACAAACTATCCACTCAATGCTTCGACTCTTTTGACTGCGCTGGGACTCCTGAGATTTAAAACTCAAGCCAATTTCAGTCTCAGCCCGGGGTCGGGGTCGGGGTGGGGGGATTCACTCCACCTCCTGATTTGAAAGACAATTTAAATCATTCAAATCACACCAATCAATGCCCACAGCACAGTAGCCATCAGCAGTAGCCCAGGAACAAGGGGATCCCACACACTTGGCACACATGGGCATCAAAGGGATGTAGACACCAATTCCAGTTAGGCCACTGGGTAAAACCTGCAGTAAGTTTGACTTCTGGGTCTGTTTCCTTCCTGGAAAGGGAGCTGACACCGCCTTCAGCCCTGAGTCTTTCGGTAGCAAGGGACAGAAAGTACATGAAACACGTTCAAGTAACAAGAAAGGTTTAAGGGAAATAAAAGCTTCCCAGGTGGTGCTAGCGGTAAAGAACCCACCTGCCAATGCAGCTGAGATGTGAGAGACAAGGCTTCCATCCCCGGGTCAGGAAGATCCCCTGGAGGAGGGCACAGCAACTCACCCCAGTATTCTTGCCTGGAGAATCCCCATGAACAGGAGCCTGGCAAGCTACAGTCCATAGGGTTGCACAGAGTCAGAAGCGAGTGAAGCAACTTAGCATGCAAGGTAAATAAGAGTAAGGAGTCTCCTGGGAATCCAAGGCAAGCTCACCCAACTGTCAGGAAGGGGGAGAACCAAGAAGGCGGCCCTGAGGACCAACGTCCTCTACCTCTGCCTCTGCCCTGGTTCCACATCCCACCAAGGCTCACTCCCTTAGGGAGCTTGCCCGGCGGCTTTAGATGCCATCTTTATGTCAAAATTCCAAGTTCATACCTCTAATCCAGCCCTCTCTCCTTTTGAGACTTGCATACTTAACTCTCTGCTCAGTATCTCCATTTGGAGATCTAAAAGGCACTTCTGCTTGAACTCCTGACCACCCCCCACAGCAGCTCCATTCTCAAAGTTAGCGGTTCAGGCCAGAAACTGTGAAGTCCCTCTTGGCTCCCCCTTTTCTCTTACCACTCTTATCCAAGCAGTCAGGAAGCCCTGTTAGTCCCAATCTTTGCAACCCCTCAGACCCACCCGTCCTCCATAGTCGCGCGGCAGCTCCAGGGCTTCTCTATTCCCCCACGTGCACAATGGACTGATCCTGTGTGCGCGCTCAGTCGCGTCCACCTCTTCTGCGACCCCATGGGCTGGAGCCCGCCAGGCTCCTCTGTCCATGGGTTGCCATTTCCTTCTCCAGTGGATCTTCCCAGGCCAGTGGTTGAACCCACATCTGTGTGTCCTGCGTTGCAGGTGGACTCTTTACCTGCTGAGCCATCGGGAAAGCCTAGGAAAACTGAAGTCAGATGGCTTCACTGCTCAGCTCAGAACTCTGCAACACCTGCCATTGCCCTCAGGATGACAGTCAAAGTCCTCACAATGGTCCTCAAAGCCCAAGAGGATCTTCCCTCTCTGGCCAGTCATCCTAGCCTCTCACACCTCCGTGAACACACCTACCTACCATTCCGCCTCCTGGAATGTCTGTCCCCCAGGCACGCGCTGAGCCAACCCCCTTTCTCCAAGTCCTGATGCAAACCTCACCGTCCCAACAAGGCCACCCTGTCCACCCGCTTTAACTCTGCAACCTGACCCTTCGGAGCTGGAACTCCTGGTCCCCCTTCCTCTGCTTCCCACAGCACTTCTCACACACTCCGTAATTCACTAGTGTGTGCACGTTTCCTCTGAGCCACTATTCATAAAACGGGAGCACGTCATGGCTGCCTACCTCCAATTCTTGAGGACTCTTTAGTTCAAATGCCCACCAGTGATTAGACTGTCGCTGAGTCCTGGTTCAAATTCCTGAGCCAGAACTAACTGGCCCAGCTCACCCTTCCAAGGCAGGTCACAAGACACAGGTCAACGGTCAGCTGCTAGCGCAAGAGCCGTTAAGGGCAGAAGGTCCTCTGGGCAAAGCTGAAACAGAGCAGAGCCATCTGGAGCTGTCTGGTGGGGAGCATAGGTCCCACAGACCACAAGCTCAGCGCTGTGTGACAGGAGAGCGCCAGCATGGACGCCAGAGGACGCCGAGAAGAGGCCTTCTAGAGGCCGAGAAGAGGCCTAGGCTAGCGAAGGCGTCAGACCCGAGGAGACGTCTGGCTCCCAGTACTCACCTCCGCGAGAGCTGTTGTGGTCCCTTCAGGGTCTGGTCCACCAAGAAGAGCTTCATCATACATAAACAGATTTTGTTGACAATGGATAATTGGTAAAAACACTAAATATTAAAAGGAATGGATTAAACTCTGCAGGCAAGCAGCCTTTCTTTTTTTAAAACCTCTCACTGTTCCCCCTTTCACTGCTGAGGATTTTATAATCATCAAAAGACAGAACAATGTGAGCGAGCCGGGTGGTTCTGGTTCACGGTCTCAGGTGCGGCCAGGGCTGCGCCACCTGGGGCTTGATCAGGGCTGTCTCTGAGCTCACCCCCGTGCTGTGAGCAGGAGGGGGCCTCAGCTCCTCGCCCAGGAGCCTCTCCTCACGACAGGGCAGCTCGTCTCTCCCAGAGCAGCAGATCCGAGAGCGAGAACACACTGGCCTTCAGAAGTGACAAGCATCCATCACTTGTGCCATAGTCTCCTGGCGCGTGACCAACCCTGATGCGAGATGGGGTGGGCTGCAGCTGGGCTTGTGAGTGCCGGGAGACAGGGTCCCTGGGGCTGCCTTGGAGGCTGCTGACCACACGTGACTCGTGCAGACCGAGGCCTGGTTTCAAAGGGCCCAGAGCTGAGATGGGTTTTTACATTATTGTAGTTGTGCAGTTACTAAGTCGCGTCCAACTCTTTGTGACCCTGTGGACTGCAGTACACCAGGCTTCCCTAGCCTTCACTATTTCCCAGAGTTTTGTGCTTAAAAAAAAAAAAAAACACTATAAAGGACTGTTTAAAAAAAAAAAGAATATGTGACAGAGACCATACACAGCCTTCAAAGCCCATATTATTTATTATACGGCTCTTTATAGAAAACATTTGATGACTCCCCTAATGTAGACTGCTTATTATACATGGTTGAAGGGGTTTTCAAGGGTAATTTTGACTACAGGCAATGTTTCCCTTATGACCTGACTTCAGAAACTAGCCCCCAGGTAAGCAACCTCACTGAAATACAAACTCAGCAAACTGCAGCTCTGAATATGGTGATGCCAACCACTGGGCAATGAACAGGTCATCATAACCCAAACAGAGAGAAAATAGCATGCTGTGCCCCTAAGTAGGAAGTAGAGAAACAGCAACTCACTGAATGAACGAGTAGGAAATATTACAAGCACACGTCTTGGAAGCCGAGTGACCATACATTGTGAAAATCTTCACTCGGTGATTTATGACATAAGACAGAGGGGGATCTCACGCAGTCACTATCGCAGCTGACTCCATCCTCTGTTCATGCCTCCTTGTGCTCTATGAGGTAGGGGACATGAGCTGTCTTCATTTTTACAGATGAGCAAACTGAGGCTGACAGAAATTACATAATTTCCCCCAGGTTTCATGATAAGTAGCAGGATGGTTTCTCCTACAGCAAAGCACGTGAGAGTAAGAGCAGCTCTGCATGGGGAACCTCCGGACTGCGAGGCGGGCCCTCCCCCACTGCCCCAGGCCCCCCTTCAGGGAGGCTCTCCCTCTCGCTCCCCTGGAGGAACCCCAGCCTGGGGACTTCACAGGAGAGCGAAGCTCCTGGGCTCCCTATAGGCAAGGTTACTGAGACCTGCAGTGCTCGGTTTAACCTAAATCCTCATTGAGCTGCTCCCTTTATCCAAAGAGAGCTTTAAAAAAGTATCTTCCCCGTGGTCTTTGCTTTCCAACCAAGTATCTCCTGAGACTGTGGAACCAGCACCCAGACCGACTCCAGCTGTCTCCCAGTGAGCTAAGAGCAGGGCAGCTGCTGGGGCCCCGGGGCCCACAGAGTCCGGGCACTGGAGTGATGGCAGGGCCGAGAGCAGGCTGCTGCTCTTGTAGCAGACAGAGGGCTGTCATGCCCAGGACCCAGGATGCCCTGGCAGCCACTGGGCCGGGAGCTGAGCCCTAGGCCAAGGGCTTCCTCCGTGAACGCAAGCAGCCCTCACTCTGCCTGAGAGGTCTCTGAGATGCCTCAGCTTGTCCACTCAGGTCTCAGGTTCAGGAACCTCAGGGGAAATGACTTGCTGGAGGCTACCCAACCAGCAGCAGAGCCAAAGTTCCCTGATGCTAAGGCTAATTTTTCTACCTTCTGGAAAGCGTGAAGTCCAGCTGGGTGAGGAGACAAATGTTGACCACAACAGGTCCTGGAGGGAGGCAGACTCTGGCAGAGGCAGTTGACCTTGGACCAGAAGCAGGGTGTCTGTGTCGGGGGCAGAGGGGAGAGGCAGGGATAACGGTGCACAGGGGAGGCCAGAAGGCCTGGAGGCACAGGGGCCGTGGAGTGCGTCCTAAGGGCCGGGGTAACTACGTGGACAAGTGCCATAAGGAGCAGGAGAGCCAGCTGAGGAATGGCATGACATGCACAGTCTGTTGAAGCGCACTGAGGGTCTTGCTGACAGTGGACACACACGTTTTGTGTCAATCAAGGTCCTAATTACATATGCCACTGTGACCTCAATGGGATTCTAATAAACACAGCTGGCCAATCCCCACAGTAAACATGCAAACCATAACAATATAACTGCCTCCCTCAGTCCATCTTAATTATGAGTTAATCATCATCTTCAAAAATGTTATTCCCTCGCCCAACAAAGACAGGAAGCAGCACTCCAGTCTGCGTGCGCACCCATACTCTCAGGGCAGGGGGCAGAGGGAAGATCGGAGAAGGCAAGGTTTGGGCCCCAGCTCTGCACCCGGCCAGCTGTGTGATGCTGAGCAAGTCACCATACACTCACTGACCCTGTTTCCCCATCTGTGAAATGAAGATAAAAATACTATACCCATCACACAAAACTCTTGGGAGGCTCAAATGCAATACTCTTGGCTCCCAGACCTGTTTGCAGAGATGGCCACAATAATCCCCTTTGACTTCAGGGGCCTTCCATCCAGAGGCGGGTCTCTCTCTCACCTTGAGTCTGGGCTGTCCTGGGACATGCTTCCACCAACAAGATGAGGCGGAGGTGACGCCGTGCCAGTTCTGACCCTGGGCCTCAGGAGGCCGTGTGCACCCTGCTCTCCAGGAGGCCTCCAGCTGCCAAGTGAGTGGCCTCGGGCCCCGGCTGGGGCAGAGGTGAGCCTCCCAGCAGCTGGCCACAGACACAAGGGGGACCCCAGCTGAGATCAGGACTCCAGCCGAAATCACCCCTTTCAGAAGCATGAACTAAATTAAGGCATCACTGGGTCACTGAACACTAGGGTCATTTGTCAGCACTGAGTGAGTGCTAGAGTGGTACTCAAAACACACAGCTTCTATAGCATCTCTCTCTGCCAGGAATTCCCAGTCAATTCTTCCTTCTTACTGCATTATCCTCAAAGATGGTGGAGTAGAAGAAGGTGCACTCATCTCCTGCGAGAACTCCAAAATTACAACTTGCTGCTGAACAACCATAGACAAGAGAATGTTAGATCCCACCAAAAAGAGATACCCCATGTCCGAGGGCAAAGGAGAAGCCCCAGCAAGACAGCAGGAGGGGTGAAATCATGTTTAGAATCAAACCCCATACCTGCCAGAGATGCTTGGAGGGCTCAAACAAAACCTTGTGCCCACCAGAACCCAGAGACCCCACAGAGACCGAGCCAGACCTGTGTTTGAGTCTCCTGTGGAGGTCGGGATCAGCAGTGGCCTGCCACTGGGGCGTGGGCTCTGGGTGCAGCTACCTGGGTTATAAAGGCTGCGGCTTAAGTCCTCTTGGAGGAGGTCACCATTAACCCCACCATGGAGCCACTGAGCAGATGACCCACAAACTGCAGAACAAATATACCACAGAAATTCTCACACTGTTAAGAAATTTCTAGGACCCACAGCAGATTTCCCAACCTGGGGATCTGGCAAAGGGACTGAGGGCCCCCAGACTCTGACTGTGGAGGCCAGTGGGATTTGATTACAGAACTTACCCAGGACTGGGCAACAGACTCTGGGAGGGCACGGACAGAACCTCGTGCGCCAGGACCCGGGAGAAAGGAGCAGCGACCCCACAGAAGACTGACCCAGACGTGTCTGTGGAGTGTCCAGGAGTCTCTGGGGGAGGCGTGGGTCGACGGCGGCCCATTGCAGGGTCGGGGGCACTGAGTGTGACAGTGCATGCAAGGGACCTTTGGAAGGAGGTCGCCATCATCTTCATTAGCTTCACCATAGTTTGGCCACAGGTCAAACAACAGGGGGGGAACACAGCCCTGCCCATCAACAGAAAACTGGATTAAAGATTTACTGAGCATGGGCCCACCCATCAGAACAAGACCCAGTCTCCCCCACAGTGAGTCTCTCCCATCAGAAAGCTTCTGTAAGCCTCTTATCCTTCTCCAACAGAGGGCAGACAGAATGGAAACCACAATCACAGAAAACTAATCAAGCTTATCACATGGACCACAGCCTTGTCTAACTCAGTGAAACAATGAGCCATGCCATGTAGGGCCACCCGAGATGGATGGGTCCTGGTGGAGAGGTCTGATAAAATGTGGTCCACTGGAGAAGGGAATGGCAAAACCACTTCAGTATTCTTGCCTTGAGAACCCCATGAACAGTATGAAAAGGCAAAAAGATAAGACACTGAAAGATGAACTCCCCATGTCGGAAGGTGCCCAATATGCTACTGGAGAAAAGTGGAGAAGTAACTCCAGAAAGAATGAAGAGACAGAGCTAAAGCGAAAACAGCGCCCAGTTGTGGGTGTGACTGGTGACAGAAGTGAAGTCTGATGCTGTGAAGAGCAGTACTGCGCAGGAACCAAGAACGTCAGGGCCATGAATCAGGCCAATTAGAAGCAGTCAAACAGGAGACGGCAAGAGTGAACACTGGCATTTTAGAAACCAGTGAGCTAAAATGGACTGGAATGGGTTAATTTAACTCAGATGACCATTGTATCTACTACTGTGGGCAAGAATCCCTTAGAAGAAATGGAGTAGCCATATTGTCAACAAGAGAGTCCAAAATGCAACCTGGACTTGGGTTCAGCCTCAAAAATGACAGAATGAGCTCTGTTCATTTCCAAGGCAAACCATTCAAGATCACAGTAATCCAAGTCGATGCCCCGACCAGAAATGCTGAAGAAGCTGAAACTGAACGGTTCTATAGGACCTTCAAGACCTTCTAGAACTAACACCCCCCAAAAATGTCCTTTTCATCATAGGGGACCAGAATGCAAAAGGAAGAAATCAAGAGATACTTGGATTAACAAGAAAATTTGGACTTGGAGTACAAAATGAAGCAGGGCAAAGGCTAACAGAGTTTTGCCAAGAGAACGCACTGGCCATAGAAAACACCCTCTTCCAACAACATCAAAGACTCTACACATGGATATCACCAGATGGTCAACACCGAAATCAGATTGATTATATTCTTTGCAGCCAAAGATGGAGAAGCTCTATATAGTCAGCAAAAGCAAGACCGGGAGCTGACTGTGGCTCAGATCATGAGCTCCTTATTACCAAATTCAGACTTAAATTGAAGAAAGTATGGAAAACCACTAGACCATTCAGGTATGACCTAAATCAAATCCCTTACAATTATATAGTAGAACTGACAAACAGATTCAAGGGATTGGATCTGATAGACAGTACCTGAAGAACTATGGATGGAGGTTGGTGACATTGTACAGAAGACGTGATCAAGATCATCCCTAAGAAAAAGAAATGCAAAAAAGGCAAAATGGTTGCCTGACGAAGCCTCACAAATAGCTGAGAAGAAAAGAGAAGCTAAAGGCAAAGGAGAAAAGGAAAGATATATCCATCTGAATGCACAATTTCAAAGAATAACAAGGAGAGATAAGAAAGCCTTCCTCAGCGTCAATGCAAAGAAGCAGAGGAAAACAATAGAATGGGAAAGACTAGAGATTTCTTCAAGAAAATTAGAGATACCAAGGGAATATTTCATGCAAAGATGGGCACAATAAAGGACAGAAATGGTATGGACCTAACAGAAGCAGAAGATATTAAGAAGAGGTGGCAAGAATACACAGAAGAGCTGTACAAAAAAGATCTTCATGACCCGGATAATCACGATGGTGTGATCACTCATCTAGAGCCAGACATCCTGGACTGCAAAGTCAAGTGGACCTTAGGGAGCATCACTATGAACAAAGCTAGTGGAGGTGATGGAATTCCAGTGGAGCTATTTCAAATCCTGAAAGATGATGCTGTCAAAGTGCTGCACTCAACATGCCAGCAAATTTGGAAAACTCAGCAGTGGCCACCAGACTGGAAAAGGTCAGTTTTCATTCCAATCCCAAAGAAGGGCAATGCCAAAGAATGCTCAAACTATTGCACAGTTCACAGTTGCACTCATCTCACACGCTAGCAAAGTAATGCTCAAAATTCTCCAAGCCAGGCTTCAACAGTATGTGAACCATGAACTTCCAGATGTTCAAGCTGGATTTAGAAAAGGCAGAGGCACTAGAGATCAAATTGCCAGCATCTGCTGGATCATAGAAAAAGCAATAGAATACACAGGAAAACAATAGAAAAACATCTACTTCTGCTTTATTGATTACGCCAAAGCCTTTGACTGTGTGGATCACAATAAACTGTGGAAAATTCTTAAAGAGATGGGAATACCAGACCACCTGACCTGACTCCTGAGAACTCTGTATACAGGTCAAGAAGCAACAGTTAGAACCGGACATGGAACAACAAACTGGTTCCAAATTGGGAAAGGAGAAGGTCAAGGCAGTATATTATCACTCTGCTTATTTAACTTATATGAAGAGTACATCATGCAAAATGCCGGGCTGGAAGAAGCACAAGCTGGAATCAAGACTACTGGGAGAAATATCAATAATCCCAGATACGCAGATGACACCACTCTTACAGTAGAAAGTGAAGAGGAACTAAAGAGGAATTTGAAAGAGCAGAGTGGAAAAGCTGGCTTAAAGCTCAACATTCAAAAAACTAAGCTCATGGCATCTGGCCCCATCACTTCACGGCAAACAGATGTGGAAACACTGAGAGACTTTATTTTCTTGGGCTCCAAAGTCACTGCAGATGGTGACTGCAACCATGAAATGAAAAGACACTCCTTGGAAGAAAAGCTATGACCAACCTAGACAGCATATTAAAAGCAGGGACATCACTTTGCCAACAAAGTTCCATCTAGTCAAAGCTATGGTTTTTCCAGTAGTCATGTATGGATGTGAGAGTTGGACTATAAAGAAAGCTGAGTGCCGAAGAGTTGATACTTTTAAATTGTGGTGTTGGAGAAGACTCTTGAGAGTCCCTTGGACTGCAAGGAGATCCAACCAGTTAATCCTAAAGGAAATCAGTCCTGAATATTAATTGGAAGGACTGATGCTGAAGCTGAAATTCCAATACTTTGGCCACCTGATGCAAAGACCTGACTCATTGGAAAAGACCCTGACGCTGGGAAAGATTGAGGGCAGAAGGAGAAGGGGATGACAGAGGATGAGACGGTTGGATGGCATCACCGACTCGATGGACATGAGTCTGAGCAAGCGCCGGGAGTTGGTGATGGACAGGGAAGCCTGGCGTGCTGCAGTCCACAGGGTCGCAAAGAGTCGGACACGACTGAGCGACTGAACTGAACTGGATTATTCACATCTGCATTCAATCACACCTTTATTTCTCCCTTTAAAAAAGCTCTCCCTTGGGACTTCCCTGGTGGTCCAGTAGATAAGGACCTGCCTGCCAATTCAGGGGGACACAGGGTCAATCCCTGGTCTAGGAAGATCCCATATGACACAGAGCTAAGCCTAGGCACCACAACTATTGAGCCCATGCTCCTCCACAAGAGAAGCCTCCACAGTGAGAAGCTCCACTCATCGCAGCTATAGAGTAGCTCCCACTCTCTAACCAGAGCCTTTTCACAGCAACGAAGACCCAGTGCAACCAAAAATAAAATGACAGCAACAACAAAAAGCTCTCCCTTGACCCCGCTACCTCAACAACTGTCAACCTGTCTTTGCTCTGTGTTGTAGCAAAAGCCCTCGGGGAGCTGCTCATGCCCACTGTGTCTACTTCCTCTCTGGCCCTTCTCTCTCACACCCCCAGCACCGCCCTGAAACTGGTCCAGGTCTCCAGCGAACACCATGGCCCTAAGGCTGGTGCTCAAGTCTCGGTCCTTATGTGACTTGCCCCGATCAGCATCGTCTGTCAGCTCTCGTCCTCTGCCCCTGACCCTGTCTGCACCCGGTTCCCAGGACAACACAGTCTCCAAGCCTCCTCCTGCCTCACTGCAGGGCCTTGCTCATCACCCCAAACTCCTGATTCTGAGGGGCCCCAGGGCTCAGTCTCTGGTTTCTTCCATAACTCACTTCCTCAGTAACCTCTCTCATCCAGTCTCAAGTCAAAGACCCCAAAAGGCCCAGATTTCTTCTCTGAGATCCAGACTCCAACACTCAGCCTGCCTAGTGGCCACCTCTTTTAGGCCTCTCATAGGCACCCCAAGCTCAACCTGTGCCGACACAACTCCCGACCCCCCCCCCCAACCCCCAGGTTCCCGTGCGCTCCTCCGGCACTCTTCCGTTTATAAGACAAAATGCTCAGACCAAAACACCTCTTCTTCTCCCACATCCCACACATCACCCTGAGCAAATCCCACTGGCTCTCCCTTCAAATCCCATCACCCACAAGGCTCTGCTTCTTCCTGACCTCAGTCTCGCTGGTCCCTCACAAGCCCGCTCCAGCCACACGGGCCTCGGGCTGTCCTGTCAGCCCGGGCCTCTGCCCCAGCTTCCCATTCTCCAGAGCGCACGTGCCCACATGGCACGGCCCTCCCACTCAACTCCTCACAGCTGAGCCCTCTACCCTCTCCAGCCTCTGCCACACTGTCAGCCCCTCTCCCAGTCCGCCATCCCCTCCCTGCCTTCTTTCTGTCATGCCTGTCATCTAACAGATTATATATTTCACTGTTCATATCAAACTATACACTTCAGAAGCCAATGATGTCTTAATTTTTCATTAGCTATCTCTTGTGCCTAGAACAGTGCCTGACACAGGAGCCATTCAATGAATGTTTGTTGAATGGATGAAAGTCTGTCAGTCAATGAATAAGTATAGAAACAGTGGAATGTTTTTACTATAGTGCCCCATTTAATGGTAAAGGAAAACCGTTCAAGGCCTCCATATTCAAAGTACCAAGTTCTTCAAACCTTCCACGATCTCTTTCTCATTGTATTTTTATAGATAAAGACCTGGATGGTGTGATAGGCTAGAAAACAGAAGGTTCAGCTTAAGTTATCTCAGTTTTAAAAATGAGGCTGTTGGAGGGTGATATTTGAGTCCTTTCTGTGGATTGAAATGTGAATAGTTCTGGTGACTGAAGGGTGATCTGCTTCTGAGTTCCCCAGTAATAATGACAGCTGCTGCTGCTGCTGCTGCTGCTGCTAAGTCACTTCAGTCGTGTCCAACTCTGTGCAACCCCACAGACGGCAGCCCGTCAGCCTCCCCCATCCCTGGGATTCTCCAGGCGAGAGCACTGGAGTGGGGTGCCATCGCCTTCTCCGATGATGACAGCAGGGAGCACCAAACCAAAAGGGCCCCGCAGACCAGGGGTCAGCACACGCCTGCCGGCAGCCCGAATCCTGTCAGCCTCTCGGTTGCGTATTCCTTGTATATAGGCTGCAAGGGAAGAATGGTTTCCCATCTGCCATTAAGTGGTTTCACCTCAGCTGGTCATATATATAAGTACCTACATAACAGTCTTGATTTTGCCTCTTGCCCTGCAAAGTCTACAATATTCACTACCTGGCTCTTTAAATTTACCCACTCCTGACAAAGACGAGCCATTGTAAGGCAAATTCCTCAGCTGCAGACCACAAAGTCCCCAGACATAGGGACCTAGGAATTTCAGCAAGATGTGACTTCCAAAACTAAGTGCCCTAAAGTAACTGCCAAAAGGTAATTAGAGATAAAGTGGCCAGTGGCCACTGCTATTATCTTAAATACTGGTAACACCCTCCATGTGGCTGGAAAGAAACAGTCAGGCACGGAAATGTATCTTACGCATGTTCCCAGAGTAAAGCATATCCTAAAACCAATGGCTAGGAGTAGATATTGTTCTAAATTTGGAAATATCTGGTGACAAAGCGAAGTTTCCTTCCCTTTTCTTATCCACACCCAAAACAACACCCCATGTTTCTCATGAGAAAAATTCCATCACACTTATGGCTTCCATTTCCTACATTTGATCTTTAACTTAACAACAACAAAAAAAGATTAATGGAAGCGCACTCATCTCACATGCTAGTAAAGTAATGCTCAAAATTCTCCAAGCCAGGCTTCAGCAATACGTGAACCGTGAACTTCCAGATGTTCAGGCTGGTTTTAGAAA
>SJYF01000549.1:1871228-1902079 GCA_006410515.1 Procapra przewalskii | reverse complement strand
GCGAAGAGTTGACTCATTGGAAAAGACTCTGATGCTGGGAAGGATTGGGGGCAGGAGGAGAAGGGGACGACCGAGGATGAGTTGGCTGGATGGCATCACGGACTCAAGGGACGTGAGTCTGAGTGAACTCCGAGAGATGGTAATGAACAGGGAGGCCTGGCGTGCTGCGATTCATGGGTTCGCAAAGAGTTGGACACAACTGAGCGACTGAACTGAACTGAACTGATAAAGTATCCAGATCTCTTAGTACCAAATCTGGCATACAAGAAGCTACCAGCGTTATTGTAATATTATACCCAATATGTTATTACTGTATTAATATTACATCTATTATTGTATCACATTATATACTTGGTATATGGTAGATACAATATATAATGTATTATAAACACAATGTATTGAACATATATTCTGTAACATGTAAATACATTTTATAAATAGGAAATATATAATCATCCTATATGCAATATGCTGCATCGTCATTTATCTTTATTACATGCATTATATCACTGTTACATCACCATCCCAACACTAAGCCCCTAAGAAGCTGGAGATACTAAGCCACAAAATAGTTGGAAGACTTCAGACAAGTTATTCCATTTTTTCCCTCTTTTTTTTTTTGGCTGCACCTTGCAGCATGGGGAATCTCAGTTCCCCAACCAGAGACTGAACCTTGCCCGTGCCCTGGGAGAGCTGCCTCTTAACCACTGGACTGCCAGGGGAGTCCCACTTCACTTCTAAGCCTCGATTTCTTCACTGGCAAAATTAGGGAATCATTTTAGAGTTTTACCACTCTTTTCTAGCCCAAGACTAATTCCAAAAGCATGTTAAATACTCTTTGCTTTGAAAACTTCTCCTGCCCGGAAGCCTGTGCACGGTCACACCCAATCACGACTTGGAACCCCACAATGAACAGGCGTGGACATCATCTTTGTTCATCACAGTAATATCCTGATGTTCTGCACTTGTTGACCCACACTGCCCTTGCAGCAAGGTTTGAAGCAAGCAGTCTAACAGCATATCTATTTTAATAACAATTGGGTTGGTGCCCAATCACGTAGGAGCATTTGGGGAAATGGTAACAATCGTCCCCCAACAGGAACAGGAAAGAGGAAGAGTCGGTCCTTCATCAGCCTGCTGAACAGCAAGTGTTACGCTAATGATGCTACTGTATCACTTCTGGGGTCACTCTGTCCCTTTCACGTGAGGAAATCAAAAAGTGTTTAAAAATCACTGCTCCCTGGGAGGAAAAAGACAAAAAGTTGTGATGGTAAATGAGAATCCCTGAAATCTTATCATGGCTTTTCTCTGTGAAACTCAACACTTGAATGAGACTGAGCCAAGTCCAATGCAAAAGTCCATGGGAAAACAGAAATTTGAAACAAAAATAGATTCTATGGCTCCTGAACTTCCCATCCCCTTCTCTGAGCCCCATGCCTGCATCATGGTGGCATTAATAAAACCAGTTTAAGTTTTACAAGGAAAACAATTTCAAAATGCCAACACTCAACGCGGATGCGCTTGTGGCTATCTGATAAATTTATGCATCGCTCATGAAAATGTTAACACATACATGCCTTTTGGAAAAACAGTGCATCAATAGCCCACGGCAGGTTCCTGGACTGGGAACTTTACCTTGAGCACTCGCACTAAGGAGATCACCTAGCAAATCACAAGCATATGAAGACAGCTGCTTACTGTTACCTTATCTCTTACAGCAAAAAGAGGAAGCAGCGTCACAATCCAGCAGCGGGTGCACAAGCTGTAAGTTATGGAAGAGCAACGTGATGGGATGCCACAGTCCTTAAGGTAGCTCTAAAGACCACAGACGAACAATACGCCTGTGAGCGCAGCAGCTCTGGAAAAGATGACAGTAAGCAGCTCGTGCTTCGGCTCACCCGCCAGGTTTCAGGCCCTTTAGACCCAGACATGCAAGATGCATTCTCCTCTCGGCATTTTGTCAATTTTTTCCCCCAATTTCTTCTTTAATAATATCTTTTCACCTAAGATAAAATGTAAATTCCCTGTACTTAACCTAAAAATAACAATAATAAACTCTTACTGAATGTATACTACTTGTCTGGTACTGTTCTAAGTATTTCATGCATAAACCCCTCGATCCTCGTGTCACCCAGTGAGGTGGGTACTATCTACAAATGAGAAAACTGAGGCCCAAGAGTTAAGGAACTTGCCAGTCATCAGCTAGCTCAAAGTGGGAGACCAAGGCATCAACCCTGGCACCTGGGCTCCGGTGTACAGGCTCTTAACCACTTTGCCATTAGGAAAGAGACATTTCAACGTTATTCAGGATGGGAAAATGGATTCTCCTGGTTAGTAACATATTCCAGTTAACAGTTCAACTATGCCCAGTCCTGCAGTAACTACTTTCAAAGAAATTCAGCACCATACAAAGCACCCCGGGGACCACGGTGCCCAGCAGCATCCATGCCTTCTGCAGGTACTGAAGACCAGGGGAGCTCGTACATGCGAACAGGCGTGATGGGCTTGGATGGTCACTGATTCACAGCTCACCAGGCACCTCTGAGATCGTCTGGCATGTGATCCCTTCAGCTGAGGGAAGGAAGTGGGTAGTTAGCCAAGTTCCCACTGCTAGCTGGCCTGTGTAAAACCAGGGTTCGTTCTATTACACAACGTGTGATAACATGAATGACTATGATTCATTAAGTGCCTGAGTATGCTAAGGGCTATGACCCTTTTACATATTCTCATTTAATTGTGCACAACAGTCCTTCGAGGTATGCGTTATTATTAATGTCACACAGAAATTAGAAAACAGGTTGGGATATGTAAAGTCGTGTGGCTGGCCTCTCAGCGGGAAGGCCCTGAATGGGGTGCCACACATTCTGGAGCACATTCCGGAGCATGGCAGCCCCCTAAAGCGATGGAGTGAGGGCAGACAACGGATGGGGGTGGTGGTGAGCGGGGAAAGGAGGCCAGCTCCAGCTGCGGCCAGAAAAGCCATCAATGGTAATGATCTGGCACACTAGCCAGCTTGGGACAAGCTTGCAGAGGCAAGTCTAAACACCGCTGCTGACTGGAATCCAGACAATTATAAATCTGCCCCTGTGGCAGAGGAACCAGAGAGGTGCTGAATTTATGCAAATCCGTGACTCCCCACCCCCACCCCGGCCAGGCACCTCCTTCTTGGGGCTACAAAGCCCATAGGCACCCCAGCCTGGGAAGGACACTTTTTGCAGTCAGCGCTTCCACTGGGGGTGTTTGTTTCACTCACTCACACCCAGCCGTGTACAAATATGCAAATCATTAATATTTCCGTCTGCCATGCCAGTGTGGCCTCATGCTGGGGGGCTTTCTGAGGGAAATAATTCAGTGTGCAACTACAGCCACAGTGTTTAATTCCCAAGGAAATGCCTGCTCATGCTGTATTCCCCAAAGCAGAAAGCCACCATCAGCCACCCTTCAAGTTATTCCTGGGGGGGTGTGTGTGTGTGTGTGTGTGTGTGTGTGTCTCTGTGTGTGTGTGTGTGTGTGTGTGTCTCTGTGTGTGTGTGTGTGTGTGTGTGTGTGTGTGTGTGTGTGCGTGCGAAGGACCAGAAGAAACAAGGAAGGCTTCTGAGAGCAGGGGATAGCAGGTATATTTCAGAGACGTTCAGGGCAGCTCTAGGCTGAAGGTTTCCCCGGGTGTCTGGGTAAGCATCAACAACCAAACGCTGACTAAATGATTTAAGCACCTTTAGTGAAGCGATTTTTTGCAGTGTGAACAATTGTTGATAAATTTAGTCTTTGTGAATTCGGAACTGCTGTGGGATACAGGAGGTTGAACCTGTTTTCATCCCCTGATGACTTGACTTTGGGCAGAGAACTGCAAAGCCGGAAGGCCGGCACCAGTAGCATCTACCACGCGCCAGGAGCCACGCAGCACCTTTCATAGCCCAGGTCCACCTGTGCTAGAGCCAGGAGCCAGTCAGCACTCAGCTTGGCCACCAAGTGCCATACGCTGGGTGGGAGTCGAGGGCAGAACTGTAACCCCGATAGACAGCCCTCAGGTTTCTGACCAGGTCACACAGTAACCAGAATTCACTGGTTCAAAGTCAGACAGCAAGACAGGGCAGAGCTCCGGCTGGCTGGACCACAGAGGATCATAGAAGCTTCTGCCTTATCCCGTCTCCCATGCTATATTTTTGGGCAGGGACCTGCTAGAACTCACCATGGTAATACAAATGATTCCAATTTATCAACTATGGCAAGTATTTGTTAGTGTAAAAACCAAAAAAAGGCGGTACTGTCTCTTAAGTCTTGGGTTTTGAGAGCTGTAAGAAAAACTAGTTGTAAGAGTCAGAGAGCATAACGTTGGTCCCTTCAAAGGGGCTACGTCTCACACTGTTTAAAATCATAGAGTCATTACTGCACGTAAATGCTCTTTTAGGGGGACAGCAAGCAGAGACAGAGAAATTCATGTTTCTCAAACTAGTATTCTGTCATCTCAGTTTTTTAACCTCCCAGGTCTGCAGAAACATAAATGGTCTAAAAGGTAGATAATGATTTCCTTTCAATGTCCCTTCAGAATTTATTCTGGATCTGACCTTCTTAATCACGACCGTCTGGCTCAGGTTAAAGTCTGCCATGGCAGGCCAACAGACAGGCTGGACAGCAGTCAGAAGGAGCCGGGGCCGTTGCAGCCACCTGCAGCAACCACACATGAGGCCAAGACCCAGTCTCACTTGCCCCTAAAGCAAGGCACTGATTCCACGCCACAGGCCCTCCAGCCTGGAGCCACCAAGTCAGTCCTTGTGATTGCACATTCGCGCTGAGCCCGGACTTCACATCAGGCTCAGGGTGGTGATGGGGAGTCACGAAATCACTCCTGAACACTGTTCTGAAATCAGTTTCAAAACATCAACAGCCTTTACTGACAAAGACAAACCGTGAAGAACAAATAAACTCCACACCCCTGTTACTGTGGGTCCTTGGCAGAGGATCCACAGATGCTGGATCGGAGGATAAACGAGGTACGGGGTCTTCTGTGCACAAACCAAATCCCTACGCTGGCAGAGACGTGCCCCTGGTCCAAAGGGTCTGTGAAGACCCAGAAATCAACGCCAGTTCATTGCTCTTTTTACCCACAATTCACTGTGGATTTCAAAATCCCTGCCATCAGCCCCTCTCGTTTACATTCCCGAACACAACTGAACACCACAACACAACAGCTTTCATTTTTGTCTGTAAACCCAGCTGCTTCCACAGGAAACATCAAGAAGCTTTCATTCATATCTTTTCCTAAGGAAAACTAGAGACAACTTGAAAGTAAGTAAAATGTTAAATTCCTGTTATAACATTGGTGATTTGTGTCACTGGATCCTGTGGCTTTTCTTCTCGGTAACTGGAGACACCAGCCCACACAGCAGCGAGACAGTGTTGCATCCCAGCCCACATGCAAATACCCGTGTCTGCGGGAGCCATTCTTTTGAAGGACAAAGTATTATGACATAAAAAGCAACTGTTTTTTTTTTTAATGTTTCTCTTCCCTAAGTGAGTAAAGTACATTAAAGAAAATATAACAAATCTCATATATTCATTACGTGGATTCTAACGTTGTTAAAATGATCCTGTTTTTCTTACCTATATGCAAGTTCACACACTCACCTGAACCATTTTAGAGTGAAATTATAGCCAGTATAACCCTTTCCTCCTAAATACTTCAGCATGAGGATACCAAAATGGACATTCTCCTACATGACTCATTACCACCATCACACAATGGTTTTAGCAACAGTTTCCAAACACCATCTACCACCCAGTTCATATTCAGATTTCCTGGTCTGTCCCTCAAATGTCTTTCATCGTTTTTTAATTCAAAGCGGGATTTGATGAAGGACCAGAAAGGAGTACCTTTTCCAACTAGCTCGTTGACTGATGGAAACTTAAGGGGTAATGGTAAGTTAGCATCCCACTGACTTTTTTTCAAGAAGAAAAAAAACTGTCCATAACCTGACCACAGAAGACAACTCTTACTGACACTCCCATGGGGTTTCTCCCAGTTTATTTCTTCTGTTCATAAACGCACACCTGCGCACACACTTGCGATCAAACTGTCTTGCTACAGGTCAGGTGCTGCCTCCCTTCTTTTTTGCCAAGTGGAGATATGAGTCCATACCTGATGAAGCCCTGTGGGCACTATCTTTGGTATTTGGGTGCCTGCTGGGTCTGTGAACTGCTAGTCTGCTAGGTCAATAATAGTGAAAAGGGCAGCAAGTGCCCTGGGACCCTGCTCAAGGGCCCTCCAGTTTCAGTCACAGCACAGCACAGCACACTGCGGGCGGCCCCTCTGGCCTCTTCCTTCTCAGAGCTAATGCCAGCATGAGCCCGAGAGACACGCAGGAGGGGGCGATAGGCGCTGCTGCCCTATATCGTGGACATCGAGGAGAGACAAATACAAGGTTGTTCTTTTTTTCTTAATAGGAGGTACTTTGAACTCTTTGGAAGAAAGGTGCTATGTAATTAAAAGCTATTATTAACATTCTCTAAACCAAACTGTCACTAAAAGTGCAAACTCCTGGATATCAAAATTTTTCTTTGGGATATTTTTTAAAACTGAAAATTTTCAACCCATTGACATGTGCTGCACTAAATAAAAAAATCTCAAACTGAACTAAAGTTCTCAGCCAAGTCAGGCCATCACAGAGCTGCGAATCATTTCATTCCTTAGCAGAACTGCCTGTTCATTGTCTTCAGACCGTGCTGAACTGGAAGCATGGTCTGGCCCGCAGGCTCAGGTCTGGTCTTACACCGCAGCGTCCCAACAGACGGCGGCCGAAGCCCTTCTTCCTGGGGACGAAGCGCGGGGTCTTCTTACCTGGTTTCCAGGGACACAGGTGGCTTCGTTTCAGGGGCTTCTGTTTTTCAATAGCATTGCCCATTCTAAATTAAGCCAGAGGATCACAATGCCCTTCCAAGCCCAAGTGTCTTTGCTGAAGAGCAAACACAGACCAAGTCACCAGCTGGACAGGGATTCATCTCTCAGACATCCCCATCACCCAGCGGCAAGCCCATGCAAGAAAAACTTGAACTCTGCTCTGAAAGGTCTTTGCCTCCTGCCTGTCCAACTCTCTTCACCTCCAGGAAGGAAATCAGACTACAAGGCTTGTTACCGCCCCAGCGGTGGGTCCCTGGACCCGTCTATTCTAGGAGCTCCTCCCCGGCTTTCCTGACACTCCAATACTCATCAGCACAGCAGCAGCCTTGGAGCCTGAACTTCATTTCCAAACCCCATCAACACTGCTTTTCCTTGGGGGAGGAGTGGGAAATCACATGATCAAGAAGCTGAAAGCTAAAAATAGACCAGTTTGGGGGCGTGCCACAAGAAACCCTGTCACAGAGACCCCAGGGTCACACCTTCTTTTTAAGGTTCTAGCCCTTAGACCAGTGTGCATCATGGGACAAGTTCCATCGGCGAAAACAAACTGACTTCATTAAGACTGTTGTTTCCAAGGGGAAAAGTAAGCAAACATCAAAATGCAAGCTGCACTTCAGTTTCCCAAGAAGAAGAGCTCAGAGGACAAATGGGAGTGTGCAACCTCAAGCTCCAGGCAAACAGTCTACGTTGGAATTAACATTTCTGGAGACAGAGCTGCACCACCTAAATTCTGAACAACAGATTTCCTGGAAGAAAGGGCATGAAATCATACACTTTTTTGTGGGGGAAAAAATTAAAGAAAAGAAAATGTCAAGGTACACGGAAAGATTTCACTGACTGAGATCCTAGAGCCTGAGGGTAGAAAAGCTCTTCAGGAATCTCTGGAGCGCAAGCAGTGGGGAGACTGAGGCCCCACACCCGGGGCCAGATTCTGGCCTGCCCATCGAGCACAGCAGTGTCGGTTTCCCCATCCATTAGCTGCGCAGAATGCCGCAGTCCCACCTCCTCGGCTGCAACGAGGACGAAATAAGACAGACACTTAGGAGTCCCCCCGGGAAATCATTACCACCATCAGGTCAAACAGTTTGACTGTGAAACCACAGTAGCTCGGAAAGCAGATACCTGGCTTCAGCCAATCTGGCCAAAGGCACGCAATCAAAGTGACGGAGGGTAGGATGGGGGAGCCAGAGTAAAATTTAAAGACAAAAAAAGCCCACGGAGCCAAAGAGACGGGGTCTAAAAGGCACTCGGCATGCCAGGGCTTCCACTGCCCAGCGTGCTGCACCACGGCCAGGGCACCACACTGACCGCGACCCCTTCCAAGGGAGCAAGAGGATCCTGCCGGTGTACGCAGAACCGAAGAAGCCACATCCAGATCTCTACAGGAGCCTGAGGTTTCTGATTCCCATCTACCGACACAGAAGTTCTTTTCACACAATCGCGGCCCGGGAGTCCAGACTTCTCAAAGCCAACAGCATGTGTCTGTTCCACTTTCCCGCCACCCCCACACTGCGCACGGAGCGCTCCTTCCAGTCAAACCACAGCCACGAACCGGGAAAGAGCGCAGACCCAAATCCCAGCCACCCGGAAGGGCCGCCGACACCCAGCCACGGCTCAGACACCCACAGCACACCCAGCGCCCCATCCCCGTCGCCATCAGTGACCACCCCACCCTTCTGACACACTCTGAAGGGCCCTCAGTTTCCTTCCCCAAACCGTAATAATTTTCCTTAGGCAAGTGTTCAGTGCCAGATATGTCTGACCTCATTTCTCCCACGAGAAAGTTCAATTTGTCCACAGAAGCACAACAGATCAAAGAAGGCCTACTTTTGAACCCGCATCTTTTTTTTTTTGAACCCGCATCCTAATGCCTCTTTTCACCTAAAGAAAGTTTTAACGTATCAGATGCTCTGCACACAAGGCCGCCCAGCACCAGCAGAGCACCCGGACACGCAGATGCCTAGTGACTGATGAACAGACGGGCAGACAGGAGGACTAAACAAATGAAGACTTCTCCACCTGCCCCAACAAATACAGCCTACGGCAGGTGAACCAGAGCTTCCAGTCCGCAAACTCTCCTTGCGGCAAGAGCCAGGCCACGGGCCACCAGAGCACTGTCCGTCCGCCTTTGCCGCCCCTCAGCCCAGGCCGAGCCCCCGACGGGGAGCGTTGCCCGCATCTTCCTCATCCCGTTGGTCTGCGGAGCCCCTGACGTCAGGGACTGACCGGGCCTGGGTCAGCCCCCCACGGGCCAGAGCGCACGCGATAGCAGGTCACCGCTGGAGCCGGGCTGAGGCCGACTCCGACGCTGCCGAGTCAGGGGCCGCCACGTTCGAACCCTGAGGAAGTCCGCAGCTCCAGGCAGCTGGGTTACTGCCGAACCTTCCACACCACCTGGAGACGTCCCTGAGAGCAACTCTGAAGGGAGGACCCTGTGGGTCAGCTGTGTCTCAGGGGACCGCGGCCTCCCAAAAGGATTCCCTGCGAACTGCCGGGGGCTGGGGACACGGAAAGATGAATCCGACGGCCTTTTGTTAGATAGCATCTCCGGGACTTGTCCCCGGGAGGGCAAGAGACCATTTAACCAACAATTCAGGGGGACACTGGGCTCTCGGGTGAGAGCGGTCAAAGGGAAGCGGCGCCCGAATGGGAGCGCACGGCCAGCGTCCCGGCCTCCGAGTCCTGCGCAATCACCCCGAGGACGCCGCGGAGGTAAGGCTGCTGTCGGCCAGAGCCCCCAGGAGAGGGTGCACGACTGCCACAGGCCCCAAGCCACCAACTCATGGAACGGCAGGGCCTAACGGACACAGACTGGCAAAACCATCTCCCCTAAGAAAAGAGCCGGGGTCAAGACGCCAGCCTCAGTGACAGCCAGATCCAGACCCCAGAAGCTTAACTCTTGGCTGGACAACCTGCCACCTCTCCCTCCTGAGCAGAACGCGGAGGGAGCGGGAAACGCGGAGGGAGCGGGAAACGCGGGCTCTGGAGGAGAGCTGGCCCAGTCTGGATCTCTAGCTGGGCACCTCCAAGCTGGGTGACTTTGAGAAAGGAACTTGACCTCCCTGGACCTGATTTTTTCATATGGAAAATATGTACTAGCAAGTTGCCTACTTCATAGGGCAGTCTAAAGCTTCAGCATGATATTTTAAAGGTGCCTGGCACACTTAAATAGTTACTGGGTTTCTTTAATATTTTTTTATCATCTATGAATATCCAACTTCAGAGACAATACATTAAAGAAAAATTATTTGCCATCATGAGGGATATTTTCCTTCTGTATCAGTAAGATTCGCTGCAACATTCTGGTAAACAACCTACTCCCTTAGTGCAAATAAAGTTTCACTTGCAAACATTTGTATCATCAGAATAGTATAAGCAACATAAGCTGGGGAGGTAACACTGCGTCTACTGACGTCTGAAGTGTTTTACAGAGTCGCATCCTCAATGCAGGCATTCCCTGGTGACTCAGTGGTAAAGAACCTGTCTGCCAAGCAGGAGGCATGGCTTTGATCCCTGGGTTTGTAAGATCCCCTGGAGGAGGGAATGGCAACCAGCTCCAGTATTCTTGCCTGGGAGCTCGGGTGGACAGAGAAGCCTGGCTACAGCCCATGGGGTGGCAAAAAGAGCTGGACATGACTTAGGGGCTAAACACCAAGGATAACAACATCCTCGATGCAAGACGCACTGGCTTCAGAAGACACCTGCGTCAGGGAGCCCTGCAAGGCACTGCCCACTGCTCAGAAGAGAAAGGTCTGTGAAGGCTGTCGCGCACAACTTCAGCCCCCACCCCGCGGGCAGGAGACGGAAGCCGGGCTCTCCAGCGGGCGCCCAGAAGCTGACGTGCAGCTCTGTGCATGGAATTTGTCTGCTGGGAGGAAAGGCTGATGTTGGTCACTTCCCCTCCAGAGGAAAATACAGCAATACAAGGAGGCACCAAGCACTGTGGGAATGTTCCAAAGTGGGAGCTGCAGCTCCGTCCAGAGCGCAAGCAAAGGGGAGGGCCAGCCTGGAGGCCAGAGCGGCAGAGCACCGAGGCAGAAAGTCTGGGAGCCGGCCTTCTGGGTGCGCTCATCCCTGCTTTGAAGTGATGTTTCTGCCCAGCGTCACGGAAGTCGCTGATGGCGAAGGTGCGTCTTGAGCAGTGCATCACAGGAAACGCAGACCGGGGCTCTCTTACGACACACGCATGCACACTCACAGGTCAGTGTCAGACGGTTACGGCCTGAGTGGCCTGACACTCACCCACAAATGGGGAGCCTCGGACAAGGCAAGCAAAGAGCCACTTAATTACCACTGCAGTCAGCACTGAGCAGCTCAGGGCAGGGGAAGCAAGTCTAGCAGGGTCACTTAATCTAACCTGGGCGGTCAGGGGAGGGTGAGACTTGGAGGAGGAGCTGCCCAAGCACATGGAGAAGCACATCCTGGGCCAGAGCAGCATGTGCAAAGGCCCTGTGCAGCTGGAGGTATGAGAATGGGGAAGGCGGGTGGGGGTCAGGCGGGGTAGAGCCTTCGAGGTCCAGGGTTTCATCTCAGGGGCTTCAGGGGATGTCCAAAGGGTTGACCAATGCATGTGCTTTCATTTTCCTGGGAAGAGAAGTCCCTGGCATTCATTAAAGTCCCAAAGACTTCCAAAAGGTTGAAATCCACAGAGCTAGTTCAATCCTCTCATTCCAAAACAAGGAAACTCGGGTCCTCATTTTGAAGGAAAGACATCTTCCCAAGGGTTCACAGACAACTGGAGAACCCTCCTCACTGGATCTCAGGCTGGTGTTTGTCTACAGCTAGCCAGCTGCTTTCCTCCGGCAGGGAAATGTCAACAACACTGAATATGGATACTGCGTCCTGTGCAAGACAGCTTTGTTTCCGTCCAGGCGGGCCCAGAAGCGACACTTGACAGAACGACCCATGAAGCCCTCCAGCCCATCGCTCTTGGGGTCTGACCCAACCTGCAAAATACGAAGGGCAGGACCTCCGATTCCAAGGCACCCCGCAGCAGACCCTGGCAGATGGTGCTGGCTCACGATGGGAGGGCAATAGCGGCAGAGTCTCACTGCTCAGTCAGCATCTAGCCCTTTAAAGAAGCAGCCGCTTGTTCGCTGTTCTTTCTGAAGTCATGACGGGGCAGGAACAAAACTGCAGGACATGGAAGGGAGGAAGCCCACACCCTCAAATTTATCAAATCCACCTGAAACTGAGAGAAATGAACTGTTTTTTCAAGTGAACAAAAACAGTAATTTTCTCCTTGTGATTTATTTCACAATTACATGGAGTACTCAAGGGCAAGTCTGTGTGGAGAACACCTCCTGAGCTTTGGTGCTTCCTGGAAGACCCACAAGAGGAAGTCACCTCCTGGAGTGACTGGCATTTGAGACCTTTGGGAGTCCAGTCCCCCAGCTTCCTCTCTCACCTTCCTCTCCCACAGCCCCTCTCAGGAGCCTTTTCTTCAGTCACAGGGGCAGTGCCTGGTGAGAACCTGCTCCGTGAACCTGCCTGCGCCGAGTCCCACCTCCTTCCTCTCCAGTAAAGCAGATGAAACCGAATGGTCAACATCTGGCAGACTGTCAATGGGTACCCATCAAGGGGATCCACAATCTCTGCTTCAGCTGGAATGTGACAGGGTCAGAGGAGGCAACACCCTCACTGGGGAAAGGCTCCCATCAGCTTCCTCCCACCCTCGAAGCCCCCAGGATCTGTGGGCTCCAACCCTTTACAGCGGAGAAGGCAATGGCACCCCACTCCAGTACTCTTGCCTGGAAAATCCCATGGAACAGAGGAGCCTGGTAGGCTGCAGTCCATGGGGTTGCAAAGAGTAGGACACGACTGAGCGACTTCACTTTCACTTTTCATTTTCATGCATTGGAAAAGGAAATGGCAACCCACTTCAGTGTTCTTGCCTGGAGAATCCCAGGGACGGGGGAGCCTGGTGGGCTGCCCACTATGGAGCTGCACAGAGTCGGACATGACTGAGGTGACTTAGGAACAGCAGCCCTTTACAGCGGCCCACTCGGAGACATCACCCGTCGTGGCCAGGCAGCCTCAGCACGGGCGGGGCTGGTGGGGGCGCAGCAGCACCCTCCAGGACACACCCTCCTTGGTTTAAAGATGCACAACCTTCCCCACTCTGAGGCTGAACCCACGCCCAACACGTGCTTCTGTCCTCTCATTCAACGAGAGTTCGTGAGCTTCCCCTGTGTGCCTCCTGAGCTCCGGTGACAAAGCAGCCGACAAGGAGCTCACCTCCTTGCAAGAGAGGAGAGCACACGAGCAGCAGTGAAGGAACATCACATTAGACAGCAACGACGGAACAGAGGCAGGCTTCGGGGCCGCGAGGAGAGAGCCTGACGGGGTGCTGCTTCGGGTCCCGGGGGGCCTGGGAGCAGAGGCCTGCGGGGCAGGAAGGGGCACCCGTCACAGTCACCCAGGGCAGCTCTGACTCAGGGGCTGCGCGCTCCCTGTGTGAAGCTCACCACCCCCATCCCAGGGCCACGTGCCTGCGCGAGAGGGTCAGCAACCCCCCAGCTCACGGGAGGGCACAGCAGAGGCAGCGCCAGAAGCCAGGTTCCTGAGCCCCGCTCTTGGCCCCCTCTGGGGACGGCAGGCGCGCGCCAGGCAGAGGGAGGAGCAAGGGCAGGGCCGGAGGCAAGAGTGTGCGTGGGATCCTCCAAAAACACCCAGGGGAGAAGCTCAGGCTGCCGAGCCGCGGGGCAAAACGGGCAGGGACAGGGGTATGGGCGGGCCAGGCAGGGCTCTGGCTTTCAGTCATGGTGTAGAGGGGAGCCGCGGACGGCCTGGATCGGTCCGGTATGATCTAATTCACACTCTGGCTGCTGAACGAAGACTGGACAGCTGTGGGGGGGAGTGGGGACCCAGAGGCCAGTCAGGAGGGCACCAGAGCAGCACAGGGAGGTGGCTGGAGCACAAGTCAGCAGAGACGGGTAAGAGACGGGAGGCCGGGCACAGCCGGGTCAAGCCCAGGGGACCCGCGGGTGGTCAGGTGTGGGCGACGAGAGAAGAGTCCGACAGGACTCCCAGATTTTATGGGCCTGATCAGTTAGGCCAAAAATGTCATTATTTAGTGACTTCCCTGGTAGTCCAGCGGCTGAGATGCTGTGCTCCCAATGCAGGGGGCCCAAGTTCAACCCCTGGTCAGGGAACTAGATCCCGCGTGCCAGAACTAAAGCTCCTGCCTGCTGTGATGAAGACTCAAGATCCCATGTGTGGCGACTAAGACCTGGCGAAGCCAAATAAATATTTAAGCAAACAAAAAACCTCTTTTAAAAAATGGCATTATTCACTGTCATGGACACCCTGGGAGGAGCTAGTGAGGCGGAAGTGAGGTGGTAAAGCAGGAGCCCTGGTTTAGTTTAGACACATCAAGTCTGACGCTGACAAGACAGCTAAGTGGAGATGTAAGTGGGCAGTCTGCAGTTCAGGGGACAGTCGGAAGCTGGACATGCACATTTGGGGATGACCAGTATTTAGATGGCATTTAAAGACACGGGACTAGCACAGACATAGAGAGCAAACTCACAGTTACCAAGAAGGGGAGAGGAGATAGGATGAACTGGGATATAAGGAGCGACATGTACACAATACTGCGTGTGAACAGGTAACAAACGATAAACTACTCCACAATCTGTGGGGACCTAAAAGAGAATGAAATCTAAAAAAAGGAGTGGGCACATGTATACATATGACTGATTCGGGCTTCCCTTGTGGCTCAGCTGGTAAAGAATCTGCCTGCAAAGCAGGGAGACTTGGATTCGATCCCTGGATTGGGAAGATCCCCTGGAGAAGGGAAAGGCTACCCACTCCATACTCTGGCCTGGAGAATTCCATGGACTATATAATCCATGGGGTTGAAAAGAGTCAGACATGACTGAGCAACTTTCACTTTCATGACTGATTCACTCTGCTGTCAGCAATAAACTAACAACATTACAGATTATACTCCAATAAAAATTCAGAAAAGAAAAAAAAAAAGACATGACTAGATTGCTGAGGAAGAGACTGGAGGACTCAGCCCTAGGATATTCCAAAACTAAGAGTCTGGAAGAGCAGAGAATCTAGAAAAGGAAGGCTGAGACAGATGTGTCTATGTGTAACCACAACACTTACACATTAAGACAAGTCGGAAGCTCGTTTAAGAAAAAAAAATTATCATGATGTTTTTAAAGTAGTGAAGTTGACTACTGTGTGACCTCAAACAAAATCTCAGTTTGAGAGTCTGGTTCTCAAGTCCTAGATGCCTAGTTTTAAACTGTCTTGCTAATCATGGTGACAAATAAACTAATCCACTAGCTAATATCCCAGGGCACAATATACACCGAGTGTGAGATTCATCAGAGCTTTCCTCATGGCTGCCAACCTTCTGGGGGTCTTCTTGTCAGAGCTACTTAGAGCACTGCTTTTCATCCCGCGAGCTGCTGACAAGAACACGCGCTGGAGAGGGAGAGCCGGGAGCACCGTCCTTCTCCTGCTGCCCTCCTGCGCTAACCTCCTTCACGCTGAGGCGTCTGTGCTGCTCATCCATTTAAAAAGGACTCGTTTCAGGACCGGGCAATGGTGCTCCCTCGTGCCTCCACATGCCAACCGGCTAGGTCACGTAACCGCAGTTCTCTCATCTGTAAAATGCAGTCCCTCTCAGCTCCCTGCGGTGCTGCTCACAGGGTTAAACGCACACAGTAGAGCTCCTGGCATGGGCGCCTGTGAACTCTTCTCTACATCCCTCCTCACCCTCTGGGAGCCACTCTCCAGGTCAGATCCCAAGGAGTCTTTGCATTCCTCTCCACACTTAACTGTAAGCAGTGCCCCCCAAGTGCCCCCATCCCAACACAGCCCCCACCAGCAGCACCTGGGGCACTGTTCTGTCGCTCAGTCGTGTCTGACTCTTTGCAGCCCATGGACTGGAGCACGCCAGGCTTCCCTGTCCCTCACCATCTCCTGGACTTTGCTCAAACTCAGGCCCATTGAATCGGTGATCCCATCCAACCATCTCATCCTCTACCGTCCCCTGCTCCTCCTGCCTTCAATCTTGCCCAGCATCAGGGTCTTTCCCAATGAGTCAGCTCTTGGCATCAGGTGGCCAAAGGACTGGGGCTTCAGTGTCAGCCCTTCCGATGAATATTTAGGGTTGATTTCCTTTAGGATTCACTGGTTTAATCTCCTTGCTGTCCAAGAGACTTTCAAGAGTTTTCTCCAACACCACAGTTCTAAAGCATTAATCCTTCAGTGTTCAGCCTTCTTTATGGTCCAACTCTCACATCCGTACATGACTACCAGAAAAACTATAGCTTTGACTATATTGACCTTTGTCGGCAAAGTAATGTCTCTGCTTTGTAATATACTTGTCTAGGATCACCTGGGTACTTGTTAGAAATGCCAGCTCTCAGCTCAACTTCAGAACTGCTGAAGCAGAAACCAGGGGCTGGAGCGAGTACAGCAACCCCAGGTGCTAAAACCTGAGACATACTGGAGAAGGTGGGTCACATTCTGGGGCACCCAGCAGATCCTCAGAACAGGGACCCCCAGCCTGTCCTGTCATCAACACCTGCTAACATAACAGGCTATAAACTGCCAATCTGTCGTAAACACAAACTTCCTACCTTTCTGGTTGTTTTCTTTAAACATCAACTGTAGCACTTGAATAAAAATTCTTACAAAAGTTCAACCTCCACCCTCCTTTCTACAGCAACAGGGAAAAAAAATCTCTAATTTAACCAGAGATTACTGTCCCCATATAATTATTTTTCCAATTCTCTCTGTAAGACTTGACACAAACAATAAGATCCTTCCCATCCGTTCCAAAGAATATGAATTTAAGATCTGGTTAATCTAACTTTTCTCACAAGGAAAATACATTATGGTTGTTGTATGTACATGATTATTGTTGCTGTTGTTTAAAAACCAAACTGTCCCGGGTTTCGATGCTTCCGTGAGTTGAGCGACTGGAATGTGAGAAGTGGCGGATGGCCACAGGGAGGACGGGGCCAAAACCGAACTCAGCTGACCCCCTAGGGGCTCTGCAGCCCTTATCCTGCCCTGGAACAGGCTGCGTTTCTGAAACAGCTGTCTCACTGCAAAAACAAGACCCTCTCCAGCACAAACGTGTGGCGCTCAGGAGCTGTAAATGATTCCTCCCCCAGTGTCTCAGATCAGGACACTCCTGAGAGTACCAGGGAGGGTGCTATTAATAATCCTGCCAGGACAGCAGGTGGAGCTGGGATGTGAGATCGTCAGCCCATCTGTCACGTCTGCCTGAGCCCAGTGATCTTCAAGCTCTTCTTCCTGAGGTGTCCAGACGTCTAACTGCGAGGCGAGGCAAGAGTGATGTTTATAAGCAGAACTCTAGAGTCTGATTCTTCAGTCAAAAGCTAGACCTTGCATGGAGGGAAGCCCTGGATAGGCTCAGTGCAGACCGGGAGAGCAGGTGCCTGCCTCAACTGTCACTGTGCCCCAGCATCTCTCATCAGGAACTAAAGACAGTAGGTGCTCAAGAAAGCAGCTCAGAGACTGAATCAAGGCTTCCCGCTGTATTCCCTGACTCTAAAAGGTAAACGCCTTCACAGTTTCACATCTGAAATCAGTGTGCTGTTTCATAATCAGCCCTACTGCTGTCATCTCACCTCCTGAGAAGAGCACTGCATCACTAGCGCGTCTTGCATGTGTTGGTGCCACAGGACCGAAAGGCGCAGTGACTGCCCATCACCCCAGATTCACAGCCGTGTCCACCATGCTTGTGGGACAGAGACATGACAATCTCGAGGCGACAACTCCCAAAGGGAGGCACTGTTTCATCTAACACTACCAGCGCTTCCCTGGCCTTAAAACTCTTAAGAGAAAGATTGGACCTTGCTTCCGCAGGGCATCCTCTCTCGGCCCCTCCCCCAAGTCAATGACACCTTCTTATGAATGCAGCCAAGAGCCTGGAATCTGATCAAGCAGAGCTGGTGCAAATCCCATCCGTGCAGTCAACTCAGTGGGTGCCGACGAGGACGGTCCCAGGCAGAAGACTGGATGGAAGTCCCCGCTGGGCTTGTGAGGATCTCACTAAGAGCCCTCAGCGTGTGCCAGACGACTGCACCCGACCTCTACACCTCACCTCAACCTCTACCCCTCCAGGACTTCTCTCCCACTCACAGCACTGCCCTCCTCAGACCAATGAAGGATGAAGGACGGGAACCAAAGGCTACCACAGGGCAGCAGCGGGTGACCCCGAGTAGGACGGCCCTAAGGAGTCCAGCGCAGCTGAGGAGTGTCGTGTAAGGCGGGTGGGGGGGTCCACCCTGGCTGAGAAGCTTCTGGCTCCACGGAAGCCCACGTCTCATGATCACACAGGCTCACCCAGTTATAAAAGGGGCTGCTCTCAGCAAACCCTGAGTATCATGTCCCACGGGGGCCTGTAGTTCACCCAGAGGTCCTCCCAGACCAGATGTAATTCATTAAACCAGAGGTCATTTTAACATGGGCACTGCTCCCTAGTAATACATCTGGCATATTCCACCATTTAAAAAATGTTTTAATATAACTCACCATATTTAAGACTGAATAACTATAATACAAATAAATACTACAAAATAATTGGTCTCCAGAGTACCTTTTAAACGCACTGTCATAAACTTACTGCCTTCACTATCTTTAAGCGTACAGGCCAGTGGTCAGAAGCACACTCGCCCTGCTGGGCTGCTATCACTGCCATCCACTCACGGGACTCTCTTTGTCCCGTAAAACTGGACTTAAACGCTAATTACATGTTAAGCAGTGATTCCCCATTCTCCCTTCTCCGAGTCCCTGGCAACCGCTATTCCACTCACTTTCTGTCTCAAGGTCTGATCACTCTAGGTGCGTCACACAAGTGGGACTGGACAATCGTCCCGTGTCTCTCATTTCACTTGGCACGAAGTCCTCAAGGCTCACCCATGCTGACAGGACATCACCGCGTGTCAGGACAGCCCCCCCTCTTTAAGGCTGGATAGCGCCTCACTGTGCGCCCAGGTATCACACTTTGCTTGTCCATCATCTGATGACGGTGCCTTTTGGCTACCGTTGTGAATAACACTGCTATGAAAATGGGTACACAAACACCTTTTTGAGTCTCTTCCTTCATTTCTTTTGGGTCTATTACTCAGAAGCAGAATTCTTGAATCATATGGTTACTCTAGTTTTAATTTTTTGAGAAACAGCCACTGTTTTCCATAATGGGTACACCATTTCACGTTCTCACCAAGAGTGCATAAGGGTTCCGATTTCTACATATCCTGCCAAACACTTGTTATTTTCTCGTGTTTTAAAGCAGACATCCTGATGGGCGTGAGGTGGTGTCTCACTGTGGCTGTGGTCTACATGTCACTAATGGTTAGCGATGCTGAGTATTTTTTCATGTTTATTGGCCATCTGCATATCTTTTTTGGAGATGTCTACTTGTTTTTTAATTAGGTTGTTTGATATTTTCTGTTTGTCAAATGCCAGGAAACAGAGCTAGTTAACCAAAGTCAAATTCTATGCAGATAAACAATGATGATGTCCATACAATGGAACACTACCCAGCTATAAAAAGGAACAAACTAAATAGAAGCAGTGACTTCATGTGCCTCAAAGGCAGCATGCTAAGTGAGAGACGCCAATTTCCAAAATTACATGCTGTGCGACACTCCGGAAAAGACAGAGCTACAAGGATAGGAAACAGACCACTGGCTACCAGCAGCCAGAAGTGGAGAAAGGGTTTGACAACAAAGGGACAGCAGAGAGTCTCTGTCTCTTCCCCCCTGGGGCCAGGGAACTGTCCTCAGGCTTGACTGTGGTATGTGTGTGTATTCAGTCGCTCGGCTGTGTCCTTCTCTTTGTGACCCCATGGACTACATATAGCCCACCGGGCTCCTCTGTCCATGGGATTTCCCAGGTAAGATTACTGGAATGGGATGCCATTTCCTCCCCAGGGGATCTTCCAGACCCAGGGATCAGACCTGCGCTTCCCGTGTCTCCTGCACTGCCGGTGGATTCTTTACCGCTGACTCACCGAGGTTACACAAATTTACAGATAAGTTAAAACCCAAAGAACCAGAAACTCAAAAAAGGGTCAGTTTTACTATAGGTAAAATTTTAAGAAACTCACATGCAGAAGGGGAAAGGGGTCCTTTTATCCACAGAGGCACTGTGCTAACCAGCTTACAAGCATCATCTCACGGAATCCTTACAAAACTTCAGGAATGTATAAATACTGTCACTTGAGCCCAGGTCTGACTAACTAGGAGAAACTAACTCCTGATTATTCAGACACCCAAGATTCCATCTGGTCGTTCCAAGATCCGGAGTGTTTGCAAGTTATTATTTATCATTTAGTAGCAGGAATTCAGCGTTGGCATCACGTCCACACATCATCTTTCTCTCCAGGGACTGGTTCACAGGGCGCCTATCAGATCCTTAGCGGCACTTAATGACCTTAAAAAGCCCAAGAACCACTGCTCCCTATCGAGGTCCAGGGAGGCTCTGAGGCCTTCGTCAGGCCGGAAGGGAAGGCTCCTGACACTCAGGCTGGCTCTCTCTCTGCGGTCCCCAAAGGCCACAGCTCCAAGCAGCGCTGGTGACAGTGACTCATGTTCCCATGATGATCTGAGCCTACAGGACTCTCCTGGCGGGAGAAGAGTGCAGTCTCTCTCTGCACAACCAGGCTGGAACCAGGCTAGAGAGGCCTGAAATGGAGCCCAGGTTCCTAGTCCAAGTCCCAGCTTGGTCAAATACAAAACCTTCATTCTACAAGCCAGCACATTTAGGGTAATTAATAGACAGCTCCCCCGCAACAGACAAGGAAAAAAAAGGCAAGGATAGCTCATACAGGAAAGCGTGCTTCTGATCTGCGCCTTTGGGTTTCTGATGAGCTCAGAAAATTAGTATTTGTAAGGTACCCTCTGACAAGTTGAGGCAGAAGCACAAATTAGTGTGGTGATGGAAATTAAATGAGAGGTTCTTTAGCTCCTGGACTGAACAGCTGGAGAAAGTGAGACAGGTTGACTGGGCTTTGATCTCTCTGCAAAGAGCCCTGTGCCCTGCGCGAGCTGGACTGACACACATTCGCCCTCACTTATCAAAAAGGACTGGGAGAGCACGGCTAAGAAGCCAAGCCTCAGAGCAAACATCCGAATTTCTAAATCTATTTTAAACTGTGAAAATTAATCAAGGGGGGGAAATAAGGGGTATGAAACCAACCCACTTGCCGATTCAAAGTCATCTGTGAGTTACCTGCACACAAGGCCCGTGGAGGGCTTGTGGGGTTTCAGCTATCACAAAAAGAAGGAACACCTTGAGATCATTTCACATTCGGAGATGAACAAAGACGGGCGAGTTAACCCTGAGAGTCTCCCCGACAAGGAGAGACTGAGGTGGTGCCTCTGGGATGGAGCAAAAACGTACCTGCGAGTGACCAGCCCTGCTCTGGCTCTGAGATGAGCCGCTGCCCTCAAGCACAGGCCCTCCCCTTTTAGCCAGACTTGCAGACAGAAGCAGGACTCCCCTCCCCCCGCTGCACGTGACAGGGTACTTGTGTAGCTGAAATGAAACGCCTCTTCCCACACATGATCTTTTTGGAGGTCTATTACTTAGTTGTAAAAACCTATTTTCTGGAATTCAACTTTGACAGAGACAGACAGACACAGACACACCCTGCAAGGAAATACCTGGAGAGCCAAAGACCTTCCCTTCTGTGAGCGCTGAGGGCTGTGCTTTACTTACCGCATGGCCGTGCTAAAGGAGACGGTCGTTTTCAAGCAGAAGGGGACATGCGGTAGGCACAAAAGCTAATGTTTACTGTGTCGAGACTCTGCTACATGCTTCATGGGCATCGAGCTATTTAATCTTCTCTCAATACCATAAGGTAGGCCCTGTTAGAATTTTCTTTCCCTTTTACAGATAAAGCACTGAGGCTTAGACAGGCAAAGCCACCTGCCCACAATCCCACTGTTCTGTGGAGAGCTGGGATGCGGAACTGTAGCGGGAAGACTCAGCCGAAGGCCACACCGCCCCACTCCGGGAGTCTGTCTTCTCATCTTCTGGGGCGGAGACCAAGGGCTCAGAGGGCACTGGTCCAGGCCACGGTGCAGACCCAGGGGCCATGAAGCAGATCTCCTGAACTCTAGCCTCAGGCTCACGCTGCCTCTAACATGCATGAGTATTAAGAGGAGTATGAAAGCCTAGATCAAAAGTCTCCAGCACAGAGTGCAGGCCAGATCATCAGCTTCTCGAGGGCGCAGATGCTCCCAAACTTCTCAGTACCCCCAGTGCCGTGGCAGGCAGCTGGATGCTGGGTGAACAGTTGGCCGGTGCTGTATGGATGGAGACGTGCTAAACGGATGGAGGGGTGGGTGCGGGGGTGGATGGATGGGTGAGTGAGCGGGGTGGCTGAGTCTGTAGGTGGGTGGATAGAGCTACGCTGACTAAGTCCCACTTCTCACTGTTTACATCCAAAGTAGATTCCCCTGCAGTATTTTTGGCAAACCGAGCCGCCTCTATACCCCAGAGACCAGAAGCTGCTTCATAAATCTGTAGGCAGATGTGACGCCACCTTGACAGTCCTGCAGAGGAGCTGGAAAGCCCCAGGGGGAATCCCAGAGCAGGTTCCAACCAAAGACGACAGCACCCTTGAGCCAGCCACCCTGCAGCCTGCCACCCTGCAGCCCTGCGGAGGAGGAGCAGAGAGCGCAGCTCCACGCTCTCGGTGGAGGGGCCAGGGGAGCACATGCCCCATAGCCAAGGGAAGGAGGACGAACCCAAGTTCCCCAGCGCGCCCCCCTCTCCCTCGGCTCACGACCCGCCTCCCTCTCCTCAATTGTCACGTGGCACAATGCTTGCCACTTCTCTTTTTATAACAATTGACCCAATTAAATCATACAAGGATCATAAAGTAAAACTCCAGAGCACACAGGAAGTACTCAACAACTGTGAGTGGTCACCCTTCTCATCTGGGAGAAAGGCTGTGTTACTCTGACACCATTCAATAAACAAAGCAGACAAACAAAGCCTAAAACAAGAGCCAAAAAACCCACTCGTGCCTATCAAAGGGCTCTGAAAGCTACAGAGGAGTATGTTTTATCGTCATGATGAGTGGCTACATGCCCTGCAACACCAGTGTCATTAAAAGCCAATTCACACCCCCTTTGATACTGCAGGCTAGACTCACGAAGAATCAGCGTAAGAAAGGGTGTGGAGATGGGTCTGTCCTCCCCATCAGATGACAACAGAGGCACAAGAGGCTCAGAAAGATCAAGCCACCTGCCCAAGGTCGCTCAGCAAGGAGGGATTCCTGCCCATCCGCTGCCCCCCGCCCGGAGCTGGAACGGGAGAGCCAGGGGAGCAGTGCCATCTCAAGCGCCCCAAACTGTCAGTGGCCCTCTAAGTGCAGCAGCCGCCTCACTGGTGGAAAAGTCCCTGGAAATGACGACGCTCATTTTGACCCAAGTCATAACAGCTGAGAGAGCAATGCTGTCACAGCCAATGGAAATACGGGAAAATAAGACGCAGTCAACTGAACTTTAGTCCTGTCTTGGCCCCAGCGCAGTACGACCACAGGCAAACCTGAGCTATTCTGGGACCTCAGGGTCCCACGCACAAAGAGAAGCTCCACGTGGAGTTTCGTCCTCAACAGCGCCTCGCCCCTGCTATGGGGACGAGCGGAGACCACGTGTGTACGGTGCACAGAAGGGAGTCTGGTCCCGGCACGTGGGAAGAGCTCACATGCCAGCTGCTACCACTACTTGTATTTATCACTGAAACGAGGGGTTGAGAGCAGCCAATTCCAAGACCATGCACAATCACCCATCTATTTATTTACAGTCACTCAAAGAGAGAGGGCACACGTGATCATTCACAACCAGAAAATAAATACAACCTCTGTCTCCAAGCCAGAGGTTTTGTTTGTTTTTCTGTTTACTTGTTTGGGGCCAGCGAAGTGGCTACTCGGCGCCATCTCATCCTCCTGTCCTCTCGTTCCATATCCACGCTTTCCCTCTCTCAAGGGCTGCAAGCGCCGCACTTCTGCTCAGGGGCCGGGGGCTGGCTCCCAGCGTAACAGCAAGTGTGTCGCTAGGAGCACCCCTGTCAAGTCCATACCAACGCCCGCACCGTGCCCGCTGTCCCCAGCCCAGGAAGCACCACATACCATTCTGGGCCTCACAGCTCCATTTCTTCTAGGCTTGAAAGGAGGGCAGAGGGTCCTGATCACCAAAGTTAACCTGCAGTAAAATGACCGTCTGAAGCCAGCTAGCCAATGAAAAGCAAGCAAGGAGAAAGGGCATCTTTAAGGGACCAATGGGAACCAGGGATCTGAGCTGCTATGACACAGGAACTGTATTTTAGGAAGACGGGATCCAGACTGTAGCCCAGGACAGGGTCAGAGAACCATCATCTATCTTCCAAACCACAGCCTGGAGGAAACAAGTGGGAGAAAGAGGAACTGGGACCATCTGAGGCCACTGCATCTTCGCTCACAAAAGAAGAAATGGCAGGAGAGACTGCTTAAACCCCTGGCCCAGAAGAAAGGGGAGCCGGCAGAAGACCAGCAGCCCCGCTCCCCAGCCCCTCACAGATGGCAGGGACTGCACAGGCACTCCACACAGAGTCAGCAGAGCATGCAGTGAGCCCCAAATCCTAGAGGCCACAGGGGAGAAATGACAAGTGCAGACAGGGCCTGCCATCGTGGCGCTCGCCACGGAGGCGGGCTGGGCAGAGCGGCATGTGCTGGCTGCGGGTTGCAAATGAGAGGCGAAACCCTAACTGCCCGACACGAAGGAGCACGGCCACGGTCACTGGCGGCCCCGGAGTCTCAGGCTGCACAAGCCTCAGCCTCCACCATGCCCTCGCGCTCTCCCAGCAGGGCCTCCGGGCACCTGAGCTCAGTCTCCTCACCCATTTCTGGAAGGACACACTGAAACACTGATCCATGCATGCGGTTAACCCAGAACCCCAACTAAATGCACACTTTTATCAGAGTACTGGCCCAACTAATACACCAAGGAACATCCCAACTGGCGATTCAAAGGCCAGAAAGAGCCCATTTAAAGAGGATTTTGAGACTTGGAATCAGAAACCTGAGTTCATCCTTTGACAACATTAAACGAGATTCACAGTGAAGAGTTTTTGAGCACCTACTGTCTTCTAGACACAGTGATGCCAACACCATGGTGGACCCGGCAGACACTCTGCCTCAAGAGGCTAACAGTCTACTCAGGACTGTATCTGCTGATTTTTAACTTGAGGAAAGGGAACTGGGGCTTTGGTTTCTGAATGAGCTGAACAGTATCCTTCTATCCAGAAGGTTCCTCTGGGGCCCTCCCAGGGAATGCACTGTCTCTACTAGAGGAAGAGGAGGCACAATTAGCCTCAAGGCAGTCGGCTCTGGCAGAGCGCGTCCAGGAAGCAGGTTTTCACATCAAGCTGGCGGAGGACCCACGGGGGCACCTCGCGGTGCCCAACGGCCAGCGAGCAGCCTTCCTAGGAACTAAAGAGGGCCTGCTGCTCGGAGAACCCTGCTCATCATTACGTGGCAGCCAGGACGGGAGGGGAGTGGGGGGCAGAAAGGACACACGCATGGAGTATGTACGGCCGAGTCCCTGTGCTGTCTACCTGAAGCCATCACGACACTGTTAATTGACTGGACTCCAATATCAAATAAAAAGTTAAAAAAAAAAACCCTCATAAATAAACTTAAAAAAAATACAGGCCTTCTGCTTTAATACAAAACAAGGACACACTAATTTTAGACTCCCCCTTCATGGCACAGATGGAGAAAATGAGACCCAAAAAGAGAGAAAGACTCTCTCAAGGTCACAATGGTCCAAACGGTCAAATGGCCTAAGACAGATGACCACAAACTCAGATGACAGATCCCTCAGTAATTCACAAACTGGTTTTTCGTTTCTTTGGTTTTAAATCCTAAAGCAGCCTCCGGGCAAGGTGGGAGCCGAGTCAGAGGAACACCTGTCAGGCGGCAGGGCGCCGCGGGGGTGCTGAGCGGAGGCCCTGCCAGGCCGCTCTTCCGTCCAGTGCGTCATCTTGTTATGGCAACGGGAACGCGTTCAGCTGGCCAGAGGTAAGACCCAGCCCTGTGCTCAAGGCGTGCTCCAATCCGGGCTGGCCTGGGACATGATTTTTCTGCAAGCTCATACATGACTCATCTTTACAGGCCTCCTATCAGGCCTGCTGGCTGCAAGGAATCCCATTCAAACCACCTCTGCCAACAGCTGCTCCGGAGACCAGGCAACAGGGGGTTGCCGCAGTTGACTTTGTAAAACATGGTTAGCCTGTGTCTGTGCTATTTCTTGCCTCCTTAGGCTACAGTTGCTGCTGTTAATGTTGTTAGTATCCAGGCAGCCTGAAGACTGCAGTGTGCTTTTCGCTCAGCCCTGCCTGACTCCTTGCTTCCCCACGGCCTGCAGCCTGCCAGGCGCCTCTGTCCACGGGGATTCTCCAGGGAAGAATACTGGAGTGGGTTGCCACGCCTTCCAGGGAATCTTTCCAATCCAGGGATCGAACTCGGGTCTCCTGCATTGCAGTGGATTCAGGGCAGGTGGATTCTTTACTGACTCAGCCGCCAGGGAAGCCCAAAACTGCACTGGGCCTACCCTAATGTAACAGGATTTAAAAAAAAGAAAAGAAACTTAGAAACATGAACAATCAGATTAAGCTACTATGTCTCCAGCAAGTTAGGAAACTCTAAGCAATGCTCCCTAAAGGGGCCGCTGGAGCCAGGGCGCAGGCGCACCACGACCCTGGGCAAATCACCAGCCTGCCAGGGCCTCAGCCGCCCTCAGGGGAGAGGCGGGCTCACTGGCCCTGCTCTGGCCCCAGGATCGCTGAAAGGGGGTCGTCAGTCGATGCACTCTAGACAGAGACTATAGAAACCGCACGCCTGTTCAAGCCCATTTTGATGTTTCCCTGGCCCGGGAACCGGGAAGGCCAGGCCCAGTGGGGTCCAGGCGGCTGCAAGGGGCACATGGTGTCTCCCATCAGGAGGGCCGCGGGAAGGAGAGAGTCAATGACCGACTGGACACATTTTGAGCACGTCGATACTTGTGGGGTAAAGGAAGTATTAAGATTTGAGAGGAGTTTTAAAACTGATCTAGGACTCTCTATGGGCCAAAGGCATGCAGCCTCCTGTGAGGGCCTGAGCTTGTACTTTTCATGTGTTCTGAGAAAATACAGTGACAAAAAGTTACTATGCCTGCAAATAAGATAAGCTTTTCTTTTAAGGAAAGCATCTTCACACATCTGAAAAACACAACACCAGAGTCTGAGACACTATTTATTCTGCCCTGAGGCAGGGTGCTGGCCAAGTCCATAGCCGCTTCAGTCGGGACCCACAGAGCAGCCTGAGGCCACAAGGAGCCGAGAGAGCGGCCAGAGGGTTTGGTGGTGGACGAAGGTCCTGGACAGACCCCTGTGGTCTGCTAGGAGTACACGGCAGGGAAAGAACCACTCCTCTCAAAAAAAAAGAAAAAGAGAAAGCCCTGCATAATTTACATCTCCAGAGGGACTGTGTGGCTCTGGAGACAAGGATCCTTCTTGCATCACGAACACTAGAACACCAGGCCCCTAGGAGGTTCTGGATAAACTAACGACCTAGAACTGAGGAAGGAGCCCCAGAGATTCTGAGGAGTACAGTTGGTGAGGAGTACAGTTGCCGCCCCCTCAGCTGGGCCCACTTAACTGCCCACCCCTCACAGTTCCACCAAAAGTCTGATGCTATCCCTGGTAACCCCCAGCACCCCCGATCCTGCCAGAGCTAAGGCCTGTGTGACCACAACGTGCCCCCTGAGATCACCGCCACCCGCCACTCCCCAGAGCCCAGCACAGCGTCAGACCCCAGGCGCCGACCCCTCAATCAGTGCCGAGCGAAGGGAGGGAGGAACAGATCGGTGAAGGAATGGAGCAAAGATCTCAAAGTTCAGATAAAAAGCAACAAACACAAGTGGCGGCTTCTGCGAGGAAAGGGACCCATGCTGCAATGCTGCCAGTCTGAGCGGGGAGCGGGTGTGGGCGCTGGGTTGGCAGCGAGGGTGGGTGGCCCCATCAGAGTGGCTCGCAGCAGCAGGGCTCAGGGTTACCAGGGCTGCCTGCTTTGCAAAAGAACCAGAAACCCAAGATTGGGGAGCGATCTCCTGATTTTTAAACGCAGACTGTCAAGAACACACGTGGCTCACACACAACACATCTATGGCCTGAACCCAGCCCACGGCCGCCCGTCTGTCGCCTCCGCTCATCAGGTGAGAGGGGTGTCTGGCTTCAGAAAGGTCAAGGCTTCAGTTCTCTGCACACAGTGTGTCTGCCAGGAGGAAGCATGAGCACACTGGCCCCAGAGCTGCGGACACAACCAGAATCAGGCTCACCAGCCCCCCAAGTGGCCCCAGCACTGCGCACACCTCCCACGGTGCAGGTCCTCAGAACAGGCCCCTCTCAGTTCCCCTGGAAACCCTCTTCTCCGAGCCTGCCCCGCCCACATGCTCACCCCGGGAGCTCCCTAAGCCGTCTGGCTCCGCTTGCTCCCTGCCTTCCCATTACATCTGGAAGACACCGGGGAGCTTCCCCCCTCCCACTCCAGCAGCCTTCCTGGCCTTCCAAGTTCAACCCTTCTCCACTGAGCCTAAGTGGACAGGCCCCAGCCAGCCAGCAAGCTGACCCTGCGCCCCCCTCTGGAACCTAGACTGTGTTGACCCCTCACTGGGCCCGGAGCAGATGACTGCAGACAGCCTGATCTGGTCCCTACGGAAGGGTCTACCCTCAGAGGAGGGGGTACCTATGACCCCGACGCCAGGCAGGCGCTGCTGAGGAAGTAAACAGGTTGAAAGGCAGCACGACAGACTCTGAAAGATCCCCCTGGCGGCTAAAGGGGCTGCGGCTCCCGAGGAGGGTCAGGTGGGAAGGGCAGCAGGGGTCCTGGGTTGCATCAAGCTTCTCTCACACTCAGAAAACCCCAGCTGCCTTAAGTCCTGAGAAGTCAGAGCACTGGTCCTATTTTCTGAGTCGAGATTACCAACACGCGGAAGCAACTCTCCTGCTCAAGTCAACAAAAACAGCAAAACCTGACAATGACCGCTGGCTGGGCGCCAGGCTCTGTAATCCACCAGAGCCTGTTCCCCTGCTAAGACGAGGCGCCCCTTCACCTGAGGACCTCTCCTTTGCACGGAATGCCTGCTGGTGGCCTCACGGTAGGTCCATTTCGAAAAAGAACGCCAACAGAAACCCGAACAGAAATCTCGCTGAAATGCAAGTTGACGGCCACCTACGATGACCAGCAGAAAGCACCCGGAAGGCGTACCCTCCATTCCGGAGTGTCCCAGTCTGCCTCGACAGCTGTGCGCGAATCACACCAAAGGACCCGAGGTTAGGACCGACTTTCCGCCAGCTCCACGCGAGGGGCCAACCTCAGCATTTCCTGTTCAGCCACCTCCCACCACAGGCACCTTCCTCCGGAGCTTTCCACACCCCCAGTCAGCCTCACCCCCCCCCATCTCCAGGGGGGCACCCTCGCCCTCTTTTCAGAGCCTCCCATCGGTGGCCCAGGGTAACGCTGGGGCCGGCTTGCCCACCCTCAGACGAGCTTCCCTGAAGGCAGGCACCGCTTGCTTCTGCATCTACTACAGCTCCCGGCAGAGGGGAAGACCCAGGGGTAATCTGTGCAGAGAAGACCTGGCCTCGGGCCCCCTTTCTCCCGGGAGCAGTGCGCTGCAAGGTGGCTAAGCCTGGAAAGCAGCCTGTGGGGCTGGAGGGCAGGGGAGGGGGAGAGGTGCTTTTCATTGTGTTCTTTTTGACTTTTCCATGACTTTCAAATTTTTCAATTATCCTTAATAATGAGAGAAAACCCTGTTGATGCTGTTTTTTTTTTTTAAAATAAAGCAGCCAAGTTTTCCCCATCACTGTCCAAGAGGCATGGCGCATCCTGAGAAACGCTGCACAGATTAATCAGAGGTGCTTCTGAAACAGCATGCGTGCTGGCAGGGAACTCGTGGTCAGCGGACTCAGCCCTGGGGCTGGAGAACAATGAGAAGGACACCCAACAAACAGCACCTGAGGCCAAGGGCGCTGCCTCGAGGGAAAGCACTGGGGCCTCGGCTCCCAGAGCAGAGCATGGGGGCGGGGGGCAGCGCTGGCCTGCAAGAAACCACTGGGCCTGTCACGGCGGGACCACATTTGCTCTTACAGACAATCGGTAAGGATTTAATCAGCCCGATGTTTAAGGTGCTCTGCACAGAGCCGGATACATAGAAAACCCTCAAGAAAGGCAGTGAAAACGTCCTTCCTGTACTCAAGCCACAGCCTGCAAGTCACACGGCCTTCTGGGTCCACTTCCGAGGCGCTTCTCAGAGAAGTGTCCCGGTTCAACCTTGGAAACCAGCAACGTCCAAAATCGGCGTAATCTGCCCTATTTCCAGTCCCCGAAGAGCCCACCTTCCAGAGCTCAGCTGCAAAGGGGATGGCAGGGTATCCGGTTACGACAACCAGTGGTGTCCCCGCTCCGGGAGCCCTGGACCCAGGGATGTGTCCTGCGAGGTGTGGCCGGCTTAATTAAGCCCTGCGCCCCAGGTGCACCGCCCCCGAGTTGCGTCTTTGGAGACGACTATTTCCCAGCCCGGGGAAAACCCAGGTAACCGGAAGGCGAGGCTCTGAGATCTCCAGGAAGACACAAAGAGATGAGGCTGGCAACGAGATTTCTAACCGAACCCCAGACCCAACCGGCTCCCCGTACGTCCCCGCTTCCAAGGGCTCAGCCTGAAACCGGAGGAAAGCTCGCCCGCGCCCTGAAAACGCCCGGAGACACATCCTGCCCCGCTGCCTTTGAAGCCTCCGAAGTGGAGACGTCTGGCTCAATTTAAACGCGAGGCTCCTCAGAAATGACACATAGAGTGTGGCTCGGCTCCGTCGCCGCCCGAAGGACGGCCGCCCGCCGCCCGGGCCACTGGGGCACGCGGTCCCT
>SJYF01000549.1:1853627-1871040 GCA_006410515.1 Procapra przewalskii | reverse complement strand
CCCGGGACGCAGCGCCCCCTGCCGACCCGGAGTCTCTCCGCTAGGGCGGAGGACCGGCCCCGGCCACCGACCCACACCTGGGCCCGCACGCGCGGACCGTCGACGCCAGGGCGAGGGGTGGCATGCACCACCCGGGACTCAGCCTCCTCTGCGGTGGAATCAGACTCTCCAGCTCGAGGCCTGAGTCTGATCCCAGCCAGGCTCAGCTTGCCCTGCTGACTTGCCCCCCCCTCACTCGGAACGCAGGGCTCCCACCGAAACTCTCGTCTCCACGCCAGGGCCTGTGACTGACCCCACCCGCATCCGGAGGCCCCTGCTGGACCATAGCCCATAGGGACACAGCGACCCCCTGCCTGCTCTATTCACTTGACCCTCAGATGTGGACCAGGTTCCCTTCCAGCCTGGACTTGTGCTGGGCCTTTTCTAAGCACAGAGGTTAGTTCAGTAAAAGGGACTGATTTAAGAATCAAAGATCCTGTTAGGCCTACAAAAATGTGCGCAGTCACTTATTCTCTCCAAAGAGTTTATAACTTGGAGAAGCAAAGTTAAATCGGATAATGCAAGTATAAAATAACAGATTTTAGTAACACAAAGGGTGTTCCCACGTGGCAAAATCTCCAGCACCTCGCTCACTGTCCTTAGCCCAAGATGGAGTACAAAGAAGGATGAATTCAGCTTTCCCCCGGTTCCCTCAGGTACACTGAATAATCTGGAGATGGGGACAGAGTCTGGAAGGGGAGCACAGAGAAGAAATGGTATTAATAATCGACATTGCAAAGAGTCTTATTCACCGCTCCCTGCACCCTCTGGCGGGCTTGCTGATTCTGTAACTGAGAGCCGGCCTTAGGTAGCAGCCAAATTTCCAGAGTCATCAGTGCCAGTTCTCTAGGGGTCAAAGGCAAAGCCAAACATGAACACATTCATCTCTCTTTTCCAGCTGATGAATGGCTGCTCTGAGCCAGGGCGGGACGGCTCTACTCTCTCGGCAGCTGCAACACCGAGCAGAACTGACCTTTGGCCCCAGACCCCCTCCCCCATGCTCCCAAAGCTGTCCCCAGCCCTTCTAGGTTTCTGAGTTGGTCTTTTAGGTCCAAAAGTCTGTGTGCAAAGCAGAAAATTAGTTTGAATAGCTGGCCTGGTCAGGGTTCATGAGAGTGGAACCAAATATTAATATATTTAATAAATCGACACATCAAACCACAAAAGGTTTTCAAACAATAAAGTGCTTTATAAATGGACATGACTGTAAATAAGGGTCATGGAGTTTATTTAATAAAGGCTATTCATCAAAGGTGTTTATAGGGACTTCCCTGCTGGTCCAGTGGCTAAGACTCCATGCTCCCAGTGCAGCTATCCCAGGTTCCATTCCTCATCAGGGAGCTAGACCCCACACGTTGCAATGAAGATCCAGGATTCTGTGTGCCACTATTATAGCCTGTCGCAGCCAAATAAATAAATTTACAGCTGAGCCACCAAGGAAGCCCCCCAAAATTTAAAAAGGTGTTTATAATAGAACATATGCAAGGTGATGAAACAAACACATTCCTACAGCTTTGTTCTTCCTACCCTAAGGCCTTCTCTCTTGCCGCTCTTTCTGCCTAGAATATTCCCTCTTCCTCTTCTCCACCTGGCTGACCCCTAGTCATCTTTCACTTCTTGATTTAACTGCCACTTCTACAGGAAATGCTCCCAGATGCCCCCAGTGGGGGCAGCTCCCTGTACTGGTCAGGATGCTTGATTTCACTGTCAGAAACCCAGCTCAGCTTGGTTAGGGAAAAAAAAGAATTTGTCGGACATCATAACCAGCAAACCAAGGATACAGCCAGAACCAACAGCTATCTCTAAGCTCTGAACCTGCAACATCGCTCCTCTGCTGCTACTGCTGCTAAGTCACTTCAGTCATGTCTGACTCTGTGTGACCCCATAGACGGCAGCCCACTAGGCTCCCCCGTCCCAGGGATTCTCCAGGCAAGAATACCGGAGTGGGTTGCCATTTCCTTCTCCAAGGCATGAAAGTGACAAGCGAAAGTGAAGTCGCTGTCTTGCCCGACTCTTCGCGACCCCATGGACTGCAGCCCACCAGGCTCCTCCGTCCATGGGATTTTCCAGGCGAGAGCGCTGGAGTCGGGGGCCACCGCCTTCTCTGATCCCTCTTCTACATTGGCTCTGTTTCCAAGCAATCTCTCTCTACCCAGTGGCTGTGTTGGGTACCAGCTGACTCTCTTTAGCCTAGTTTAAGTCACACACCTGCCCCCAAGCCAATGACTTGCAGGTGGGGGGACGGGGGGAGAAGGCTGCATAAACTGGCCAGGCTTGAGAACTGCGCTGACTACAAGGAAGCTTGGGAGTAGATGCCATAGAGCCAGCACCTGGGAACAGGGAGGGGTGATGCTCAGACAGCAGCGGGGTTGGCAGTGGGGAGACTTCCCTGGTGGTCCAGGGGCTACCGGGGTTGGCAGTGGGGAGACTTCCCTGGTGGTCTAGGGGCTAAACTCCATGCTCCCAATGCAGGGGGTCTGGGTTTGATCCCTGGTCAGGGAACTAGACCCCACATGCCACAAGAAAGATCGAAAATCCCGTGTCCTGCAAGACCCAGTGCAGCCGCATCAATTATTTTAAAAGCAGTGTCTTGGGAACAGATGCTAACGAAGCGAAACCCATGGACATCCATCTCAGCGTCCCAGGGGGCGAAGGCCCTTGCAGCTCCCTATATGTCTCCTTGATAGCACACACCTCCACATATTCAATCTCTCGTTATCTGTTTAATGTCTGTCCCCTTCAGGACACTGTGAGCTCCTACAGGCAGGGACTGTCTCGTTTGTACCCTTGGAACTTTAGTTTATGGAGGTGACTGAGTGACAAGGAGAGGCCGACGCCATTGATAGAAGGATTTATTACTTAGATTTCTCGAGAGAAGGAGGCACACTGTGCCACGCAGAGCCATGTGGGGAGCATCAGGGTGGTCAGGAGGCAGAAGTGGGGGTGAGAGGAATACTCAGGATAGGGTTTTTGGTGTTTTTTTTCAGGGAAGGCTAGGAAGGGTAGGGTAAACAGTTGAGGACTGACTAGTGTGAGCAATTCCGATGGGCTCTGGGCGGAAGGGGTGGGCTCTAGTTGCCTTGCGTGTGTGCTCACTCATGTCCGACTCTTTACAACCTCACGGACTGTAGGCTGCCAGGCTCCTCTGTCCGTGAAACGGTCCAGGCAAGAATACTGGAGTGGGTTGCCATTTCCTACTCTACAGAATCTTCTCGACCCAGGGATCGAACCTGAGTCTCTTGCGTCTCCTGCACTGGCAGGTAGACCCTTCACCTCTGTGCTCCCTAGGTAGCGCAGTTGCCTAAGGGCAGAGGAAATGTTGGCGTGGTGTGTGAGAGTTATGCAGCAGATAAGAGAAATTAGAGAACCATATGGAAGCAGGTGTGTCTTCTTATAAAGTGGTTGGGGCTGAAGATTCAGATAGGGTGGTTTGTGTACAAAAGCTGTTCTTCCTTCTACATCTCTAAGAATTGGCTAGCCTTTCCCAGGTCAGCAAAAGTTTGAAGATGTCGAAATATCATGAGATAGACATGGAAAACAAACTTATGTTTACCAAAAGGGATAGGGGGTGGGGGTGGGGAGGGATAAATCAGGAGTTTGGGATTAACACATATACACGACTATATGTAAAAAATCGGAGAAGGCAATGGCACCCCACTCCAGTACTCTTGCCTGGAAAATCCCATGGATGGAGGAGCCTGGTAGGCTGCAGTCCATGGGGTCGCGAAGAGTCGGACACAACTGAGCGACTTCACTTTCACTTTTCACTTTCGTGCATTGGAGAAGGAAATGGCAACCCACTCCAGTGTTCTTGCCTGGAGAATCCCCGGGACGGGGGAGCCTGGTGGGCTGCCGTCTATGGGGTCGCACAGAGTCGAACACGACTGAAGCGACTCAGCAGCAGCAGCATATATAAAATAATCAACGAAGACCTACCATATAAAACATGGAACTGTACTCAATAACCTATACTAATCTATTAGGGACAGGAATCTGAAAAGGAATATATGTGTGTGTGTGTGTGTGTGTGTGTGTGTGTGTGTGTGGATGTGTATAACTGAATCACTTTGCTGTATGCCTGAAACTAACACAACATTATAGTATGGATGTGAGAGTTGGGCTATAAAGAAAGCTGAGCACAAAAGAACTGATGCTTTTGAACTGTGGTGTTAGAGAAGACTCTTGAAAGTAGAGATCCAACCAGTCCATTCAAACACATCGGTCCTGGGTGTTCATTGGAAGGTCTGATGTTGAAGCTGAAACTCCAATCCTTTGGCCACCTGATGCAAAGAGCTAACTCATTTGAAAAGACCCTGATGTTGGGGAAGATTGGGGGCAGGAGGAGAAGGGGACCACAGAGGATGAGATGGCGGGATGGCATCCCTGACTCAGTGAACATGAGTTTGGGTAAACTCTGGGAGTTGGCGATGGACAGGGAGGCCTGGCGTGCTGGTCCCTTCATGGGGTTGCAAAGAGTTGGACATGACTGAGTGACTGAACTGAACTGATACTTCAATTAGAAAATATAAAAACAAAATGTCAATGTAAAAAAACAGCAAGAGGTACAGAAAATGAAAATCATTATTGGTGCCGAGCCCACGTCTGGCTTGTACTCGGGGCAGCAGCCCAGGGAAAGGGCTCAGTCAGTACCTGCCTGGGTGCGGCTGGGCCCTCTCCGAACAGTCCAGGGAGGGGTGGACCGGATGACCACTACACAGCTCTGCAGACTCCACCGTGGAAGGGACAGCAAGGTGGCGAGGAGCTTCCTGAGAGAGCCTTTTTAATACTGGGGCCTTTTCCAAAAGGGTAACACCCCCTTCTTGGCACTTGCAGACAACAGTCACCTACTGCAACAGTTCATGAGACCAGGGAGAAGGCAGCCAGAGAGAGTCTGGTGCCTCCAGAGCTCGTGCCATCTTGGCTTGTTGGCAGTCACCCCACAGGAGCCTGCCTGAACTCCCAACTGCATCGTCAGTTCAGGGATGATCTCATCGCTGTATCTGATTGCAGATCAGAGGGGAGGCGGATTCCATACTATTCAATAGTACGCAACAGTGTGAGGGCTGCCTGGGGCTTGCGTGAGTCCGGTCGCTGCCTCAGCCCTCACGGTGACCCTAGGAGGATGGGGTCTAGATCAGGAAGTGTTTATCTGATCGCGTCTTGTGTTGCTGTTGCTCAGTTGCTAAGTCCTGTTTGACTGTTTGTGGCCCCGTGGACTGCGGCACTCCAGTTTTCTCTGTCTTCCACTGTCTTCCAGAGTTTGCTCAGATTCATGTCCATTGAGTCGGTGATGTAATCTAACCATCTATCTCATCCTCTGTCCTCCCCTTCTCCTTCTGCCCTCAATCTTTCCCAGCATCAGGGTCTTTTTCAGTCAGTCGGCTCTTCCCATCAGGTGGCCAAAGTATTGGAGCTTCAGCTTCAGCAACAGTCCTTTCAACGAATATTCAGGGATGGCTTCCTTTTAGGATTGACAGGTTTGCGGTCCAATAGATACCAGTTTCATAACGGCTTGGCAAAAAGAATTTATTAGAAAGCATGGGGGGGGGGGTGTCTCACGGAACTGAAGGGCAGGAAGTGCAATGCCTCCCTGGCACCTGACATGCACATGTGGCCCCTTATCCACCCTCCACCAGGTCTCCTCCTCTCCCACTTCAGCAGGCAGGCGGGACCCCTGAAGCATGCTTATTCCCAAACCTGAGTTCCAAGACAGATGATCTGATTGGCCCAGCTCCAGTCAGAGGCCGGTCTCTGGTCCAATTGGCCAGGTGGGCGGGGTTACACCTTCCAAACATCAGCTAGGGTTGGGTAAAGGTAGGCACAGGCATCTTCTACAGTGAAGGTTAACCCCCTTGGCTGAGTGGGTTACACGAAGACACATTTCTAGTACATGGTCAGCCTGCTCCAGGCTCATGTCTTTACCTCTGCTACTGTGATAGCAAAGAGCCTCTGTATTCTATTACAAGTTAATCACTAAAGGGATATTGCCTATAGGCTTAAATTACACATAATGGCTCATCTCTGGGAACTCCGCCTCCCAGGTAATGAGCACTGAGCTAAAATACCCCCCGCCTTTTTTTTCAGTTCACAGGAAACCTCCTGACCAGACCCAGTTGGTAAATGACTGCAGAAAGGAAGAAATGAACACATCCCCTTGGGAGGCTGACTGGCAGGAACCAGGCAATGTTTTTTACTCCCTCCCCTTCTAGTATAAAAGAAGCCTGAATTCTAACTCAGGCAAGATGTTTCTTTGGGGCACACATCCATCGTCTTCTCGGTTTGCTGGCTTTCCAAATAAAATTGCTATTCCTTGCCCCAACAACTTGTGTCTCAGTTTATTGGCCTGTCGCGTGGCAAGCAGTAAGAGCGTGGACTTGGTAACACTTGAACTTCCCTAACCCAGACTTCTCCTCCAGTGTCTCACAGTACATTCCATGCTGCTCCAGCTGTGTTCAGTTCAGTTCAGCTCAGTTCCATTCTATTCACAGAGACGGCATGTCCTTGGTGTACAGGCCTCATGAGGAAAACAAAGACGAACAAGACCTGGGTCCCGGTCTCCGGGAGCTCCAAGGGAGTTGGGGGTGGAACTCTCAGGCCCTCCAAAACTCCTCTATGAGACTGGCTGCGATGGACGTTCCGGTGCGGGGCGGGGGCTGGGGTGTGTGAGCCCACCATGCTGTCTGGCTGTGAGGGTATTTATCTCAACTCAGAGCATCAGGGCAGTCTGAATAGAGGAGACAAATTCTTTCGTGACTTTGAAGGGAACTGGGGATCCGCTTTCACTGAGGTTTTGCTCATCATTCATGACTGTGAGTGTGAGTCCCCCACAGCCCACTTCCCTCCAGGTGGCTTCATTCCGCATCTGGTTGCAGGGCTCAGGAAACTGGGGAACTGTCCGCAGACATCCTCCAAAACGTGGGGACAGACGTCGGGGTCAACTCTGCCCTATCTAAATGTTGCGCCGCTCAGAGACTTCCCTGGTGGTCCAGGGACAAGAATCCGCCTGCCAATGCTGGGGACATGTGTTCGATCCCTGGTCTGGGAAGATTCTACATGCTGAGTAGCAACTAAGCCCGTGCAGAGCCTGTGCTCCACAAGAAAAGCCACCACAATGAGAAATCTGTGCCCTGCAATGAAGAATAGCTCGTTTGCCTCAACTAAAGACAGCCCATGCAGAAGCAATGAAGACCCAGTGCAGCCATTAAAAAAAAAAAGTGGCATCTCCCAGACTGACCCCAGCAGAGCAGGCGGGACACTGGCTTCATGGAACTTTGGCTTTTTCTCAGCCAAGTTGGGGCTTCCCTGATATCTCAGTTGGTGAAGAATCTGCCTGCAATGCAGGAGACCCTAGTTCGATTCCTGGGCTGGGAAGATGCCCTGGAGAAGGGAATGGCTACCCACTCAGTATTCTTGGCCTTCCCTTGTGGCTCAGCTGGTAGAGAAGCCACCTGCAGTGCAGGAGACCTGGGTTCCATCCCTGGGTTGAGAAGATCCCCTGGAGAAGGGAATGACTACCCACTCACAGTATTCTGGCCTGGAGATTTCCACGGACTATAGTCCACGGGTCGCAAAGAGTTGGACATGACTGAGCAACTTTCACTTTCAGGTAAGTTAGCAGACTTCTTGTTCTGGGTACTCAAAAGCTGATATGAAACATGAGATTTCCCTGGTGGTTCAGTGCTTAAGACTTCGTGCTCCTGATGCAGGGGGCTTGGGTTTGATCCCTGATCAGGGACTAGAGCCTGAATGCTGCAGTTAAGACCGGCACAGCCCCAAAAAAGAGCTGGGTATGAAACAGACACATTTTTCAGTCCTGACACAGAAGGTGACTACAGCCTTGACAACTGATTAAAGTGGGATGGTCGAGCCCGCAGCTGAAGCCCGCCAGCTTGAGAGGCCTGGGTGCCGTCTCCTCAAGCAGCTCAGTGAATCTGACAGACGGCCTGCTGAAGGAGGAAGTTATGCAAGAGACAGAGTAAACGGTAATCAGCAAATAGCAGAAGCACAGAAACACACATCTCTCCTGCCCTCTAGTGAGCATTTAGAATTCTAAACTCTGTTGGCTCAAAGCCGTTTTTAGAAAAGCACTGTACGGTCATTCTGCAAATCTTTAAGAAAATATGTGCCATCATTGTGCAAAATAACAGACACCCAAAAGTGACAGTCTCCCTTTCACTCACAAGAGGGAACAACCTCATGTATATCTTTCCAGATTTTTCTATATTAAAAATATTGGGTTGGCCAAAAAGTTCGTTCAGGTTTTTCCATACCATTCCATCTTATGGAAAATCCTGAATGAACTTTTTGGCTAACCCAATATATCCGTTCCATCACCTGGAACTCCCATCACCTGATCCCATCACTTTATGGTAAATAGATGGGTTAAACAATGGAAGCAGTGACAGACTATTTTGGGGGGCTCCAAAATCACTGCAGATGGTGACTGCAGCCATGAAATTAAAAGATGCTTGCTCCGTGGAAGAAAAGTTATGACAAACCTAGACAGCATATTAAAAAGCAGAGATATTACTTTGCCAATAAAGGTCCATCTAGTCAAAGCTACAGTTTTTCCAGTGGTCACGTATGGATGTGAGAGTTGGACTATAAAGAAAGCTGAGTGCTGAAGAATTGATGCTTTTGAACTGTGGTATTGGAGAAGACTCTTGAGAGTCCCTTGGACAGCAAGGAGGTCCAACCAGTCCATTCTAAAGGAAATAAGTCATGAATATTCATTGTAAGGACTGATGCTGAAACTGAAACTCCAATCCTTTGGCCACCTGATGCGAAGAACTGACTCACTGAAAAAGACCCTGATGCTGGGAAAGACTGAGGGCAAGAGAAGGGGAAGACAGCGGATGAGATGGTTGGATGGCATCACTGACTCGATGGACACGAGTTAGAGTAAACTCTGAGAGTTGGTGATGGACAGGGAGGCCTGGCGCGCTGCCGTCCATGGAGTCTCAAAGGGTCGGACACAACTGAGTGACTGAACTGAACTGAATATACCCATGCACACACTTACGGTTTTTTTTTTTTTTTAATGAATTGGTTTAAAAGGTACAAATCATTTGGCATGACCAAAGCTGGCTAGATGCTCACCAAGACCACTGCTGCCACATGGCCAGCCTCCTCTTGCTGTGAGGAGCGGCCACATGTTCAAGGTCGGATAATGACATGTGGTTAAAGTAATGATTGTCATTTCCATGTCCAGCCCATAAAAACCTCCCACACCTGATTCTCTGCTCTCTCTCTTCACTTTCTGCTGTGGTGAAGGTGGAAGATGGAAGAAGGCTGTCCTTGAATGGTTGCCTGGAGCAGAGCATTGCTCCTTCTCATGGACCTGTGTGGGACTGAGGATATCGATAGATAGATAGATAGACATTTTAAAGCAATGTATTATCATTTACATATATATGTATGTATAATACATACATATGGGCTTCACAGGTGTCTCAGTGATAAAGAAACTGCTTGTGAATGCAGAACACACAGGAGATGGGGGTTCTATCCCTGGGTCAGGAAGATCCCCCAGAAGAGGGAATGGCAATCCACTCCAGTGTTCTTGCCTGGGAAATCCCACGGACAGAGGAGCCTGGTGGGGTACGGTCCAAAAGGTCCCGGAGAGTCTGACACGGCTGAGCACACCTGCACAATGAAAAAAGCTAGGAATAGCTTTTCTCGACTAGGAGGCTAGAAAACACACATACGCCATCAAGTAAATCACTAATGAAATAAAGATGGACATGAAACCCCCCATGAAGTCCATGAGATTGCAAAGATTTGGACAGGACTGAGCGATTGAGTATGCACGCATACATACATAGAAAGACTGAGCATCTTTCTTGCTAATACATACAAATCTTTCTGATACTTTGTAAAAGCTGTGTAGCATCCCACTGTATGAATGTATAAGAATGTATTTAAGCATCTTCTTCTTTTATTATTATTATTTTTTATTTTACTTTTCAATACTGTATTGGTTTTGCCATACATCAACATGAATCCGCCATGGGTGTACACGTGTTCCCAGTCCTGAACCCCCCTCCCACCTCCCTCCCCATACCATCTCTCTGGGTCATCCCAGTGCACCAGCCCCTAGCATCCTGTATCCTGCATCGAACCTAGACTGGCAATTCGTTTCTTACATGATATTATACATGTTTCAATGCCATTCTCCCAAGTCATCCCGCCCTCTCCCTCTCCCACAGAGTCCAAAAGACTCTTCTATACATCTGTGCCTCTTTTGCTGTCTCACATACAGGGTTTTCGTTACCATCTTTCTAAATCCCATATATATGTGTTAGTATACTGTATTGGTGTTTTTCTTTCTGGCTTACTTCACTCTGTATAATCGGCCCCAGTTTCACCCACCTCCTTAGAACTGATTCAAATGTACTCTTTTTAATGGCTGAGTAATACTCCATTGTGTATTAAGCATCTTCTTGATGAACACGTATGTTTCCAATATTTTAAAACTATAAACAAAGCTGCAATAAATACCACGGTCAGTATGTCTCGTGTGTGTGCGTGCTGTTGCTCCAATCATGTCCAACTCTTTGTGGCCCTATGGACTGCAGCCTTGCAGTGGAAGAGGAACATCATTGAGTCCAATGTGTCCCTGAGCAGATGGGGAAAGTGAGGCCCAGGGCGGGGCAGGCCTGGCCCCGCCTCCTTGAAGGTGAGAGGGGTTTGAGGATGAGCCCTCTTCTGTCCTGAACCACACCAGGGGTGTCCCAGAGCTCTGGCGACCTCACACACAACACGGCAGGGAGAGGGGCCCGGCTCGGCTCACAGGGTCCAAGCTCCCTCACACTCCAGTGGGTGATCCTGCGATGCTGACCTGAATGGGGAGGGGCTGAGAGCCCCACGGGGATGGCTCGGGGGCCTGCAGTGGCCAGGCCTGGCGATGAGAGAGGGGCAGGCTGCTGGGGCTTGAGGATGCAGCCCTGCCTGGGGGGACAGATCCTGTTCAAGCCCCGGGCCGCCCACAGCAGAATGGGCTCTGGTTGTGACGCGTGGGGTAGGGAGGGGTGGGCAGATGCCCCCGAGCTCACAGCTGGACACTGGGGACTGGAGGACACAGTCTGCACCTGGGGCGGGTGGCGGTGTTCCTCCCTTCCCCCCGACCCAGCCGTCACCCTCTTTCCACAGCTCCCCCTAGCACCTCGTTATGGACTCAGCTGTATCTCCCTCAAATCCACATGTTGAAGCCTTAGCCCCCAGGACCTCCAAATTTGTAGTTTTGGCTGTGATTAATTGATTAATTTGACTGTATTTGGAGACACGGAGCCTTGAAAGGGATAACATCAAAGTGAGGCCGTGAGGGTGGCCCCTAGTCCAGTTCTGTTGCTGTTCAGTTGCTAAGTTGTGTCCGACTCTTTCTGACACTATGGAATATAGCCCACCAGACTCCTGTCCATGGGGATTCTCCAGGCAAGAATACTGGAGTGGGTTGCCATGCCCTCCTCCCAACCTAGGGCTCGAACTCAGATCTCTTACATCTCCTGCACTGGTGGGTGAGTTCGTTACCACGGGTGCCACCTGGGAAGCCCGTATCTTGCACATTCATGCTATTGTTTCTGCAGGGCAGGTTCTTATTCCTTGTTGTTTTAGATAAGGACATAGATACAGAAGAACCTGGGCAGTGGAGAGCAACATGGAATAGTTATCCTTGGTTATGGAATGCACTTAGAGACGCAGTAGAATGCAATGTTTAAGATCCTTGAAGAAAGAAAGAACCAGGTCCCCGTTCTGGTCCTGCTCCTTGCTAAGCAACCCTGCACAAGTGACTTAACCTACTTAAGCCCCAGTTTACTCATCTGTGACATGAGGGTAATGCTCGTGCCTGCCTCATATTGGCGCATCTATAAAATGGGAATAACAAATTGGGGTCATAAGTATCTATCTCAAAAACTGACCAAGGTTGAGTGATGAAGAAAGGAAGGAAGGACAGTCATCCCTGAAGGGTGGAAACAAGCAAGGTAGCCTCATGACTGTCCCAGCTTAATGCCCGGAGAGCTTCTAGGCCACAGAGCAGGGAGAGGGACCCAGGCAGAGCCTCAGGGACCCCCTGAGGTGAGGTGACAATGCTGAGAGTCTGTGGAGAGCAAGGCAGACAGTTCACAAGACAGAGGGGAGATGAACAGGGAACTGCAGGGCTGGGGGAGACAGGGAAGACCGTGTTTCCTGCTCCGGGGGAGGACAGAGGAAGGAGCTGAGTCTCATGGGTCTGTTGTCTCCTTCTAAACTCACCAACCAGGGGGCTTCCCTGCTGAGCCAATGGTTGAGTCTGCCTTGCAATACAGGGGACGCTGGTTCCATCTCTGGTCCAGAAGGACCCCACGTGCCTTGAGGCAACTGAGCTGGAGCTTCACAACTATTGAATCTGAGCACCCTAAAGCCTGTGCTTTGTAACAAGAGATGACACCACAGTTAGAAGCCGGGGCATCACAACTAGAGAGGAGCCCGGATTGGCCAGAACTAGAGAAAGCCCGTAGGCGGCAATGAAGAGCCAGTTCAGTTCAGTTCAGTTCAGTCGCTCAGTCGTGTCTGACTCTTTGCGACCCCATGAATTGCAGCACGCCAGGCCTCCCTGTTCATCACCATCTCCTGGAGTTCACTCAGACTCACGTCCATCAAGCCCGTGATGCCATCCAGCCATCTCATCCTCAGTTGTCCCCTTCTCCTCCTGCCCCCAATCCCTCCCAGCATCGGAGTCTTTTCCAATGAGTCAACTCTTCTCATGAGGTGGCCAAAGTACTGGAGTTTCAACTTTAGCATCATTCCTTCCAAAGAAATCCCAAGGTTGATCTCCTTCAGAATGGACTGGTTGGATCTCCTTGCAGTCCAAGGGACTCTCAAGAGTCTTCTCCAACACCACAGGTCAAAAGCATCAATTCTTCCAAGCTCAGCCAGAACTCACACCCCCTGCCCGAGGTCACACTATATGACTTGCGCACGTGCCCTCTCAGCAGTTGTCTCAGCTCCCAGAAAAGGCACCCACTGTGTGTGTGCACATTAGTTCTAAAAGGTCTTGTAGGTAGGTCTTCATAGAACCGTTCAACTTCAGCTTCTTCAGCGTCACTGGTCGGGGCATAGACTTGGATTACTGTGATATTGAAACGAACAGAGATCATTCTGTCGTGTTTGAGACTGCATCCAAGTACTGCATTTCGGACTCTTTTGTTGACCATGATGGCTACTCCATTTCTTCTGAGTGATTTCTGCCCGCAGTAGTAAATATAATGGTCATCTGAGTTAAATTCACCCATTCCAGACCATTTTAGTTCGCTGATTCCTAGAATGTCGACGTTCACTCTTGCCATCTCTTGTTTGACCACTTCCAATTTGCCTCAATTCATGGACCTGACATTCCAGGTTCCTATGCAATATTGCTCTTTACAGCATTGGACCTTGCTTCTATCACCAGTCACATCCACAGCTGGGTACTGTTTTTGCTTTGGCTCCATCCCTTCCTTCTTTCTGGAGTTATTTCTCCACTGATCTCCAGTAGCACATTGGGCACCTACTGACCTGGGGAGTTCCTCTTTTGGTACCCTATCATTTTGCCTTTTCATACTTTTCATGGCATTCTCAAGGCAAGAATACTGAAGTGGCTTGCCATTCTCTTCTCCAGTGGACCACGTTCTGTCACAAAGACCCAGGGCAGCCTAAAAAAACAAATGAATGAACAAACGAAAAACTCACCCACCAGATTGACCAACTCCTCCCCAGGGCTGGGGTGGGAGGGAGTGCAGGCAGGGGCAGAGAGGTGCTAGGAGTTTATGCAATCCCAGCTCTATCTAGAAGGAAGAGTGTGGAAGAAGACAGAAGAAGCAGCGGTACTGTAGACCACTGATCCCTCAACATGCTCTCCTCCCGGCTCTGGGATTATTCTGAGAGCTGGGTCTGGATCCTCGGTTCCTCTACCCATCTGCCTGTCACAGGATCTGCTCAGTGGACCCATTTGCTGTTGTCTTGGTTGATTATTTATCTTGCTGGATAACAAACTGTCTCTGCATTTCATGGCTTAAACCATTGCAGCTCCTGGGTACCAGTTAGAGTTCACCTGGGTGGCCAGCATCTGATCTTGATGGCATCTGCCAGGGGCTGGATTTGGAGGATTCACTTTCCAAAGGGCTTCTCCAGGAACCTGCTGGGCCTCTCTCTCTGTCTCCACAAGGCTTGAGTTTCTCGCAGAACAGGGGGCTAGGGGAAGATACACTTGGAACATGGTGGCTGATCCCAGAGAGGCTGGAAGCAGAAGCTCCTAGGACAATTAAAGGCCACTCAGGGACCTGACTGGGCATGGCTTCCACCCCTGTGATTCTATTGGTCAAGCCTTCCATCCCTGTGGTCTATTGGTCAAGCCTTCCATCCCTGTGGTCTATTGGTCAAGCCTTCCATCCCCTGACATTCTATTGGTCAAGTCTCCATCCCTGTGTTCTATTGGTCAAGTCTCCATCCCTGTGGTCTATTGGTCAAGCCTTCCATCCCTGACATTCTATTGGTCAAGTCTCCATCCCTGTGTTCTATTGGTCAAGCCTTCCATCCCTGACATTCTATTGGTCAAGTCTCCATCCCTGTGTTCTGTTGGTCAAGTCTCCATCCCTGTGGTCTATTGGTCAAGCCTTCCATCCCTGACATTCTATTGGTCAAGTCTCCATCCCTGTGTTCTATTGGTCAAGTCTCCATCCCTGTGGTCTATTGGTCAAGACTTCCATCCCTGACATTCTATTGGTCAAGTCTCCATCCCTGTGTTCTATTGGTCAAGCCTTCCATCCCTGTGGTCTATTGGTCAAGCCTTCCATCCCTGTGTTCTATTGGTCAAGTCTCCATCCCTGTGTTCTATTGGTCAAGTCTCCCACCTGCCATTCTACTGGTCATCTTCCCTCCCTATGTTCCATTGGTCAAAGCTGTCCCAGGATCTTCTCAGATTCAAGTGGGTGGAGGAACAGACTGTACCTCCTGGTAGGGGTTGGCAAGGTCACTAAAAATTACCATATGGGACAGAAGATGATGTCCTGATCATCTTGGGGAGGTTCATCTGCCACACCCCTGCTTCCAACCCCAAGGGGACTCCACTTCCAGCTCAGATTTCCTCCTGAGCCCCCCATGGCCTGCTGAACATCTGCCCGAGGCTGTCTTGTAGGCAGCTCAGACCCAAAATGTCCAAACCTGGATGCAGCCTTTCAGCCCCTGAACCCGCTTCTCCTCCAGGGGTTTCCTATTCAGAAAGGGCCATCTTGCTCCACAGGTTGCCAAATTCGGAAGCCTGGGCATCCATCTCGCCTCTGCCTTTGCTCAGCCCCCCGCCCCACAATTACAAATGTCCAGAGGCTCTCCTTCCCCCTGTCTTCCTGCCTTGCCACTCTCCTTGCTCCTCACCTGGGCCTCCATCTCACACCAGTGTTATTCCAACAGTGCCCTAATGTGCCCCCTTCATTCTTGTCCTTCTCACAATTGTTCTCTATGCTGAGGCCAGAAAAATCTTCCTGCTAAAGCTGATGGTGTCAACCTCCCCATTAAAAAGCTTCAGCCCATCACCCTTAGCAGAAAGTACCAATGCCCGCTCTCATCTTCAACCTCAACTCTCCTTCACCAGGCCCACCAGGCACACCCGGGACCCCTGGCCACCCTCAACCACTTGAGATTTCCGAGTGTGCTGGGCTCTCCTGCTGTCTCTGGACCTCGGCCACTTCTGTCCCCTTCACCGAGGACTCTGCCCCCCACCCCTCCCTCCATCCTTGTGGAGATGGCTCCATCTCTTCCTTCCAGTCCCACTTGAAATGTGACCTTTGGGAAATCCGTTACTTTGGAGCTGATCACTCAACTAAAACAATATTTTACCAGGCAAGATAGGATGTATGCACAGTAAACAGCATACATTTAAAGTGTATGAGTTTTGAAAGATGTACACACTTGTGAAATCACCATCAATAATCAAGATACAGAACATTGCCGCCACTCCCAGAGCTTTCCTCATGCTCTCGGCATCGACCCCCTTCATCCATCAGCGGCCCCAGGCAATCACCAGCCTGCTTCCCCTCACTCTAGATTCTTCTCCACTTTCTAGAATGTGATCTAATGGAATCATACGCGTGTGTCCTTTCTGGTCATATCTCAGTTTTACACTTTCTTATTTGCTTTGGGGTCATCTCCCCCTAAAAGGGTGCAAGATACACAAGGGCAGGGTTTGTGCCATGTGTGTTTACACTGTGCACAAGGCCTGGCACACAGTAGGTGCCCACGAATATTTGCTGACTAAATCAACAGACACCAGGACCTTAGGTAGCCTCTCTGGGGCCGGAGCTATTTTGGCCAGGGAGATCTTGAGTCTCTCTAGCCAACCAAGAGAGCGGGGAGCATGCTAACACAAAATTGTCTTCTTGGGGGTTCCCTAGTGGCATAGTGGAGAAGAATCTGCCTGCCAATGCAGGGGATGTGGGTTCGATCTCTGGTTCAGGAAGATTCCACACACCATGGAGCAACTAAGCCTGTGGGCCACAACTACCGAGCCTGAGCTCTAGAGCCTGCGAGCTGCAACCACCAAAGCCAGAGCGCCCTAGGGCCCGTGCCCTGCAACGACCTGCGACGAGAGAAGACAGTGCCGTGAGAAGCCCTCGCACCACAGTGACGAGTGGCACCCGCTCGCCACCGCTGGAGAAGGCCCAGGCCACAGTGAAGACCCAGTGCCCCCGAGCACACAGATACATTCTAAAGACAGCCCTAGCCCTCAGTGGTGAAGACAGAGAATTGTCTTCTTGGAAATCCCCAGCCTGTTCCGGCAACCCCACCCCCACCCCCACAACCCCCAACAACATGACATCTGGTAGACCCACAGTTCTCAGCTCACAGCTTCCTTTTGGAAGTCACCTTCTTTTAACCATTTTGTTTTTTTTTTTCTGTAAACTATACAGAACATGACATTTACCACCGTAACCATTTTCAAGGGCACAGTTCAGGGCCATGAAGTCCATTCACCGTGCTGCGCGACCATCCCCACTGCTCATTTCCAGGACTCTTTCATCTCGCCAAACTGAAACTCTGTCCTAGTTAAAGCTAACTCTCCATTCTACCTGTCACCCCTACCCCCAGCCCCTGGCAAACACTATTCTACTTCCTGTCTCCATGAACTTGACTACTCTACGTATCTAAGTAGAATCGTACACTATTTGTCCTTTGGTGTCTGGCTTCTTTCACTTAGCATGATGTCCTCAAGGTTAGTTCATCCATTTTGTGGCATGTGTAACATCTCACAAATTTCCTTTTTAAGGCTGAATAATAATAATATAGTTATTTACTATATATTAAATGTATAATCATATATCAAATTATATAATAATAAATATAATATAATCAACAGAAAATAATA